>OZ024826.1:88145699-88468996 GCA_964016985.1 Anodontia alba
TGACCGTTTCAGTTCGCAAAGACAGAATGATCACAATCGATTTTTGGAATGTCATAATCGAAATATTGTACACTTCATTTTTTTTCACTCAAATCACACAGGGTATAAAATGGTGAGTTTTTCCTTATTGATTTTTTTGCTTTTCGCATTTTCGCCCTCTGTTAAAGATGATGTATGTTTGCTTCATTAAATACTCTTGAAGACCTTTCCTTTAGCCACTCTATATACCGACTTACTTAAAATGTTTGCTTTTTAAACACCTTTTCTTTTAGCCACAATCTATACTTATGTTAACCTGACTTTAACGTAACTACGTATATACGATGCGTGGACTGACAATTAAACCGTATAGATTATTAATCAGGCTCCGTCTGGCTGTGTACCTTGTGAATCTTTGGCTATGACACCACACCACTCTTCCAGAGAATTGAAGGTGTGCCACCAATAAATAAATAAATGCCACCTTCATAAATATCCCTCAACCCGCTACTGTTTATTGTCAGCCTATGGAAACACAATTTACAATGCTCACATTGCCTATCAGCTTCTTTAAAATGGGATACTTGTCTTCCCTGCTTAAAATATTTGAGGTAGGGACTTTGGAAATATTGAACAAATCAAAAATGAAAAAAAAAGCAAATTCCGTTCGACTGAACCTAGTTCAGTCATGAATAATAACAATAAAAATGCAACATCCAAGACTACTCTAGCAGCTTTGCAGGGAACATTGTATTCACATATAATACATGAGCCCAACAATCCCAAAAGGGCTAGACAATTTAATGATATCAGCCCCACATCCATTTTTACCTCTATCAGACAAACATTTAAAGACACCCGCTGTGATAAACTATTCCGAAGTAGAGGTCTTTTGGACATACAAAACAAAACAAAACAAAAATAAATAATAAATAAATAAAAAAAAATAAATATATAAAACATTGTAGACTCGGTTTGATTATATCTCACTTAATCATCGTTTATGACTTAAATCTTATCCAAATACTGGTAATACTTTCTGAGCTGGATCCCTTTTAAGCAGAAGCCTACAAAATGAAAAAGTTAATTAGCTATACTTTAAAGGATCCATATTCCTCAAAAAATAGGCAGTTTTTATCCAAGATAGGTTGAACAAATTGATGTATGGTATTAATAAAATCATTAAATATGCTATCTAACAGCCTATAAAATTTCAGTTATTCTCGCATTCTTGAATGAAATGATTTTTTATCATATCTCTGAATGAATGTTGTCAACATTAATTCAGAGATACGATAAAAAAATCATTTCATTTTTGATCCACTTAAAAAATGTGAGAGTAACTGAAATTTTACAGGCAGTCAGGTGCCACATTTTTTGATTGTATTAATACCATATATTAATTTATTAAACCTTTCTTGGATAAAATGTCTATTTTTTGAGGAATATGGAGCCTTTAAATGCAACATTGCGCTCACCTTCTAGTGCTGGTTGATAAATGCTGTATTTTCAGAAATGAAAATGTACGTTTGACTGTTTCTCAACAATCGATAGTCAAAATTACTATCGATTATAGTCTATCAGATTGGTCACCGATAGTTGGAGGGAGGCAATCGGAACAACGCGTCTCTAAATGCCCCTTATTTCTTATGACGAGGCTCAGCTGTCAGCAGAGACATGGCTAATCAGACGAAACCGAATTAAGTACAGACAACCCTCTTTATATCGACACTCGATATAACGACAAAATGCATTATAATGACAATTTGACGTTCGCGAAACCGTCGCGTAAGAGATAACAATTAGTCTCAAATTATGCAAGAATATTGTATTTAATACTTTAAAGAAATATATGTTTTGGATATTTGTTAGAATCGCCTTAGTGAGGCGATTCTAACAAATATACAAAGCATATGTTCTATGAGGAAATAAGAACAAAACAAGACCTTTCTTACAACATATCAATCTGCTCATTAAGGATTCTTTACGACAGCAAATTCATTTTAATGACAATGTCTTTGGGAACAAATACTGTCGTTGTAACGAGGGATTACTGTATACGGTCAATTACTATTGCGAGTATTTGTATTCGTCATACCTTGTTTGCTCTAAATATACGAATATCAAAACTCCTTAGTATACGTGTTCAAAATTTTGAGCAAGTCTGATTGAACACCAGCGAGGGTAAGCGCAAGACTGTAGCAAGTCAGATGGTTGTTTTTCCCAATATTTAATCTCCTCACCATGAAGGCGTTATGAAGATTACAACATTTCTTTCTGTAAACAATGGAAATTTAGGTGCCATTGCTCGTATATATATATACCTAAATTTGCATTGTTTACAAAGGGGTCAAAGTTGCCCCTAAACAAGGATGTCAAAAATATATTTGAGTTACTACAGTCTTGCACTCAACCCTCGACCTGTTGACGTGTCTTTAACTGCTAAACGAGTGATAAACAGTGTAGGTCCTGTTCAGACGCTGTGTTCTGCGGCCATAACATTTGGTAATGTTCTCAAGTGACCGACCTAAGGCAGTAATTCTAGTGGTGTTTGTTCTATGTTGGGCAGTTTGGCTGCTCGCTGCGGGTTTTTCTTCGTGTTTTGCCATGTCTGTTGTTTTACTTTACTGATTGGTGAGTCTTGTCTTGCATTGTGATTGCCTTTTTGGGGAAGAGAGGGCTGGTTGCTTTGCTGTTCCTTAGTTTGTAACGTGTGTGCTGTCCGTCACAATTTGTTTACTTTTCCTCTTGTATCATTGGTAGGCTGTATTATGATGTACAACGTAGGAAAAAGGGCTCTCATGTCATATGCGAACAGCAAAGGTCAAGATCAGCATGCATATCTGTGCAGTCTGATCTCGACAGTCTCTGTTCGTCCACATATATTACATTATATATTAATTCTATAAGCGGACAACGAAGGACCAGATCAGCCTGCGCACATGCGCAGGCTGATCTGGGCCTGCGTTGTCCGCAAATTGCATAAGGACCTTTTCGTGCGTTGCGCATCTTATAATAGGGTGGTATTTCAAGTTCATGTTTTACTATTCTACATAATTTGCTTACACTTGTCTTTCAAAATACAGTAGCATTAGAGTTAAGGGGAATGGATAGACATTCAAGGGAAACAACTCTGTCAAAATGGTGATTGTTTCCTTTCTAAAAAGGGGTCTTCTCCTTACGTGTAGACCCCTGTTCAAAAGGCACTGTGGTATCTAAACATTTTTTCGGGCCCGTTGAAAAGCAATCAGAAGTTACAAAAGTTGTCTCTATTGTACAAAATGTAGAAAAGTCAACCATCTTGACCATGAGAGATAATGAGATAATGTGCCGTCGGACATGTGCCCAACGCAAAACTCAGATCACATTCGTGTTTGATACAACTATGACGCAGAAGCATGTACTGTTTGTTAGACAGCCAAACATGTTTACAGCCGAAAGGATTAAAACCCATCTATCTGTATTTCTTTTTTGATGTCATTCTAGTGGTACCACTATGTGAAGCTCGGTTACATTTGTCTGTAAGCTATGGTAGTTAGAGAATTAATTTTCCATTTTTTACCCTACCCGTTATTTTGTTGTTATTATTGTCTGGTTTTAGTTAATTAGTAACGGTATTCAAGTGTTCGCCATTGTGGTATTTTAAATAATTTCATAAAAAAGAAAAATACCGAAATGTCTCATTAGGTACAGCCGTACAATAATGAATATGAAATTTGAACTTGGAACAAAGAGATGTTTTCCGTCTGTTATATTATACCAGTGAAGACTGAGGCAAGCCAACGCATCCGTACATTCTACTTATCCAGCTATCACACAACGTCGTAACAACGTCGCTCTAACGTCGCCGCGACATCATGACATCGAGGCGACGTCGTAGCGACGTTGTTACGATGTTTTATCTTTACTGAGTAGAGTCCTTAGTGTTTTTAAACCACTATGCAAAGTCAAAACATTGAATACTGTATATTATTCAAGACATCCAATTTCATGATTGACCCAGCTGTCTAGTTCTGATTTTCTCGAATGCACTTGACAATTGTGTTACTGTAAAATAATAAGGCTGTCTCAGCCAAAAGCCCTCACATCCAATACACAACAAGTACATACAGAGAATAAAAGGAATGATTGAGCCAGCGCATGACAAAACCTACAAAATGGCATGTGCGCCCAACGAAGACTCAGACCAGCCTGGGCATCCGCCCAGTCTGATCTGAGTCTTCACTGTCCGCATGAAAAAAGCTTGAGTCCTTAGCTACGCATTGAGCGCAAAGCGAAGACTCTGATCAGACTGGGCGGATGCCCAGGCTGATCCGAGTCTTCGTTGGGCGCACATGCGGGCCAGAAAATGTACAAATGAGCGCCAGAAAATGTACTTTCAGACATGTGCCCATTTGCGCAGTCCGATCGGAATCTTCACTAGGCGCATTTTGGATAGCCATGGTTGCAAAGTCTCTTCATGCGGACAACGAAGATTCTGATCAGACTGTGCGGATGCGCAGGTTGATTTGAGTCTTTACTGGGTGCAATTATCGAAATAAGCCATTAAATAAAACGTGATATCCTTGATTAAATACATGATCGGTGTACACTGTGGTCAGTCTTATTACGGCATCTGTGAGATATGGTCCTAAAGGGTTATTGCGACAAATCGGTTATTGCATGTTTTGAATTTCGACCCTGACGGCTCGAAATTTAAAACTATGCAATAACCTATACATGTAAGAAGGTACAATTTTCTCACGTTATGGCTCAAATGAGGGTCTACTAAAATTTTTTTTAGCGTTCTACAGTCTCTGTTAAATCCAAAAAGCTCTCGGTTAGAAGCTCATATAATAATGTCAGCCGTACAAACGTATTCTCCGCCCCTATTGGTATGGTATCATGATGTAAATACTCTCCCGTCTGTATCTAAGTGTCACTTGCTAGTTTTTCTGCCCATCTTCCTTCTATTATCGCAGCTAGGGCCACGTTGACAATGTCGTCGACCCCATTAGCATTTGCCCTATGAAACCCCTGCCTGTCGCTTACGGGCTAAGTAAACTGTCGCTTTAGTACTGGACAAACAAAAAATTGAGCCTTTATGGTTCTGTCAATTGCGGGCCTTACGAATAACCGTAAACGAGGTTATTTAAATCAATTACAACTCAAAAGTACCCGGCCCCTTTTATGAGATAATTGTCGCAGTGAAGGGTCAGAAATAAAGGGATGATTACCACCTTCTGTTAACCCCTGTTATATGGACATATGCTGACCTTAGACCCATTGAAATGTCCGTCGGCGAAAAAGAGTTTGAGATCGCCTTTAAAGTGTCCCTAGATTGCTGTCAAGATAATAATCTTTATATCCGGCAAATTATTTGACAGTCTCATGTCTTAATAAATTAAATCATGAGTCCAATCCGATATTTAAGAATTCATTTTCAAGTAGATTACTTTTAAACTTTCATCGAAAATCTGATTTGTTAGACTGATCTTCTTCAAAACTTGATAAATCGAGGGTTGAGCGCAAGACTGTAGTAAGTCAGATGGTTGTTTTTCCCCAAACCTAATCTCCTCACCATGAAGGCGTTATGAAGATTACAACATTTCTTTCTGTAAACAATGAAAAATTAGGTGCCATTGCTCGTATGAGCAATGGCACCTAAATTTGCATTGTTTACAAAGGGGTCCAAGTTGCCCCTAAACAAGGGATTCAAAAATATGTTTGAGTTACCATAGTCTTGCGCTCAACCCTCGAAATGTAACCACCGGATTTATTAAATTGTGTGCTTTACATCATTAAAACCAACAGAATTTAATGAATTTAAATCATTGCATTTTACTTCTTCAAACCCTAAGAAAATATATCATAAAGAAAACTATGTGAATTATAATTTTCTAAGCCATCGGCTGTCTCTCACTACAAAATTGGAAACTTGAACCAAATGTAGTTGTTAATTGCACGGAAATAGATTTTGTGCAATGCAAACACTGACAGAAAGAGCAACAATATTTATACCAGGCTGTAATATTAGGTTCTATCAGTGAGGGACAGATAGAAAAATCCGTCCCGGGGATCATTATCTGGCATCACGAGGCCTCGCGAGGGGCGAATTTTTCTATCTACCCGTCACACCCATGATAGATTCTTTTTCTTGCAGACCTTTTATTTCTGGACGTAAACTTTTTAATAATGCAGTCATTTCGATTGCTGACGTCCGATATATATTGATGACATTTCTGTGGCGTTTAATAACGTCAATACGTTCAGTGATGTAAAGCTTAACGATTGCTTACGTGACGTCCATTTCAACCAGTGCATATCAAACACGTGATAATTATCGATTTTTATCTTACCCTATGTAGGATAACCAGGGTGAGATAAGAATTTCTATCCCAGAGTTAAATCCAGGATTTCCTTATCTGATGTGCAAGTACATTAGGATCTATCATGGGTGGTTTAGGAGAAAACGTGACGGACAGATGGACGGACGCCGGACGGATCGACGAAAAAATAATGTTGCTCTCGCAGACACTAACCATGAGGGAAAGTGATGTAGCAAGTTTAGTTGAATTCCGCCTGATGGTTTAGGAGGAGACAGCGTGATGGACAGATGGAAGGACGAAGGACGCATGAACGGACGGACGGAAAAATAATCTTGCCCTCGCACACCCTTACCATGAGGGGAATTTGATAGCATTCCGCCCAGTGGTTTAAGAGGAGATAGCGTGACGGATAGATTTACGGACAGACAGACGGACGGACGGACGAATGGGGGCGTTAACAATATCTCCATCGCTGTTTTTTTTTTTTTAAAAAGCGTGGGGATAATGAAGAAATTAAAAGTTTAGTATTGTCAACTCCCTGTGCAATTATTTGGATTAAACTGGATGAATGAAATCATGCATGCATAGTTCTGTATTATTGAATTTATAAAGTATTGTCGAGGAATACATGTCAATAAGACGCTAGGCAAAGACTCACACCAAATCATTTAGCCCCCCCTACCCCGCCCGCCCCACCATGACTTGTTAATTTTTATAATCCATTAACTTTATATATGAGTATTATTCAGCTTCAAACATAGTTATAATTGCAGCAGTTTTAGCCTCCTTTCCTCTTTCATTCAGAATGATACATAGGATGTTAAAACTTAAATGTCCATTTTTTTTTTTATTTTTGGAAAGTCACAAATTGGTTGGTTGCTCATTAGGTTGCACCTATTTCATATTATCACGTGACGTTTAATGACGCCATTTGGTTTACTGGCGTCAGCCTTAAAGATGGCATACGTGATGTCCTATAAAACACGTGAGAAGTCTCGATTTTTATTTAACCCTGGGTAGGATAACCTGGGTAGGATAAGAATTCCTGTCCTAGAGTAAAACCCAAGATTTCCTCATATGGTGTGCAAGAATATGATTCTTGCATAGCTTTCATTTCTGAAAGTGGGTTTTTGATAATGCAGTCACTTCGATTACAGACGTCCGTCATATTGTGATGACAATACCGTGACATTTTATGACGTCATTACGTTCAGTGACGTCAACCTTTACAATGGCGTACCGTGACGTCCTATACAACCAGTGTATATCAAACATTCTCGATTTTTATCTTTCCCACTGGACGGATAAGGGTGTGTGAGATAAGATTTGCTAGCACCGGTGTTATTTGCGGAAATCCTTATTCGGTATGCCACAAAGAAACCGCCTTGTGTAATATCGCCTACTAAGCATTATATACCAATGCATTTATATGTTTTCGCAATGCTATGGTATAAATTACATGGACGTTGATGTAATGAGTTTCAGAAAGTAATTTCCAGCAGCCACACAACGTTATACCATACGTCTATAAATCGGACTAGGCCTTACTATCCATATGCACTTGTTTACATTAGAAGAAATGCCGACAATTATTTCCCGGTTGGTTTGAAACAACCTGATTTCTGTCCCATTTATTATTATCTGCCTTCCTTTACATCGATAGATTTCCATTAGAATTTGCGATATCATTAAAATTAATATGTTACTGATATACCATTTTGATATTTGTAGCAGATACTGTTGTTGATGGAAACAGTAGTTTCTTACATGTAAAAAAAAAGATTTGAATAAATTACTGGGTACTTCGCTCTTTAGTCATGTGAGCAGATGAATCATATTAAAGTCAAAACATATTCATTTTTGAATAGATGAATATAGAATTAAAGCCTTTTCATAGCATTTGTACAATGTATAGTTCAGATTAGTCTCACCAGAGTCTTCGAGTTTCTTAGGTGCACTATCTGAGTTTTTGTCAGGCAAAGTTCCTAGTGTAGATAATTGCATTCTTCTGCGTGATATGGCCTAGTCTATGCTGATGGGACGTATATTCCCCCCCCCCCCCCCCCGCCACAAACACCCATTTAATCCATTCACGAACAGCATATACTTTGCTCGTATTGACCAAATGTGTAAACCATTATAGGTTTTTATGTGTTTCCAGAACTTTATTTTACTTGACTGCAGCTGGTGGCAGTGCAGTGTGGTGGCAGTAAAGCGTCTCCACGTAGATTCCATAGGGCAGATTACAATATTTTTCTTTTGGATCATTGAGCCCATTCTGGTTACTTTGCTGCATATGAATAAAAGTCCTAAAACCCAGTTTCCGATTTTCGTTCTTGTGTGTGTGTGTGTGTGTGTGTGTGTGAGTGTGTGTGTGTGTGTGTGTGTGTGTGTGTGTGTGTTTGTGTGTGTGTTTTGTTTCCAAAGGCAACCTTTTCGATCTTTAACATTGATAAATAGATTTTAGATGCGATCTTTACCAAATATTAAAATAGATTGCATGTCTTAGTTAGTGCTGCCGAAATTTACCGGACATTACCGCTTAGCACTCTGGGTAAAATTTTCAGCAGACGACATACTGAAATATTTTTCTTATTTGATTTGGTATTTCATGCAAATAATCTTCAAAGGAGACAATTTACATGAAATGTCATCCTGTTTTCAGGGGAAAAAATCACCAATGTGTTGTCTGCCCAATAAACGGTAAAGATTAATGTAGTTACCAGCAACCGAACCATACCAATGCATACGCTTGTATTTCTGTTTGTACCTCTAGCCGGAATACTATACAGTCGACTCGTTATATCGAAATCCAAGGGACTCTATGAAACACTTCGAGATATCCGTACTTCGACATATCAGATTTGCGGAAGTTAGGAAACCAATTAATCGAACAACCACCGTTAACAGAATGAATCTTTAATTTGACTCCAAAGTTAGAGATATATTGAAAATATTGTGGAAAAGAGGAGAAATTTCCTCCTCTTTTCCACAATATTTTCATTGCCTGTTGGTAGATCTATGTGTTAAAACAGGGACCAGATTTTCACTTCGAGATAAGCGGTTATTCGAGATAAGCGAGTTCGAGATAACAAGAGTCTACTGTAGTTCAAACCTTCAAGTGTAAAAATCAAAACACTGACTGCACTGACGGGAAGATGGTCTCTGAGTGTATGCTGGTAAACTGGTCCTAAAACGGTACTTAAAACTGTTTCATTTAACCTTTAAATTTCTGTAAATTAAGCAAACGATACAGCCCCACCCACTCTGATCAGTTGCCGCGTTCTGCGGCGTCTGATCTAGGTCTGCACTGTTTACTAACGGCCCAAAGGTCACCGACCAGGTTTTACAGCTAACACTCTTTCAAATCACTCTCATTCTCGTTTTTCCCTAACTATTCGAACACCTCAACATATTACCACATTTATCCTAAATTTTAACAAGTCCACGTAACTACCTAGTTTTATATGTGTCAAAATTGCTGGATGTGTGGCAAACAGTATAGATCCTGATCAGATGCCGTTTTGCTTTGTAACTTTGTAACTAAATGAAGATAACAGAAAACAGTGACTTGTTTTTGGACAGTAATATTTTTATAGGACTACTGCTCGTACACGAAGTTTAGGGCACTACTAATATCAACAGATAAAAGCATATAACAATAACCACGTGTTTTGAATCATAAAAACAAAATTATGCAGTTTGAAATTGGAGTCTCGCTTTGAAAAAAAAATCCCTCTACGATATGCGAAGTTTATCAACCAAAGGACATCTGTCAATCACGCACACTGATCAGAGTGTACAGTTAGAATCAAGTCGTATTAATTCGGATATTTTTTCTAACAGATGTTGTTCTTAATAAAGCAAACTTTTTTATGTAAAGTGCATTGCGAAATCTGCTTATCAACATAAGATATATCTGATAATCGCTACTTAACGTTAAGCACTCAGGGGTAAAATTTTCAGCAGACGACATATTGAAATATGTTTCTGATTTTTTCCCAGTAAACAGGATTTGACATTTCATGCAAATTGTCTGTAATTTCTGAAAAAAAAAAAAAAAAAAAAAAAAAAAAAAATAATAAGAAAACACCAATTTGTCGTCTGCTGATTTAGCCAAGAGTGTGGTAAAGGTTAAACAGATGACATCTAGAAGAGGACTGCACAAAAGCGTTCTGTCTGTACTAACCCATCCAGTTGGTTGGAAAATGAAACACTGGCTATCCTATAAACTCCCCCGGAGCCTTTCAGATCTGGTGAGCTAAATATATACTGTTTTACCTTTTGGTCACACAAAAGTCTAAGAGACCTAAATTGACTTTGTCGTAAAATAGGCCAAAGTTTATGAAGGGTCATTATTTGAATAAACTAGGTAGATCCAGAATCCCCAATGCCGCATAACAAATTTCAAGGTCATCGGCATTTCTGTTCCTGAGATGAAGAATTCCAAATCCCTTTTACCATATATGGGCATGACGGTCATCCTAGTCATGTGACACAGATCCCATGAATAAAGTTTGATTTTCAACCCCATCGAAGCTATATGCAATTTGGTTTCAATTAGCCCAGAGGTTTTAATGAGGATTTTAAATAACTGAATTTCAGGAACCTAGTGCTAAGGTCAGTAAATGATCTCGACCTTTGTGTTTATAAAAAATCTTTTAGCCGATTGCATAAACAAACTGGTATCATAAGCTACAAAAGCTTTAAAAAAATCCAGTGTTTTGCCTTTTTTCCTTACAAATGCGCAAGTGACCCTATTTGACCATGTCTTGAAATAAATCAAGGTCAACTAAGGGTCATCATTTGGCAAACTTAGTCCCAGACCCCAATGCTGCATACCAAGTTTCAAGATCATCGGCCTATCAATGGGAAGGGCGTTTTACATAGAAATACTGAACCTGAGGCATCCAGGACAAAGGTCAGTAAATGACCTTGAACTTTGGTATTTATCAAAAATAAATTAGTAAACAGGAACCGATGCAATCAGAATCACATCAAGTCCTCAACATCAAAGGGAAAGATAGGCACTTACAAATGAAAGTCGCAAAAGCACAGTCAGCAGAGTCAGCAGAGTCAGTAGAGTCAGCAGCCCTTTCCCCAAAAGGCAACTCTGTCAACTAAACTTAACTCAAGAGGTATCTTAAACATACATAATCTTTAGAAGAAAACGTTTATAAGTGGTACTGTAAACGTTTAAAAGTTCACTTAGCTGATTGCATAACTCGACATTGATGTCACATGCTACACTGGAATCAGAAAAAAATCCACCTGTTCACATTTTCTTCCCAAATAAAAGCCAAATTAATTAAATTTGACCTTGCCATAAACAGGTCATGCTCAACCAATGGTCATCATGTGAATAAATTTGACAGGGCCAGTGCCACTAATGCTGCATACCAAGTTTCAAAATCATCGGCCATTCAAATGTATTTACCATATATGGACGTGACGGCAATGCAATCTTTAAAATCTTTAACAAGTAACTCAGACCTTACGAAGAAATTTTTGTTTCCCCGCCCCAGGGAGGCTCCACATTAAATTTGGTTTCAATGGGTCGAGCCGTTTCAGATGAGATGTTGTTTGAAAATGTTAACGACGCCAACGAAGCCGATGACGGACCACTGTCTATCCTAGTTCCCCTGGATCCGTCGGCTCTGGTGAGCTTAAAAGCCAACATCTCTACTCGCATCGCCATAAAAGCCGGTTTCTACACCAAAGCTGTTACTATATGTTATTTGGATTCTTGACAGGAGACATGGGTCCCCACTGAAAGATGTTCACCCGAGCCATTTGGCGAAGGTGAACATACTGGAAGACTATGAAACCATCTTCCTTGTCAAAAATTCAAATAAGGAATTTATTTTAATAAGTTATTTGCCATGATGTTACAATCGATGATAAAACCAAAGAACCTCTAGAATGGGCACCCCAGCGTAAGACTTGTATACAGTAAAACTGAAATCCGAGTAAGAATTTTAAATAAATCTATAGCGGGCCGTTATCGGTCCGTCAGGGTAGCTGACGGATCGATAACGGCCCGCTGTAGATTTATAAAGAATGCTAGCTGGGATGACTCTAACATCGATGACTTGTTTATCGTGGCTGATTCTAACTCGTTTTTGAGTCCCTAGGAGAAAAGTTCGATAACACAAGAAAACAAAGGTTATTTAAGGATATTGCAGAGACATTTTCTTATTTTATCATGAAAATGTATGTTGTGTGTACTCATTATATTCGCCTCCTCGAGATTATACTATAGATGATCAAAAAGACATTCTAAAATGATCCCATTTGCCTCCTGACTTTGCGCTATGGTTAACCCTCAGTAACTCAAACTACCCATGTCTAGAACAAATTTCAATGGTCTCAAATATATTCGAGACATTGAAGTTCGACTGTACTGTGACCCTTGTACATTGTACGAACCGCCAATGAGAAAGAGTGTCTTCAGGACCTTTGGGAAAAGCACAGTTTCATGTCAGTGTGCACCGTCTGCACAGTTCTTTAGCTGCTTGCCAATATTATCCGATGGTTCAATAGGCCGACAGCGAAGGCGCTGATCAAAATGAACGAAAGCGCAAGCTGATCTGGGTCTTTACTGTTTGCCTATGCCCGGTGAGTCGTGCCTCGAGAAAAGATGTCTTTGACGAATGAGCAAACAGTAAAGATCTAGATCAGCCAGCAAAAGCACACATTCTGATAAGCATATTTGTTATACATCAGTGTATTCAAACAGTATCTAATGATTTTGAAGGCGTACAATGAAGGCGATGCACAGGCTGGTCTCGGCCTTCGCTGTCCGTCATGACCTGATGGCACGTTTTCACATGGTTCAACTAGTACATCTTCCTTTTATCTACATTTGTACGATTTGTATATTGTATGATAAGTTTTTCCTCAGTTTTTAATTTTTGTCGCACCTGCTGGCATGGTGCGACATAGGTCTCCGGTTTTCGTCCACCCGTGCGTCCGACAACAATCCCATTGACCCTTGCAATCTCTGCAATTATAATTGCTAGAACCTTCAAACCTTGAATAGTTTTTCTCCTCGACATCATCACTCAGCACGCACCTTACTTGTATCGATGACCTTGACCTATATTTTACGCTCGAGTGACTTTGACAAATTTCGCGCAGGTGTGACACTACCTTCCGCGAAATTCTTATTTCTTATGTTTGACCCAAGTGCCGAGTGGACTCTGTTCCTTTAACTCTTAGTATTTGTAAGTTTGTGTTGAGGTTTTACGGCCCAGTCAACCCAATGGGGTCATGTCGAGCGCGGCCAGTTTACCTAACCACACGTTTACTTGGCAGGCTTAGTCCTCTAAGCGGTTAACCAGTATTGTGCACATTCTTTCGCCAGAAACTGACAACTGCCCTTCTTGAATCCGAGGAAGGGAGAGAATGACCGTAGAAAATATTTCATGATCAATCTCCACGAAAGAATGTTGCCGACCTCGGCGGGGGTTGAACCCGCGGCCTCCTGGTCTTCAGTCGGACGGCGCATCCAAATGAGCCACCGAGGCCGGCAACTCTTAGTATAAGTCCATAACCAGTTGAAGGGGTATCTTGTTGGTTTTTCGTTATTACTACGTATTACTGAAAGTTCTGTATTTAATGCCGCGTTTTGCGGCGTCTGATCTGGGTCTGAACGGTTTGCCAATGACCTTTTTAAGGGACAGGACGCAAAAATGAGTTAATGACAAAATATTCAGCATGGCTCACTTACCAGTCTCCCATTCGGCTGCATTTTAATCATGTCTGTATGCTATTTCAACCGGCGTTTATCTTTTGAACAAAATCGCTCTGCTTATGAAATGTACTGTAAGACATTTCTCGTAGGGTTCTAATAACTTAATTGTGTTTTGATTTGCTTAAACATAGTAGAAATGTTGACGCTGTCAATAACACGGCGGCGTTTATATGGTGAACAAAATCACTCTGCTTATGAATAGTACTGTAAGATATTTCTCGTTGGTTTCTAATAACTTACTTGTGTTTTGTTTTGCTTAAGCATAGTCAAAATGTTGACGCTGCCAATAACACGGCGGCTTTTATAGTGTGAAGAAACCGCCCTGCTTATGAAACGTACTGTGAGATCTTTTCGTAGCGTTCTAATAACTCAATTGTGTTTTGATTTGCTTACGCATAATCAAAATGTTGACGCTGCCAATAACACGGCGGCGTTTATATTCTGAAGAAACCGCCCTGCTTATGAAACATACTATAAGATTTTTCTCGTAGCGTTCTAATAACTTGATTGTATTTTGTTTTGCGTACGCATAGTCAAAATGTTGAGCTGCCAATAACACGACGGCGTTTGTATTGTGAACGAAATCGGACTGCTTACGAAAGGTACAGTAAGATTTTCTCGTATGGTTCTAATAACTTAATTGTGTTTTGTTTGGCTTAAGCATAGTCGAAATGTTGACGCTGCCAATACTACGGCCGAGTTTATATTGTGAACGAAATTGCCCTGCTAATGAAACGTACTGTAAAATCTTTCTCGTAGGGTTCTTATAATTTTTGTTTTGTTTTGCTTAAGTATCGTCCAAATAATGACGCTGCCAATAAAACACTACTCTGATCAACGTAAAGGCTGCTGGCTGTAATCATAGCTACAGATAAGAGGGAGTATCCACATAATATTTTTCTTATTTCTCCATGAAAACATATGTTGTGGATACTCATTAGAAGCGCCTCGCCGAGGCGCTTCTAATGAGTATCACAACATATGTTTTCACGGAGAAATAAGAAAGATATCAGCACTTTTTGGATGAAAAAAGCGCCTTATCTGTTGTTATGTGTAATGGGAAATTTTGCTTATGGGTCATTACGTGAAAAAACGTATCTTCGGACAAGTGCCATAACGAAAACACGCCTATTCAAATATACTGAAAATTTGACCACCCAAAAACATGAAAATTTTTAGATAAAAATTCTGATATTTTTCATATTTCTGCTCAAAACATAGATTGTTGGTACTCGTTAGAACCGCCTCACCGAGGCGGTTCTAATGAGTACCAACAATCTATGTTTTTGAGCAGAAATAAGTAAAATAATGTATACCCCATGTAAACACCAGTTTTACTATATAAAAAATGGGGTTTAAGGGGGTCAAAATATTATATAGGCATGTTTTAGTGATGGCTTAACGAAGACTCAAATCAGCCTGCGCATACGCACAGTCCGATCAGTCTGCTTGTCCGTATGAACAATCTATGTATCCTTGGCCATCAAGAATGCACACAGTAAACATTCTGATTAGAGTGTGCACATGTCCGAAGGTACGTTTTCTGACGTTGTGATTCATACATAAGGGCGAAGACTGCTTTTTGAAGGGGCTTGTCATATAATTATGCAAACCGGAAGTCACAAAATTTGTCGGAAATGGCCAAAATGGCGGACAATTTATCAAGTGTATCCATCCCTTCCCCCAAATATTGTAATTGATGCGCAACGAACGATAAAGGCCTTTATGCAATTTGCGGACAATGTAGGTTCAGATCAGCGTGCGCATCTATGCAGTCTAATCTGGGCATTTTCTGTCCGTCGTCATATACTACAGTATCCATTGATTATGTAAACAGACAATGCAGGGCCAGATCAGCCTGCGCTTATGCGCAGGCTGATCAGGGCCTGCGTTGTCCGCAAATTACAAAGGGCCCGTTCCGTGCGTTGCGCTTCAATTATAGGGTTGTTTACATGCGGAAGACTTTACAACGTTGGTTTACTCTGATTAGTGTTATCAACTAGCAGTGGGTAATTAACGATAACGAATCTAAGGACATTCGCAGGAAAGGCTACAACCATGGAACATAGCCTTCCAAAAGCACCGGATCTCAACTTTAAAAATACCAGATTAGAAGATGCTCAAGTATTGCAAAGCAATACAACGTTTTTATCTTTCCGACAAAAATCAAAATAATGTGTGCCCTCGCCTTATTGCTCTTTGTTGTCATGTTGAATTTCCTGAAGCTATCAAAAGTATATTCTATGTATCATAAGATCTAAATCACACACACACACACACACACACATACACATGCGCACGCACGTACACACAGCAAACAAACTTGAGGTCTGATTCGGTAAGAGAGTGTCGACTGTTGCTGTGGTTAAACATTCATCATTCTGTGACTTTACATCCATAAATCAATTGGATATTTACCAGCACAAGACATATTCATGAACATATATGAACATCGCTAGTAGTCAAGACAAAAATGTTTCCTCATAATGAATACATGCGCTGAGCTGTTAGACTGTATTTCCATATCCGGCACATTGACTGTATTTTTAATAACTCGAAATGTTCGTGGGTGGCAGGATGCACACATCCTACTGAAAATTTCCCTACAGTTGACCTTTCAATCTGTAGCTTTTGGCAGGATGACTCGTGCCTCATTTGAAACAAGAACAGCTTTTTAAGGCCTTTTGCTCATATATTCCGTTCTTTATGTCTCTATTTATTTCTCTGGAGGGCAGCTCGACATGACTGTAAAATTGCAGACAGGTCTCAAACAAACTAGACTTGAGATATTCCATGTTTAGAAGTTTGTAAATACTCGCCTTCCACATACTTGTTGATATACTTACAGTAAAACTTAATTGACTGGAACACATCACGAAAACATGCCTCTATAATTTTAACACCCTTATACCCCACTTAAATATATAAAAAATGGGGTTTACAGTATACATTATTCTTCTTATTTCTGCTCCAAAACATAGGGTGGGTACTCGTTAGAACCGCCTCGTCGGGCGGTTCTAACGAGTACCCACAATCTATGTTTTGAGCAGAAATACGAAAAATATCACATTTTTTTACCTGAAAATTTTCATTTTTTGGGTGGTAGAATTTTTAGTATATTTGAATAGGCATGGCATGGTTTCGTAATGATCTATGGCTTGTTTGCCTGGGCTGATACGAACTCGTTTTTGAGTCCCTAGGAAATTCTTCCGATAGCTCAAGAAAGCAAACAGGGATATTTTAGGAATTTTTCTAATTTTATTATGAAATATATGTTGTATGTACCAGTTATAACTTGGAGGCTATTCTAATGAGTACACTTAACATGCCATTATTAAAAAATAAATCGAAAACACATCTTTAAATTATCCTTATTTGCCTCCTAACCTGGCGCCATGATCAACCCTCAGTGGATCGATCTACCCATGTCTAGAACAGATTTCCATGATCCCAAAGATGTTCGAGCCATTGCAGTGTGATTGCATTTTGCAAAATATACCTATAGCGAAGTATTTACTAAAAAACAACAACAAAAAACAACAACTACTTCGAAACAGCGTCATTGTTATTGAAAAATATATGATGTTTAGCGTGAACAATTGTTACACTGGCGACTTGCGAAAAGCAGTCATGCTTAATCATATCATTCATGAAAATCCGATGAATAGAAATTCTAAACAATTACTTATAAATCAAATTTTACTTTTTTCGTCAGACAGAGATGACTGATTTATATACATTTTCATTAAGGAAGGTATAAGTGTGTTTTAACCTATTCCAATAAACCTAACAAAGAGCGCGCACTTGCATATAACTCAGCAATTCTGGAAGTAGGTCATTATTCTCTAACTAAAGATGAAAAACAATACTTGAAACATGTTTAGTGTAATTATAATGTCTGTTGCTGACGCAAAACTTTCAGCAATATACTTATTTTGCATCATAAATTTACAATGTGCATTCTAACTCCTAAATAATTTCAACATTCATGGGCATGTGCTATCTTTTCTTCTAATATAATTAGTTTATTTTCTACAGGACCACCTAGAAATGACCTCCTAAATATATTAACTCTATTATCGTTGTAAGGGCTATCATAAATCTAATGCAATTATATAACTTTCCAATGCAAACCATATTCACCGATTGAATAACATGCGTCCATTGTACTGCAATCAGACTACTGTTACTCAGTGCGGTCCCGTTTGAAATGTATTGGTTTCCCGCCATAACAACATGGCGCTATTTCGCAAGCTAGAAAACCACGCGCGTCGCAGAAACAGTGTTTATTTTGAATGCTTATTTAATGGAGCTGCATACATATGGTTGTAATGTTGATAAATTTCAATTTATGATTAATTTCTTGCCAACAGCATAATGAAATCTGCATGTTTTTGTCGTCTGTGTGCTGTTTTATGTTCCTTAGATGCATATCCTGCCAGACACGAGACTGCAAACGAAGCAGATTTAAAACTGAAAAGCTGCATTGAAAATTTGAAAGGAAAACCAACAATTGCCAATAACAAAGAACAATTAATAAGTTGTTTTTGCAGCTACCGGCAGATGGCTGTTTTGTTCAACTTAGAATCAAATCTTGACGGCAAGCATTGGAAAGAAAGTTCGTAATCTTTCAGACATAATGTCAAGACTTCATAGAGCTTTAGAAATGGTCTTTTAATCAACCTGTGTTATTAGATAATTGCCAGAGCAGAATTTTTATCGTTTCAGGATATTAGGTAATTTGCATGAGGAAACTGTAGTTAAATTTACTGATATAATGAAGTAGAAGTAATCGTGGAACCGTAATTTGAAATGCAGGCCACGTGGTTTCGAATGAAGCAAGCATATGCAACGGATATGATCTTAGACGTTCAACATGTTTGCCTGTCGTTCAAAATCAGGGAATCTTTTGTAAGAATGGTGAAATAAATGCACCAAGACACGGTCGAAAATAAAATTGCATGTGCTTGCTTTTCTGGGCTGCAATTCGCAGAAAGAAGTGCATATGCTATGCTTTAGATTGACCCATGCAGCAGTATCTCTTTCGAGAAAACTATTGCCGCCGACAGGAAAAAAAGATTCCTGCAATGCACACCTGCACCCTCACATAAACACCAAAGCAGCAAACAGATGCATAAATATACCACTATATCATTTGTGACAATCTCGTACCGGCAGGCCGCTAATCAGAGCATGCGCAAAGAGAGAAAAAGATCGGTTGTGGTTACAGCCTCGAGGGCATTTTCTCCATGCTTCTCCTACTTGCATTGTTAGTTGCTAACTATGAATTACGACATTTCTATTTTTCTCATAATCTCTCAAAAAATCGGGATTATTAGCTCTAAAGATATCAATATTTCTGTCATTTGTCCTTCAAGAGGAGCATTAACCTTCACCACTCTATGGGCAAATCCAGCAGATGACAAACTGACGATAGTTTTCTTTTTTCCCAGAAAACAGGTTTGACTTTCCATGCAAATTGTCTCCGGAGGAGAGAATTTGCATGAAATGTCAAAGCCTGTTTTCTGGGAAAAAAGAAAAATATTTCAAAATGTCCTTTGCTGAAATCTTTACCCAGAGTGCTAAGCGTTAAAGTCAAGCAGAATAAGGGATGAATTATTCATTACCACTCCAGTGTAAGGGCAACTGGTAACCCCTATAAAATCATTGAAGCCTTCAGTCGAAGACTACATCAAGTAACAATATGGCTAATAGAAAAGCAAATAAAAACAAATGGAACTGTTCTGTGATCAAGTTGAATAACAGATGGATCTAAAATATTATTCAACCATTATGTCACATTCAAGAGCCGTTATTAAATCCTCTTGACATGGGTCAAACATCAGGAAATCTACTGCAACGGAGCTCTTCATTAAAGAGCGAAAGCAGCACTAACTGGTATGTTAATATCAATGAGATTTGTGATTCTTTTCAAATAAGGCTATTAATGTCGAAATCTACTGCGATTTAAATTTTGAAGCATTTTATTGCTACCCACATAGCAATAAAAGGCAATGAAATTACAAACTTAGAGGAAACAGTTGATGATAAGTGGCGAGCATTATTTTCCATGGTTTCACATGAATAAAATGAGACGACTTCAGCAGAGTCGAAAAATATGTTTGATAGTTTACTTGATTGTCTTGTATGATTGACATGCGAGAAATTACTGCAAGGTTACAGAAAGATAAACTGTTCTTTAATATGTATAGTATATGACGCTTAGTAATATTCACAGATCACGTCTGGCTTTAGCGTATACATCTGCACAAAAAATGATGTAGATATATAAACTATTAAACCAACAGCGAGTGATTTTGTAACTATACCCAAGTAAAAGCAAAAAATGGCGGTAAACTTTCAAAAGTTTTGCGTCCCGTCTTGCACTGCGCAGCAATTATGTAAACATCCGCTTCATATGTAGTGCATTGTAATTAAAATGCACTATTGTATGCAAGAATCAATAGCTTTATAGCAGTCGTATGCGACAACATCATTCTTTGTAAGGAAGCCTAGAGCGATGCAGTGATAGCAATTCTCTTTGAATATTAAACAACATGAGAAAAGCTTAGCCGTCTGCCTGACAGAAAGCAAATGTATTTGCGCAAAAAGAATGTGGCTACGGATCCCTCGTGTTATGTAGCTTATGCATGATAACAGCGAAGACTCTGGTCGGAAAATGCATATGCACAGGCTAATCTAAGCGCATATGCGCAGACTGGTCTTAGTATTTCATGTCCGCGCATTCATCGCTGACGGTCTACTTCCTATTGTTTTGCATATAATCGTATGCCAGGAAAACAACGAATATAAGCCAGAGCATGACAAAACCAACAAATGGCATGTGCGCCCAGCGAAGACTCAGATCAACCTGAGCATCCGCCCAGTCTGATTAGAGTCTTTGCTATTGAGGGTAGCTAAGGACCCGCGCTTTCTTTGTGCAGCCCGCGAAGACTCTGATCAGACTGGGCGGATGCCCAGTCTGATCTGAGACTTCGCTGGGCGCACATGCCATTTTGTTGGTTATGTCATGCGCTGGCTCAATTATTTAATTGCCTTTATTACATTATTACCATATATACCCTAAATATTCGGACGCATTATCCCCTTCCCATACTTGTCTTTAAAGTTTAATAAATCCGTTTACTACCTGTTGATGTGTCTAAAAATTCTAGATGAGAGGCACACTCTGCGGCGTCTAATCCGGGTCTACACTGTTTGCTAAGGTCTATCTCTCCGACTACTGAGGGTAAATACGAGTTGTTGTCATTGTGTCTTTGGTTATGCATAAATTAATATCAGAGTAGCTATTTAAGAAATCGCTTATTTTATTGACAAGAAGAGTCGAAACGGTCCAGAAATTTAATTTGTAAAATTGAGCCATCGGGAGGAAACGTACCTTCTGACATGTGCGCCCTGCCATCTGCCCAATCTGATCAGTGTCGTCTTCGTTGTCCGCATGAAGTAACATTGTATCCTTGGCTATCCAAAATGCGCCAAGTGAAGATTCTAATCAGACTGCGTGAATGCGCAGGCTGATCTGAATCTTCGCTGGGTGCACATGTCCGAAGGTACGTTTTATGACGTTATGGTTCAATTATCCTTTCCTTCATTTTCTCGAATGTTTCGTATTTGCTGTGTCTATGCGCTATTAACATTATGAAATAAATACACAATAGCACAATTGTAATCAAAGCGCTGAGAGTACTGGTGGGTCGATTGTCTCTGAGTATAGGCTGGAAAATTGGTCTTGGACGGGGCCTAAAGATTATTTCATTTAACCCTTAACTGTCTGTTACAGAAGACAGTGTAGACCCTGATCATAGCCGTCTTCCACGGCGTCTGATCTGCCTGTAATTTAAACATCAATATAGACCCTGATCAGACGCCGCCTTCTGCGGCGTCTGATCTGGGTCTGCACTATTTGCCAATGTCCCAGTCCAAGCTTTATAGATAGCCCTCTCTATACGGCACTCTGACGTCACAGTCACAGGAACAGCGCAGCTATAAATAACCGTTACCAGCATTTCGTACAAACGCGCGGTTTGATTTCATTGGTCAATAATAATTACGTGCAAATTCGACCCAAAAAAACGATGTACAGGAAGTGCCCCAGTTCCAGAACATAGTCTACCAATGACAACAAGAGGAAGAGTAAAAGAGATATGACCGATAGGTAGCAAAACAACGAACAGCAACAACAACAAAAAAAAAAAAAAAAAAAACAAACAAAAAAAAACAAAAAAAAAAAAAAAAAAACAACAACAAAAAACAGCACTGCACTCTCTTCCCCACCTAGTTGATTGCAAATGCCAGATAGAACACAACGAATACAACAAGACATTAAACATTATCAAACTCGAAAATGGCTCCGTAACTAGCCGCCATAAAGCCCATCAAAGAGCGAACAATACAAACACCATTGCCGTAGAACCGTCTGTAGTAAACCTAACGTATGTGTGTTGAGGTGGGGGTCAAATGAGTTTACTAGAACCAAATCCTAAGTTCACACAATTACAAAAGAAATGTTGTTCGTCTCACACAGATGTAAATTAAAATTATGATCTAGTCTGTAAATCGTGCATTTAAATCAACAACTAAGGGTATATATGAATTGTAGATTCCTTAATATGAAGTAAACATGCAAGAGATTTTGGACCAACATACAAATAGTTTTTGTTGAAACTGAGAGAACTAAGATAATTATCTTATTTTTCTTTGCAGTTCAGAAGTATTGCATTTCTTTATGAGTCAGTATATACTACCAGTCTATTTAAAGTCATGTCCATAGACGAAAGAACACTATAGATCAATGAAGTTTACATTTAGAGAGTAGTTATACGGCCTTTCTTGTGCACGCATGTTTCAGTCTGTTTCTTGTCACTATACCTTAAGAATTGAACGGTTTAAAACACAGATCAGAGTTCTCAATAGGTGCAGACTGGGTCTGTGTTCATGCTGAGAAAATTAGAAAAAAGCTTATAACTTGAATTACTTGGTAATTGTTGTTTCTATTTTTTCCCCGAGCAGAGTACGATATATACTCCACAAAATAATTTAAGGGCCACCAGTTTTATTTTCCCTTTGATTATCACTAAATGCGATCCTCAAGTTTTAAAATTATTTAATGGGCAAAACTGGAAGTCTCAGCCCTATTTCAATCAGCTCAACATGTTCGCAAAATGTTCAGCTATAAAAGTGTCAATGGCACCAACAATGCCAGACCAAAGAATTCTAAGAAAAACGGGGATTTCCAAAATAACGATTTTTTTTACCCAAAATGAAGTTTTTTCACAAAACCGGAAAATTTTTTGTTTAATGAAAACAATACTCTGTCACACATAAAATCATGCAAACTCAACCTTCATTCGAGTAAAAAGCACACGGATATGGTCAGAAAAAGAGGCCAATCCTTTGAGAGGCTAAAAATGCCTCGAAAGTTCCCCATAGGCAACGAATAATATGTAGAGGGTACCTCTAGCAAAATGTGCGTTTCTTGATAACAAATATGGCTTTCTCTAAGATTTTTTCACAGTTGGGAGCCCAGACATCACTTTTGACACAAAAATGTCAATTTTTCATTTTTGGATAAAAAGTAGTGTTTTTTGCGAATTTTAAAATGAAAATTTTTATTTAAAAATATTTTGTTGAAAACACTCCTTTAGGGCTTCCTTTTAAAGAAACATTCAACAATATTTGGATACCTTCTGTGGTTTTGCCCATACACCCGGCCAAAGTTTGTATATATGAAAATTTGCACTATGTGGCACTTAACTTATTTTGTTGAGTATATATTTATGGCATAAAAACCCATTGTTTACCTTTAACCATGACTTGAGTAGACGATAAACTGTCGCTTAAGTGCGTCAAGGTGGAACTTATGGAAACTAATATTTACAGGCAAACTGAAAATCGTTGAAATTCGCATCTTATTAGCGCTGTACTTAGACAGTAGTAGGCAGAAATCATTTTGAAAAACTGGCGGTCGTTTCCCTGAAAAAAAAAAACAAACAAACAAACTTTCATTAGGGGCATAATTTCATAAATCCAATATTTAAAATAAATACATGTAAATGTTGCGAAATAGTTTTACTGGTTGTCATTACATAAGACGATTTTTTAAAAAAATCCTCTTATGTAAAATAAAACCATGTCATAACAAAAAGGTTCTCATTGCAAATGAAAACAAGGAATGCGTATTCTGGTCATGAATTTTCAGTGTTCTTTTAAATATTCTATAGTACCCAGTGATTCTTAAGCGCGCTAAAATGCACTGATAAGACTGCCTAGAGGTAGAAAATTCTTTACTTTTAGAGTAGGCACCTCTTCAAACGGGAGAAAAACGGTTTCGACAAATTTGCCTCAACTGGAAGTGTATCGGTTCCCTTGACACCACAAAAGGGAATCGCAAATGGCCATCACAATGACATTTTGAAAGGAAAGAATAGGAACTTGCACACTGTAAATGCAGCAGTATGACAGGTAATTCTAGCAATGAAATAGATATAGATTAAATGGTGTAACTAGAAAAAGTTTTTTGTTTTTAGAAAAACAAACAAAAAACAACAACAAAAAACTAATGTCCCCCAACCCCGCCAGAGTTATCATTCTTGTAGGCGACAGTTCATCTCGTCCTGTTCTACATTTCTTCCAAGTATCATCAAAATATTGTGAAGGGTATTCGAGTTACAGAGCGGATACGAAATCAAATTCAAACACAAGAAGGGGAGATAAGTCCAAAAATTTGAAAGCCAAAGTTGTCATTCTTGTACGCAACATGTGGTCTCGTCCTATTCTACATTTCTACCAAGTAAAATTAAAATAATCCAAAGGGTATTGGAGTTACAGAGTGGACATGAAATCAAATTCAACGACAAGATGGGGAGATAACTCCAAAAGAAAGAAAGCCAGAGTTGAAATTCATGTACACAACACGTCCTCTCGTCCTGGTCTTCATTTCCACAAAGTATCATCAAACTATTCCGAAGGGTATTCGTGTTACAGAGTCCCACACGAAATCAAAATCAAACACAAGAAGGGGAGATAACTCCAAAAGTAAGAAAGCCAAAGTTAACATTCTTGTACGTGACACGTCGTCTTGTCCTATTCTACATTTCTATTAAGAATCATAAAAATATTCCAAAGGGTATTCGACTTATAGAGCGGACACGTAATCAATGCATAATCACTGTTAAATAAAACAAAGGGAGATAACGTAAAAACTAAGAAAGACGGAATTGTTATTCTTGTATGCGACACGTCCCCTTGTCCTGTTCTACAATTCTACCTAGTACCATCAAAATATTCCGAAGGGTATTTGAGATATAGAGCGGACACAAAATCCATTAAAATAAAAAAAGAACAAAACAAAGGGAGATAACTCCAACAGTAAGAAAGCCAAGGTTGTCATTCTTGTACGCCACACGCCGTCTTGTTCTGTTCTACATTGCTATCAAGTATCATAAAAATATTCCAAAGAGTATTTGACTAACAGAGCGGACACGAAATCAATGCATAATCACTTTCAAATATAACAAAGGGAGATAACGCCAAAAGTAAGAAAGGCAGAGTTGTCATTCTTGTACGCCACATGTTGTCTGGTCCTGTTCTACATTTCTACAAAGTACCATTACAATATTTCGAAGGGTATTTAAGTTTCAAAGCCGACACGAATTCTTTTTCAAACAAAACAAAGGGAAATAACTCACAAAGTAAAATAGCCAGAGTCGTCATTCTTGTACGCGACACGTCATTTTATCCTGTTCTACATTTCTACCAAGTATTATAAAATTTTTCCAAAGGGTATTCGATTTACAGAGCAGACACGAGATCAATGCATAATCACTGTCAAATAAAACAAGGGAAGATAACGCCAAAATTAAGATGGGCAGAGTTGGCATTCTTGTACGCGACACGTCGTCTAGTCCAGTTCTAAATTTCAACCAAGTATCATCAAAATATTCCGAAGGGTATTCAAGTTACAGAGCGGACACGAAATTTATTTTAAACAAAACAAAGGGAAATAACACCAAAAGTAAGAAAGCCAGAGTTGTCATTCTTATACGCGACACGTCATCTCATCCTGTTCTACATTTCAACCAAGTATCATCAAAATGTTCAAAAGGGTATTCAAGTTACAGAGCGGTCAAGAAGTTTTACGTCGACGCCGACGCTGACTCCGACGCTGACGCCGACGCCAACGGGATCCGTCCCAAAAACAATATGTCCCCCACCCCCACCCTTCGGTAGAGAGGACATAAATAGAATCTGACATGCCTGTAATTAAATACATGTCTGGCCTTTTACCTCAGAATCTTATAGCGCTCAAAGTTCTTCCATTGTTTCTTCAAAACTGCTCTGGTGTTATACTCGTACGAGGCTTCAGACTAGTAAAATATGTTTAAACACCTACAGCAAAAATATAAATAAATAAATAAATAAATAAATAAGAAATGCTCCATTTGCGTAGGACAGTCTTCCCGAAAAAAAAGAAGAAGAAGAAGAAGAAGAAAAAAGATATTACACACCGACGCGCTGCGACAGATGAACCGCTTCGAAAGGTCAGTAGCAAAAAAATGGAAGACTTAACCCATTAAAGATTGAATAAACTCTCCCACACTCGTATTGGAAGAGTCCTTTTTCGATTTTAGTTATATCAGGCTATATGATGTAGATATTCCTAAGGAAAAATGGTTGAACTGTTTGCAAACAGTGGAACCCTGATCAGACACCGCGTTCTTCGGCGTCTGATCTGGGTCTGCACTGTTTGCCAGTTAATCGTATAGGGGTCTCTAGTCTTCAATGGGTTAAGTCAGTTTTACCCGCGCGAAAATTTACCCTTTATACTCCTAATTACAAATATATATATTCGGTCCGCATAGGGGTCCCCTACCTCATCAGTAAAATATTGCAGTGGAACACATTTAAGCACAAACACAATGATGAAACAGGCTCGATGGCGGCCTGAAGCCAGAGAAGAAGAAAACCAAAAACAAGACCACGATGGGTAAGTCTTATTGCCTGCCAATGCGATGTTCGTTTTGCGGTTCCTTTTGGTTCATTTCGGATTTACAAACACTATATGAGCCATACCATGAGAAAACGTACATTCGGACATGTGCGCATCCGCGCAGTGTGATCAGAGTCTTCGTTATCCACATATTTAACTATCCAAAATGCGCCGTGAAGATTCTGATTAGACTGTGCGAATGCGCAGGTTGATCTGAATCTTCGTTGGGCGCACGTCAGAAGGTACGTTTTCTGATGTTACGGCTGATATGATGTACTTACCTATAACATCGCGGTGTCATGATATGATGCATCCATGATAAACACTGCAGCTTTATAAGTCAGTGTACTCCATCAGACACACACTGGGTACAGAACTCAGATTTTTTAGCTGTATCTAAGTTTTGTGTTGAGACTGCTAGACGTTCATTTCTTCCTTTTGGTAACACAGCAGAGCAGAATTCTTTATCACAAGATATAAACTCAGCTTAACCCTTTTAAGCCTAGCGTCCCATAAAAGGGACATTGACAAACAGTGTAGACCCGGCGTCTGATCAGGATCTACGCTGTTTGCATTAAATTCAGGAATTTCTACAAAGCATGGTAATAATAAAACCAACCAGATTATTATTATTGGAAATGGACCGCTTCGAAGTAGTTAAAGTAGAAGAGTCCATTTGGCATGAATGGGTTAAACTGGTGACTTAAGTAAAAAATTAAACGAATATACACCCCCCCCCCACAAAAAAAATGTCACAATCACGAATATTATTTTTGATTATTTTTGTTTAGAATTTCTATTCAATTCTATTCTTTTCAATTCTAGAATAGAATAGAATAGAAATTCTATTCTATTCTATTCTCCAATCACGCACAATGCTCCTGGGGCACTAAAAGAAGGAGATACGCCTTACCAAACGCCACATATTAACCACAGACGCTCAAACAAAGAAGAAATGCAACAGAGTAACCATCTTGGAACAGTCAGTAGGGAACCTACCTAGTGGGGATTATCGTAAAATCACATAGTACCCAGATATATGTAAACTATTACAATAACTGGGTGTAACTAGATCCATTGTATTGGCATAAATACAAGTTCTTCTTATGTTTTTTTTCCTTGTTATACACGGAACTCGATGATTATTTTTGTTTATTTTAGCTCGCTTGGGCCGAAGACAAGGGGAGTTATTAGGACAGCAGCCTCCGTCGATCGACCGCCGTCCGTCGTCTGTCAGCACCGTCGACTGGTTATATCTCTGTAGCCTGCAGGCTAATCTGAACCATACCTCACCTACAGCATGCCTCTTGTGGGGAATTGATAAAGTTATTATGGAAGTTCAGTGAAAACCTTGGCTGCTAATCCCATAGACTTACAATGGGAACATGCTTGTCATCAGCATCACTCGTTCAGTTTTGCTGGATATTCGTGAAACTTGCTGATCAGGTGGACATGGATACAATCTCAGACGACTTCGAAAACTGGCCAGATCGAATCATTAATCTTAGAGTTACGCGCTTTTGATTGCTGAAAAAAGCCTCTGAGTTTTGATCGGAACTTCCTGAAATTTGCAGATAAGGTGGACATGAATGAAATCGTGGATGAGTTCGAAACCTGGCCAGATCGGATCATTTGTTTTAGATTTACGTCCCCTTGATTGCTAAAAAAGCCTCTGTTTGACTTTATTATCAACATAACACATTCAGATTTATTGTAGCGTTGCTAAATTTTCGACCTTGTCACTGATATAACTTTTTCAGTTTCGATCAGATCTTCCTAAACCTAGCATATAAGTTCGGATTGAAATCGGGTGACAGTTAGACCGTAAGGTGATACAGCTCATATTGTTTTGAGGTTGAAGTACACCAAATTTTGACAGAGTAATCAATATTTTTCAAAGATTTTAGACATGACTTCGTTTCCGGATAACTCCTCCTATAGTCTTCATTGAATGAGGTTGAAACTTGATGGGCATTTAGACTATAAAGCAGTACAGGGCATATTGTTTTGAGATTACAGTACATCAAATTTTTATAGAGTTATCAGTCTTAAAATGTTGTCCAGGTATGACTTGATTTCCGGTTAACTCATCCTATAGTTTTCATCCGATCGCGTTGAAACGGTGGACAGTTAGACCCTGAGGTAGTACAGCGTATAAATTATTTCGAAGGTACAGTACACTTAAGTTTTATAGAATTATCACTATTTTAAAGATTGTTTATGACATGTCTTGGCTTCCGGATAGCTTTTTCCCACAGTTTTTGAATGAGATTAGAGAAACTTGTGAAACAGTTAGACTATGAGGTAGTACAGCTTTTCGAGGTTATAGTACACTAACTTCTGGTAGTATCAATACTCTTTAAAGTTACTCTGTCCAGATATGGTTTTATTCACTTCCGAAAAGCATAGAAATTATACTTTATGGTCATGTCAGAAAGTGTATGAAGCTCTCACTTTTCTACTTGAAAATATTTATATAAGCTGTGGTACTAAGCTATTCAGACAAATTGTGGGTATTCCGATGGGTACGAATTTTGCAGCTCTTGTTGCTGATTTGTTCTTGTTCTGTTATGAAAGAGACTTCATGATTTCTCTTTCTGAAGAAAAGCAATCTGAAGTTATTGAGGCTTTCAGCTGGACGTCTAGCTATTTGGACTATTTATTAAATATTGATAATAAGTACTTCGATGGTTTGATTAGTCAAATTTATCCGTCCGAGCTTCAATTAAATAAAGCAAATTCTTCTGAAACTGAAACACCGTTTTTAGATTTTCATCTGTCTATTTTAGATGGGTTTATTTCATGCAAAATTTATGATAAACGCGATGATTTTGATTTTGAGATTGTAAATTTTCCTTACTTTGATGGGGATGTCTCTCGTCGAGCTTCCTGCGGTGTTTATATCTCGCAAATTATTTGGTTCGCCAGAGTATCTAGTCATGTTTCTGACCTCAACACTCGAAATAAATTGTTAACTGCTAAACTTCTAAATCTGGGTTATCGGTACCATAATCTCCGCAAAGCCTTTTCTAAATTTTATAGACGTCATTTCGATTTAGTTTCAAAATTCAATGTTTGACTTAAATCGCTTCTGGAACAAGGCCTATCGGCACCTGAATTTTATGGTGACTTAGTAGATAAATTCAGAAAAATATATGCTTGTAATGATTTTAGCACTCAATTTCGTAGATTCATTCTTCGATTTATAAAGATTTATAAAGATCGGGCAAACATAAATGTAATACGACAGACTGCATGCACGGTAGCTAACCCAATCAAGGTTAATAACTTTGCTTCCCTCTTTGGTTGCATGCCGGCGGGTCGGGCCTCAGATTCTATTACGGCTTCGGCCTAAAGACTTTTAAATAAGTCGGTTGGTGCCTGATGCTCTGGTTCTTGCCTGGCCCACCGGAGTCCTACTGTTGGTTTTCTTTTGCTTCAGCATTTCAGTTATTTCTTGCCGTCGAGTCCTCATCGTTGTTTCATCTCTGTATTCTTTTGATTTTTATGTTCTCGGAGATGTTGCACTGAGTTAGGAACCCTTCAAGCGGACTAAACAAATGTCTTGTGTATACCACGGCAGAACTGAGGGCGATGGTTGTGGCCACGTTAAGTCGATTTAAGCCCCCTTCCCCCACCCCTGTCCCCTGTAATATTTTACTGACCGTTCTAAGGTGATACTCCTGCTGTGGTTTACTACTATATCTGTCATTATATGTCCTGGTGAAATTTCTATTTTGGATAGCCGTTCGGCCATTTTTGGAAAAGAAACTGTCCTTTTGGCTTTCAGCTTGCAGTGTTTTGATTGTGGTTCCTACTTTCCCTTTGGTGTCTTGGTTCCTCTTCCTCTTGGTGTCTGGGAAGGGCTGCGTTTTTTTGTTTTTTTTGTTTTTTTTTTTTTTGGAACAGACGGTGTTAGGTAATTGTATCGATTCATGATCATTACAGAACACCATACGAGTATTTTGATAGTTGTTACTCTTTAAAGATAAGCCAAACACTTTTTCTTTTCCGGCCAACTTCTTTTAAAGTTTCATCTATCAAGCTGAAAGTTATTGGATAGTTAGACCAGGAGGTGCAACAGCGTGTATTCCTTTGAGGTAAAAGTACACCAAACAGTAAGAACGTTATAACCCTTTAAAGATTCTTACACATAACCTTGTTTCTGGCTTACTACTGCAATTTTCGTTTAATAATTGTGATATTATATAGATGCTGAGACCATTGTATGCAGCAAAGTATATTACATTGGTCATAATACACCAACCTTCCGCCCTCCATCTGCACTTCATTTGCAGATAACTCTGCCTACAAATTTTATAGGATCAAGCTTAAATTTTGAAGGTAGTGAGACTATGCTGCAGCAAATATTCTTTTGAGGTTGTAGTTTACCATAGTAAGAGAAAGTTAAATTCTCTGTTGAGATAGTTAGAACTTCTTTTCTCGCCAAATATTTGTTTCTAGCCATGTCATTTTGTTGTAAGGTTGCAGTCAACCAAATCATCGTTTCTCAGAGTTAAGCGGTACCTAAAGCTTTGCTTAGCTATCTTCGCTGCAGGTTTTGTTACCCAGCAATGGTAGGGTTCATGCAGTGTCTGCGACATTTTTAACACAATCTGATAAAAGTCGTTTTGTTTAAATCAAGACGGACGTTTAATTTCGCACTCGTAGCAGCAGAACCATGGAGGAATAATCTTCAAAGGTCTGGGAATCTGAATGTCTGTCTGTTTGTCTGAAATGAAAACGAAGCCACTCTGAAGTTTCTACTTTTGTTCAGCATATGCTGTATCAGTTAGCTTTAACATTCATAAAGGTATGTCGTTCTGATAAACTATGTGTTGAAAAGAGCTCAGGTGTGTAAACCAAAGTTATTTAGCGTCAGTTATTCTATTCATTAAAAAATTTGAGCACCTATGAAATCTGTATGTTTCTGGCTTTATGAAACATAATAAGAAATTAGTACACACTAACATCAATGCATGCCAGTCTGAATGAAGGCAGCCATGTTTGACCATGACCTGTATTTTATTGTTCACTGACTATATTGAAATGTGTACATTGTTCATACAGTTTTGTTCAAATCGTACTGAAACTGGACATAGATATGTTAGAGTTATATTCCATAGATTGATGAACAATATTGACTTTGTGCAACCTAGGGGATCTTTTCACACTTCGCTTTACAGACTCCTTGACTGCTACAAAACCTTAGGGATGTAGCTCCCTCAGTTTTGATTGGATATTCCTGCAGCTGAGGAGGGCAGGGATACACTTTCAAACAAGTTTGATTTCATAAACGTTTGAAAACCTGTACAATCTGATACATAGAGTTATGCCCCCTGATTACTAAAGACACTTACAATTAAACCTGTTTGCTGCATAGCTCCATCGGTTTTAATTGGAGCTTTTTTAAATTTGCAGATTAGAGCGGGGTGGGATGGCATGGATATGTTAACAGATATGTCCTCGATTAATGAATGTTGTAAACAATGCGTGACGCTGACTTCTTTTCAGCACAGGTGAGCGCTCAGGACCCCCTTGGTCCTCTTGTGTCCTTTTTCTGTACTAATAATATATGATGTGCTTACCTATATCCTCGCAGTCTGATAATGTGACACATCCGTGATAAACAGCGCAGCTTTATAAGTCAATGTACTCAATCACACACAACCCAGTAAGCATTCTTTATAAATCTATAGCGGGCCGTTATCGGCCCGTCAGGGTAGCTGACGGGCCGATAACGGCCCGCTGTAGATTTCTAAAGAATGCTAGCTGGGAAACTGGGTACAGAACTCAGATTTTGCTAGCTGTACCCAAGTTTTGTGTTGAGAATAAAAGACGTTAAGTTCTTCCTTTTGGTTACACCACATAGCCGAATTCAAATCATAAGCCCCACAGTCACTTTTTACTGGTAGCTTTAGTCAATATCATAATACCCAGCTGTATATGAACTATATCCGTAACTGGGTGTAACTAGGTCCAATCAATGGACATAAATACAAGTTCTTCATCTATTAATTTTCCTTTTTATACACGGATCAGGGTAATTATTTTTTCCTGTTTCGGTACTAATGATATATGATGTACTTACCTATATCATCGCAGTCTGATAATGTGATGCATCCGTTATAAACAAGGCAGCTTTATAAGTCAATGTATTCATTCGTACACAAACTGGATGCAGAACTCAGTTCTCTTAGCTGCACCCAAGTTTTGTGTTGAGAATACCAGACATTCATTCTCCCTTTTTTAACCGCTCTGTATATACACCTAGTTCTGGATCCCCAAGATGGGTTTGTAACGTTCAGTAAGGTATAATAAATGCGATAGGCACTTAGTTAAACACTAATAAAATCCCCAGACTAAATTTATACAGTAGATGTACATATTCACTATTCAGCAGCCTGTTTATTTGTAAGTTGTAAAACAATTCCATTGTCAATCGTTCTAATAATGCTAAGCATTCATTGTATATGTTAACAGAATTTCAATCCATTATCAGTTTTATGATTTTCTTTATGTATTGAAGATAGTCTTTTACTGATACTCTCTGCAATGAAATCAGTTATTTGAGATTTGAATACCATATACGCGTAGCACAAATTCTGAGCACAAGCTGTACAATTCACAGGTAATGGTGGCTTCCAGTAATGGTCCTCATCGGGTTATTCAGACGGACTCTTCTTGGTGGCTTCCCTTAGTATAATGTACAATTACATGTGCGCATGTGCAACTATAAGCAAGAACACAGTCTTGTTGTTCTGAGTTTGTATGTTGTAATCAGTAATCAAAATTTCATTGCAAATTAAAAAAAAAACAACAAAAAAAAACAAAAAAAAAAAAAACAAAAAAAAACAAAAAAACAAAAACAAAACAAAAAAAACAAAACAAAAAACAACAAAACAAAAGAAAACAATAACAACAAAAATCCAAAAATAACAAAACAAAAAACAATAACAAAAAAAAAAAAAAAAACAAAAAAACAACAACATACAACTTACACCTTTTTTACAGCTCAAGTGTGCTTAAACTTAGTCTCAAACTCTAGGTTTCCTTTTATCATTTTATTGCAGTTGTGTTTCCCGAGCATTTCTTATATTTTTCACTATTTCCTGATTCTTTTGCTAATTAATTAGATTTCTCTCGTCTTTTCTTTCATTCCTTTTTCTTATAAATATTCACCAGCTAGAGATACTTAGTTAGTCTGATATTTCTTCTATATATCGTATACTTAACAACATTACTTTTAAAATACCATTTTTGCTATAACCATTTGTTTACTATTTGCAGTGTTTTGTGCAATGAACATTGGTCGAATGCACTAACCCATGATCACGAATCTACGATACATTGAAATATTATGGAAGTTGAATTCATATAGGCCGAATGACTTTTTTCTAATCCCTTTGTAAACAAATATGTTATGCAACTTCTTGTCATTTTATACATGTTATCAAATATACGTTGAAGAGTATAAGATATACAGAAGAAATATCTGATTAAATTAATATCTCTAAATGGAGAATATTTGCAAGAAAAAGGAATGAAAGAAAAAGACGAGAGTTAGCTAACGAATTTAGCAAGGAAAATCAAGAAATAGTGAAAAAAGAAAAATAAACAAAATTATGAGCCAGTTACGTGTTTAGTAAAGAACTCCCAAGCTTTCTTACAGTTTATTGCTAAATATTTTCTTTTTTGTCTAGCTATTCAGTACACCACTGTTTTTATAGCCCGCAAAAGGTCTTCAGGGATAGTGTGTCAGGCTTTCTGCAACAGTGTGCAAACATCACGACAACATACCTATATATTTTTGACCCCCTTAAACCCCACTTTTATATAGTAAAACTGGAGTTTACAGGGATTTGTTATTTTTGCTCAAAAACATAGATTGTGGGTTCTTGTAAGAACCACCTCGCCGAGGCGGTTCTTATGAGTACCCACAATCTATGTTTTGAGCAGAAATATGAAAAATATCAGAGTTTTTATCTGAAAAATTTCAGTTTTTGGAGATGAAATTTCCTATTAATTTGAATAGGCGTGTTTTCGTAATGATCTGACACACACACACACACACACACACACGCACACACACACACACACACACACACACACACACACACACATATATATATATATATATATATATATATATATATATATATATATATATATATATTTTTTTTTTTTTTTTTTTTTGAATCGTGAAAACAGTTTATATACTTATACTTGTATTGTCGGATTTCTCCATAATCCGCTATTAATTATAAAATACTTTAAAATAAATAATTTAATTCTAACTGCCTCTATTTTTTACAATATTTTCGCAGGAGGAGCTGCCGTACGATTTATCCCGGGCGAGGCGTTGGGATGAGATAACGTTTTAATTTAGCACAATTTCGAGATAAGTCCCAATTTTAAAACTCATTGTTTAATTGTATGATGTTATTTTTTTTAATGTACGTATCTCCATGAAATAAAGAGCCTTCATTTGCATATATCAAAATTGCATTTTTCCCTTCTAAACACTATCCCCTGCCCAGACCACCACTCATATCCTTATCTGCCCTACCCATATTTAACTATTCAATATGTATTTTGTGCCCATTAACGCTTTTTCACTTGCCTTCAACATTTCAGTTTCATCTCATCTATTACATCAAGAGCATTATGAAGTTATCTGTATTTGATACCTCCCAAGATACATTTGATGTCAATAAATCAAAATTGTCAGTCGTGTTGAAATTAACAAATTGGAATAATTGCGTTAAAGACATCTGTGATGCTGTCGAAAGCATTGATAATTTTGTTAATTATACAGCTTGTGGGATCTTATAGGTCCTTTGCGTTTCATTTAATTTTGTCTAATTTTTGCAGAAATGAGCCACAATTATACAAGGGCGTGTCATGAAAACGCTTTGTAAAGTCAATGTAAAACATAAAACCTCGTAATGTTGACTAGCGGCTGTCTGTAAGAGATCATTTTACATTATTTTGTAAGATTAGTGGTTAGCGAATCGCAAACAAGTACCGTTTAGCCGTAATAGTCCTCCGAAGACAAAAGTCTGTATACTGCAACCAATGTATAAGGGTACATCATAATTGCATTAATTTTGTCTTTCTTTCATATTTTCCATAATCTAAAGTTCAAAGTCATATTTGTAATTCGTTAGCAATAGCATGTAATAGTGAATCAGATCTTGTTAATAACATTCATCAGGCGATCGTTTTAGTGTCTTAAAAGTAAGAACTGTTATTGATATCAGTAAGATGCTTTTCATGAAATGGTAATTGCTATTTTCTGGAACAAATAAAATAAAAAAAAAAAAAAAAAAAGAAAAAGAAAAAGAAAACTATATAATCAGTTTGTATGCTACAAAAGCTGTCCAGAGATGAAGAACGTATATATAGATTAATTTAACCCATTTAAGCTAAGCGTCCCATAAAAGAAACATTGACAAACAGTGTAGAGAACGCGGTATCTGATCAGGGTCTACACTGTTTGCATTACGTTCTGAAATTTCTACAAAACATGATAATAATGAAAAACAACCAAACACCCTTTAATATGAAATGTACCTGTCCAGAGAGTTCTGACAGAAGAGTCCACTCAGCATAAATGGGTTAATCTGCATATCGGTATCTATGGTCATGCTGTTGCATTACAGAATCACATCACGAAAACATGCCAATATAATTTTGACCCTCTTAAACCCCACTTTTATATAGTAAAACTGGGGTTTACAGGGGTATAAGTAGTATAGGGTGGCACTATGGGGATACATTATTTTTCTTATTTCTGCTCTAAACATAGATTGTGGGTACTCGTTAGAACCGCCTCTGCGAGGCGGTTCTAACAAGTACCCACAATCTATGTTTTGAGCAGAAATATGAAAAATATCTTAGTTTTTTAATCCTAAAATTTTCAGTTTTTGGAGGTGAAATTTTTTATATATTCGAATAGACTTGTTTTCGTAATGACATAGGACACGTCAAGCGAAAATAAAGTCTCATCCGGGCATTTGCTCTCCATTGAAACATTCCAGCGTATCCAATGTTTTTGTTAGCGGACAATGAATGCCCTGATCAGACTGCGCGGATGCACAGGCTGATCTGGGCCTTCGCTGTCCAGATATGCCCAAAAGCCCAAATTTTTGGCATGGTGTGGACCATATTTTTCTGTATTCTGGCGAAAATTACAAGACTTAATATGATTTTGTTCTCAGCTGGCCTGTGCACTGTTTGATTGCGCATTCGGGTATGTCATGACTTATGCTCCCCGCGGGACGACGGGTAGGCTCAAATTTCTTCTCAGAGTCGTTTAGGGATATTGACAAAAGCTGTACCGTATTAACCCTAAGTGTTCTGACACTTAACTCTTTACCATATTCACTTTAAAATTTAAACAAATCAATTTGACTACTTGGAGAGTCAAAACTTCTGGATACGTGGTAAACATTGTAGTCTTTTTTGATCAGGCGCCGTGTTCTGATATGTAGGTCTTCACTTATTGTTCAGGTCTGTCTGTCTGAATACTTAGTGTGAATATGGTAATATCTGGATAAACGACTTTGTAAAATTATATAATATAAGCAATAGTAAACTGTGGAATCTGTTTTATGTTATTTCCACTTTTCTGTGCGACACAGGTTGAAACGCAAATAAACAAACGTCCAAAAAAAAAAAAAAAAAAGGAAAATAAATAAAAAAACAAGAAAAAAACAACAAATAACAGTAAATAAAAAAGAAAAAAACAAAACAAAACAAAATCTTGTGAAAAGACGAAGAAAAAACGCAAAGCAAACACTAAACGGATAAAAAACTAATTAAAAAGAAAAGAAAAAAAAAAGAGAAAAAAAACAAACAAAAAATACAAAAAAACAATGTCATTATATGTTTGCTACAGTAGTGCATTATGCATATACAGTAGAACCTCAATGGCTCGAACATCTTTGGGCCCATGGAAATTTATTCGAGACATGAGTAGTTCGAGCCACTGAGAGGTTATCATGGCGCCAAGTCAGTAAGCAAATGATGATAACTTAGGAAGTCGTTAGATCTTCTATACAATAATGGATGTTGAGTGAAGCATATGAGAAGCATATATAGTAAAACTGGGGTTAACAGGGGTATACATTTTTTTTCTTATTTCTGCTCAAAAACATAGATTGTGGGTACTCGTTAGAACCGCCTCGCCGAGGCGGTTCTAACGAGTACCCACAATCTATGTTTTGAGCAGAAATGTGAAAAATATAGATTTTTTTTTTTATCTGAAAGTTTTTCTTTTTTGGTTGTAAAATTTTCAATATATTTGAAAAAGCGTGTTTTCGTAATGAATGCGTAGTGAAGCGCTTTTAGACACATATGACATAGTCAAATGGACTAGTTCAAATGTTAGGACAAGTATGGTGAGGAGCTAAAGCATTACGAAAACACGCCCATTCAAATATACAGAAAATTTCACCTCCAAAAACTGAAAAATTTCAGATGAACAACTCTGATATTTTTCATATTTCTGCTCAAAACATAGATTGTGGGCACTCGGTAGAACCGCCTCGCCAAGGCGGTTCTAACGAGTACCCACAATCTATGTTTTTGAGCACAAATAAGAAAAATAATGTATAGCCCTGTAAACCCTAGTTTTACTATATAAAAGTGGGGTTTGAGGGGGTCAAAATTATATAGGTATGTTATGTGTCCGAATACTTAGGATTGATACGAGCGTACGGTGAATTGCTTTATTTTGGCGAGAAATGGGCGCAAACAATTTATTTATTATTTTATTTTATTTTATTTTTATTTTTTATTTTATTTTTTATTTATTTGTTTTATTTATTTCAAGAGGGATAAGTACATTTGGTTATACGGCTAGTCTACCATGAAACCCGCTATAAAACTATTCTTAAAAAGATGTACAAACGACATAAATACGAATGAATACATGGTTTTACATGTACTTACCACGGAAAACAAAACAATAGCAACAGTCCAAATACTGGAAATGGAAAATAACAATAAAAGCGAAGCTTTTAAGATCAGCGTTGTAAGACGATATATATCAAAGTTTGGATGCACTGGTAGTCAATGCATCAACAAGCAACAATAATTACGTAGCAATACCTCACCGAGAGCTTGGGGATGAGAGACGTAAGGTGGAAAAGAATGTCCAAACAGCATGCTCCGCCACCCGAATACGGCTAGGGAGATACTCAGTTGGTAAAGTAGCCTTCAGCGTCACAGAACATATACGGCTTAGTGTTGCTTTATCACATACTTTATACAGAAAACCCGCTCTACAACCTTTATACAGAAAACCCGCTGTACATATTTTATACAGAAAACCCGCCCTACATACTTTATACAGAAATGAGAACGATTAGACGATTTCTTTAGCACGCGAGATCCTAACAGCACAGCAGCATGTTTTAGAAAAAAACAACAAAAAAAAAAAAAAACAAAAAAAAAAAACGAAAAAAACAACAACAAAAAACAAACAAACAAAAAACAAAAAACAACAACAAAAAACAAAAACAAAAAAACAACAACAAACAAACAAACATAAAACAACTTATACTTCGCTTATGTTCCTTGTATATTCAATATTATATTATTTTAAGTAGATACTATTAGAAATTATAATGACGATGTTCACATTTTTATACAAATGACATGCTTCCAGCGTCCTTGTCTCCATATGTATGTAAACGGATTATCAGCACGTGGTAATCATTCAAAGTAAAAGTTAAACTACACTTACTAAGTACCGGGAGGTTTTAACTTTAAAAGATATGCAAAATACAAAATTAAAATTTCGCTATATTGAAAATTTGTTTTCACAATTAATAATAGCAAGTACATTTTTTATTAACACATTTTTTTATATTTAATTCTTAAAACGTATAAAATTAAAAAAACAAATTGATAAAACGCTAAGATTCGAACCCATAATATTCAGATTTTATACAATACAATATTTATTTAAGGTACCTATTCGGGTGGTGTTTACCTATTTATTAAAATGGACTGGGTTTAACAATATAAGCAATTAGTGACGTCACTGTCAACTTATCCTCCGAGGAAAGTAAGGAGTGTCTGGTCTGTTTTTATTATTACCATGTTTTGTAGAATTTTCTAAACTTATAGCAAACATTGTAGCCCTAATCTGGGCATACATTGTTTGCCAGTGTCCATTTTATTGGAAGGTAGGCAAAAATGGGTTATTGTATAATGTATCGAAATCATTACGAAAATATGCCTATTCAAATATACTGAAATTTTTATCACCAAAAAATGAAAATTTTCAGATGAAAAATTCTGATTATTTTCATATTTCTGCTCAAAACATAGATTGTAGGTACTCGTTAGAACCGCCTCGCCGAGGCGGTTCTAACGAGTACCACAATCTATGCTTTTGGAGCAGAAATAAGAAAAATAATGTATACCCCTGTAAACCCCAGTTTTACTATATAAAAGTGGGGTTTAAGGGGGTCAAAATTATATAGGCATGTTTTCGTGATGTAGAAACGCTTTGATCTGGTTGATTGGATATATTTACGATAGTCTGATTCTTAGCTGTTAACACGTCTTGTCCCCGAAGATCCTTTCAGTCTTTCAGCCACGACGCTGCTCCATTTTTGGTTGAGCAGTTTTATACATCTGTCCCAAGTTTATCGCCTGGAGAGCAATCATTACAAAGCCAATCGTTACAACAGTAACGATATTAACCTTTCACCTCTTAAAAAAAGAGAAAATCATTTTTCTTGTAGTTGCACTTAAGCTGACATGCTCCCCGTGGGCTTCGCTTAATGACCAAATGACCAAGTGACTCTCCGTCCTTAATCAATAGTTTGTAAAATTTAGAAAGTTTTAATCAGCTCTACAAAACATGAATTTGGCAAAAATCAATCGAGATTTACATTTTAATAAAGGAGGCATGAGGTCTGTTATAAAATAGTCCGCCACTGATATAACACAATCAGAGAGAGAGAGAGAGAGAGAGAGAAAGAGAAAGAGCATTAAACACATTGTACGCATACTGAGAGAGAGAGAGAGAGAGAGCATTAAAACACACGATATACATATACACATACCTTAAGAAGCTAAGATGTAACATATGTAATAATCATTCCAAGCATAAATCAGACGTTTAACGAATACAATATTAACAGTAAAAAGAAATATACCACTGTACCTTATCGAACAGAAGGTCTGGCATTACAAAAGATATCTCTATATCAATATAAAAACAAGCAAATTCAGTGAATTTTCGTTCCCCGCCTTTGAATTTTGTTTTGAGGGGTATTATCTCTGGAAGATAAAAAGAAACTAATTATTTATTATTATGTCTATGTTGTGTGTTTACCATCCTTAAAGCACCTGTAAAGTTTCAAAAGGATCGGTTTAAAACTGTGGTAGGAGTTACGGGGACAAGGTACCTACTTCCTATACGCTTCTGTGTTATTAGCTCAAAAAATGTCTAAGTTAAGAATGCGGAAAAAGTGATAAAAATTATTTCAGGATTCTGAAAAACCACATGCATATCTTCAGGCCATCCTAAAAGCCCATGTAAAGTTTCAAAAGGATCGGCCAAAAACTGTGGTAGGAGTTACGGGGACAAGGTACCTACTCCCTATACGCTTCTGTAGTATTAGAACTAAAAAATGTCTTAGTTAAAAATGCGGAAAAAGTGATAAAAGTATTATTTTAGGATTCTGAAAAATCCACATGCATATCTTCAGGCCATCCTTAAAGCCCATGTAAAGTTTCAAAAGGATCGGCCAAAAACTGTGGGAGGAGTTAAGGGGACAAGGTACCTACTCCCTATAGACTTCTGTAATATTAGAACTCAAAAAAATGTCTAAGTTCAAAATGTGTAAAAAGTAATAAAAGATATTTTCAGGATTCTAACAAAACCACATGCATATCTTCAGACCATCTTAACAGCCCCTGTTAAGTTTCAAAAGGATCGGACAAAAACTGTGGGAGGAGTTAAGGGGGCAAGGTACCTACTAAAAATTCGGAAGAAAAAGCGGGGGACAAAAAGTCGGTAGAAGCAGAAATCAGTACAAATATGTACACAAGCATTTATTAAATATTCGATACGATGTTAAGAACTAATTATTTGAGTAAGACAGTAATTAAAAATAATATAAAAGAAGTGTTGTATATGTTTCCGATTTGAAGAACTGGAATTTTTAAATTTAACCACATGTATTTTTAGCGGGTCGTTTTCTATACAGTTACAGTATGATTCACATAAAATGAAGGGTTGAATATAGATCTTCAAAAGCATGGCACTGGGTAAGAATAGAAAGTATTGGTAATACAAATGCTTCAGGGTTTTCTATACCACACTACTTTGTGCTTGTCGGAAAGTGGTGGGCTGATGAATTCAACGGGCATTGGTGGGGCATAGTCAGAGACAAGCTAGTGTCATTCTGACATTTTTCGTGATCATTTTCTCAAGTATGCATTAGTTCACGAGAAACATCCGCGTCTGTTACCTCTTGATAATCCTGTTACTCATGTCTATGTCGGATTAATAGAGTTGGCAAAGTAAACTGTAAATCATACTTTTTTATACTCCCTGTGCATATGAGCTATATCTCGCAGCCTTTATATGTTTCTTGCTTCGGACCATTTCAGAGGATTTTCAACTGTGAAAAATAGTATATAATAAGTTCAGGAAAAGACACAATGACAGAACATTGCTTATTACAAAGTAACCAGATCTCTCTTCAACATTCACGAGAAAAGAGGGCTGCATCATTAATGATAACCAATTACAACATTTGTGAAATAGCTTGAAAAGTGTAATTCCTAGTCATGTACTCAGAAGACTTAAATTCTGCCTTCAGAATGATTGATGTATTTCCGCCTGACAGTATTGGTGTAGACAAAAATATTCTTACCAGCTGATATATTAAACACCGAATCTAATGTGCCAGTCACAGGAAGAACATGGCACCCAAATGTTAAGTGACTTAAATAATGATTCTTCCTCATCACGAAAACACGCCTATATAATTTTGACCCCCTTAAACCCCAATGTTATATAGTAAAACTGGGGTTTACAGGGGTATACATTATTTTTCTTATTTCTGCTCAAAAACATAGATTGTGGGTACTCGTTAGAACCGCCTCATCGAGGCGGTTCTACCGAGTACCCACAATTTATGTTTTGAGCAAAAAGATGAAAAATATCAGAATTTTTTATCTGAAAATTTTCACTTTTTGGTGGTAAAATTTTCAGTATATTTGAATAGGTGTGTTTTCGTAATGAACAAGAAGTCTCAAACCACGTACCCGTACTATTGAGTCAAGACAATAAATCAGCAGAGCCTGAAAAAATATTAATGAAAATGCCTAGGAAAAGCCACAATCACGAAGCACAGTCCTCCTGAGGCACCAAAGGAAGGAGAGATGAGAAACAAATAAGGACACCACAAATGCCACACATGAAATTACAGACACAGAAACAAAAAAAAAAAAAAAAAAAAAAAAAAAAAAAAGACTGCAACAAACGAACCGCCTTGAAATGGTCAGTAGGAATACTACTGAGGTACAGTTTTACTCACGCGTAACCTCGTCCTTAATTCTGATGCATGAATATGTTCGGTCTGAATACGGGTCCTTTACCTCATCTGTTAAACATCACAGTGAAACACATAATAAAAACACTATGATGAAACAAAGCAAATAGCTCAGTGGCGATCTGAAGCCAGAACACAAGAAAACCACAAACAGATCCACGGTTAGCCAGATCACAGACATTGAAAACTAACTTAATTTCCTCGAAGAAAGACCAAACTCCACCAGGAAAGTCAAAAGTGAAAATAAGATACAAAGTCAGTCAGCAATATACTTCCGGAAAGCCAATAATAGCTAATTTCTTTAACTTACGAAAAGTATGAATCAGAGAAAACAGTACACATCAATGCAAAACAAAGTTAAAGTTGCTAATTTTCAAACCCCGAAGCCACTGTAAAACAAACATGCGAAAGTCAGACACAGAAGTCAAGTTATCAAGTGCCTGAGTAATGAAGAAATATCAAATGTAGATTAAATTGAGATAAATAAGAAACGTTTAGCTTATTTAAAATAAAGCCCAAATGAAATTATTCTTAGTTCAAGAATAAAAGTAGCAAATTAAATAAAGTGCTCCGATCATCAGTGTATCTATTGATTTTGGGTTCATCTTATTTTTGATACCCCATTGTAAGCTGTGTGAAGAGACACAGTGTTTTTGATCTCATAGCCAACACCCTCTGAAGAGGTAGTCTCGTTAGAACTTTCCCAGCTGGCTTCTTTATAAATCTACAGCGGGCCGTTATCAGCCCGTCAGCTACCCTGACGAGTCGATATCGGCCCGCTATAGATTTACGTAGAATGCTTACTGTGTTATTAGCTGTCAACGGTGGTTTGATTGATTGTTTACCTAGTGTCTACTTTTAAAAGTTTATTGTTTTACTGTTTACTACTGAGCTATGGGAAACCAAGAAGTGAATCAAGACGAGTCCAGTGCATGAAAGTAGTCGCCTACTTCCTCGTTTACGACTGAGTACCCATGCAAGCAAATATTTACTTCTTGATACTATTTCAATGTCATAGTTTAAGTCAGAATCCGTAAAAATATTAGTGAAGGTACCCAGGAAATGCCCAAATCACGAAGTACAACCCTCTCGAGTGACAAACAGTAGGAGAGATGAGGAACAAATATTGACAAAACAAACGCCACATATGAAATCATTGACAAAAGAAAGCTGCAACAGAGAAACCGCCTTGGAACGGTCAGTGGGAAAACTACTGGGGTTGGGAGGTCGGGGTGGGGTGGGGGATGGGGGGACTTGAACCAAACAGTACAACAATACAAAAAGAAAGTAAACAGAAAGCAAAGTGGACATCTGTTGAAGAAGATGACCATAATGCTAGCATCACAATATAAAAACAGTAAGCAAAGTGAGCAGCCGTAGAGCGGGTGACATTGATGCTAGGATTACAACGAAAATGATCAGCATCAGAATATCGGCCATGTAATGGACTGCGTGGCTTTGGGACTTAAACGAATTTTACTCGCGCGAAACCTCACACTTAATTTTCGGATCACACAGCGTCCGAATCATTTTTTGTTTGTATTTGCAATTAACCCGAATAATTAAGGCGGATAATTTTATTCGCATCACTTCTCATAACAGCGCCACCAAGTACCAACAAAGGGCATGAATTCTGTCGCGCTAATACGAGATAGGATCCCCACTCTCCAAGTTCAACTATTTTATAAGATGTGAATCTGTGTGAAATCAATGCATGTTGAAAAAGAATTATGGGGTATATTACCAACAAATTTATAAATCAGTCAGTATTACGCAAAAGGTCAAATCCAGCCCCATCATAACCATAATGGTCTTTAGGGTTCAAGGTCCAACATGTTTTCTGTCAAATTGAAGCTCGTGATGAAAGTTTAACAAGGCGGTGTTCTTACTTGTGACTGTAGATATACGATTACCAGACATATATTGTCCTGTATTCGGCCAATCTCAATTTATCAAGGTCATTATTCATTTTAGACGAGAGCAAATCACGTTCCTTCCGTTAATATAATAATGTAACAATTTCTTGCTTTAGGAAAGTGTAGCTGCTCAACAGTATCAGTACTTCTGGAGTTCATTGACAATTACTATAGTGCAGTAAATTTATTCGAGGCTTCAGCTGTTGAAAAAGATCAAAATGTCACTTTCAAACGTCCATAACCACAATAGAACGAAACCGTTAGACATTATTGCCTGTCGGCACGTTTAATGCTATTTATGCTGTTTTATGTTTTATTATTTGTATTATCTTCTAAGCATCTCGGTTGTTTTTAATACAGCTATTATGGAAGAATAATTAGATGGAAATCTACTGACAGAGCATGTCACGCCATGGATTAACAACTTGGGAGCCGCCAGGATAAAGGGGGACTTTCGACATTCTGTAAGGAGGGAAAGTAGAGTTCTGCACATCGTGTTTAGTGTCTTCATGTTTCTTTATAAACAAATAAATGCTGTTTCAATAAAGAGCAAACGGTTCAATTAAACAGTGTGATAATACTGGTTGATCTGGGTTTTTGCTTTTCTATACCCAGTGAGCAAGTTTCACTCAGTATGAGCGCAATCCTAACAAATGCCCTTAAATCACTCGCTAGCTAACATCGTTATCATAACAATCAAGAAAAAAGAAATTAAAATTCATTATAAAAAAGACTCTTGATAAGATGGGATATTCAAAAGATATTTTTGTTTCATTGTGTCGACATTTTTATGTAATGTACACACCATGCCCGCTCCCACCATATATAATGAATAACACTTTATAAGGTGCATTTTCATACAACCATCACTTTTGTGATATTTATTAAAACTATCCACAACATATATTATCTCACAGAAACAAGGAAAAATAATTATATGGACATCCATGTTATCAGCAGTTATGAATGGGGGCCCTGAAGGAGTTTATAATGGTCACTTTTTATACTGATTAGAGAAAAAATAAGTAAAAAAAAAAAAAAACGCGACTGATTAGAAAATGAGGGAAATAAAAAGTCTGAAAATTGTAAAAAGAGAAAAACTGAATAATGAGAAAAAATACAAAAAGAATAAGCCTAATCAAAAACAAGAACTATGTGTTTATATTTTACAAGTATATATATGGTAATTTAAAAAATAATGGATTTTACAAAGAATAAGCTTAACGTTTAAAGAGAATGGGGTATTTTTTTACCGGTAAGATAATTTTAGACCCCTTCATCATAAATGGCGTTTTTTTTCACGATTTCCTTGCTTTTAAACCAAATTTTGAATGTTTTTGCTATTTCCAGGATTCCTGTTGGGCCGATAATGGCCCGATATAGATTTAACTCTTTCGGTGCCAAATTTCAGATGACATTTGTCGTCTGCTTTTTTTAAACAGACTATCGCTTGAAAAGAAGTTTATATGCAAATTTGAAAGATTGAATGTCGAACAGCATAGATATAGATGAGACAGCTCATTATGAGCCGTCTCATATGGGTCTATGCAGTTTGCAAAAGCCTATTATTATCGCCTGTGGCAGTGAAAGAGTTAAGCAGAATGTTAACTGGGAGTGATTTACGTAATTTGTAGAAAATATATTGCGAACCGAAAATGACACAAACAATTTGTTAAAAAATCCTTTTCTTACTTCTCTTAAATAGTTGCCGAAATCTTAATTCATTGAAATTTATTCATGGTATAAAAATGTCTTAAACCAAAGAAAGTCGTATTAAAGGGTGTTTTAACTATGCATAATAGATACATGATTTGGGCTGTTCAACCTGTCATGAAAGCGTAACGAAGACAAATTAGTTCAAAAAGTCAACAAAAGTAGAAGCGTGTTCTTTAATGAGGTCACGAGACCGCAGGGAGGAGCTTCTGTGTGAGGTAACACTATATTTTTCGTAACAAAGACGATGGTGACATATTTATATAACTGTAAATGACTTGGGCGAATTCTTTTTATCATATCACGAAGAAATCAAAATAAAAACGGATGTTAAGAATAGTTGATGGCTGGTTCAGATGAAATCAAATATCCTAGTCACAGTGTTGTCGCAATGTTTGGACGGAAACCGTCTAAGGCGGAAGCCCGAAATTTTAATGGGATAATGGGATCGTTCATCTATGTCATGAAGATGCTCACTTAATATTTTATCAACATTCAAGCTTTTGTGTGAACGGATAAACGATCATTACGACATAATAATAATAATTGCTGTTCATCAATTTTTCACGTATTCTCATAAATAATTCATCGCTTGGAATGTATCACTGAAGAAATCATATTTAAACAATACTTGTCCTATTATCAAATAATTCATCTAAATTTTTAGGAATCCAATTCTGCATGCAGTTTTTTTTCTCCTTGTTTCGTTTATCTTTTGTCGTACCTGTCCATCAAATATAATTTGATGAAAGTAATCAGAAATTAGCTCTTCAAAACTGATGTGAATGATTGAAAAAATTAAAGGGTGATATTGTTAAGCTCTTAAATAGAAAACTCTTGTCTCCAAGTGTTGATAGACAGTTCGTCAATATCTTAAATTAACTCAGTGGTTACAACGGTGCAGTTTGTAAAAATATTCTTCTATGCCCGGTTAATTCTTGAATGCATTGTGAAAATCTTTGTTTTAACTAGGAACACACCGCGGGACAATAATGTACTTTAGGGTATGAACAAACAACGAAAACACAAAGAAGTTAGTAGCTGGAAATACAACATGACTAAAGGCGAGTGTTGATCGCCCGTATTACCAGGTTACAGTCACCAACAGTCTTCATCTTGATTTCCTAATCGGAGCTTACTCGTTTTGTTCGTCCAGAGTTTGAGGACTCGAGTTTTGTGTTTTCGTTTTGTCTGATCTGTTCGTCGGAGGGTGGGGTGGGGGAGGGGTGGAGGGTTTCTAACGAGTACCCATAATCTATGTTTTGAGCAGAAATATGAATATCAGAATTCTTTTTGAAAATGTTCAGTTTTTGTTGGTAAAATTTTCAGTATATTTGAATAGGCTTGTTTTCGTAATGCATCACTAGTCTTACGAAACTCGCCCGGCTAAGATTTTGATCAGACTTTCGGGTTGCGCAGGCCAATCTGAATGTTTCTGGGCACACATGTTCGAACTTGGTACGTTTTCTGACGATGCGGTTTTAAAAAATTGTGGTTGAAATTTTGTATATGAAATTATATCAAATGGATGCATATTTTATTAAGCTGAGTTGTTATTACAGAAATTAATTATTATTACAGACCAGGTTAATTGTCCCACCTTTGTACATCATGTTTATAGAAACACATGCGAAAGGCGTGTACGTGCACGCTCTTCTCATTAAATATACATGAGCTCCTTTTCCACCTTCATTAAAAGGGACCTTTTCACATATGCAAACAGGGAAGGCTTGAATCAGCCTATGTATCCACGCAATACGGCCAGGATCTTCGCTGTTAACTTTGCTTGGATGATGTCTATATATTTTAGCATATACTGGAGAAAGGGCACTTTAATATGACTCCGAATGCCCATGCCCTTTTAGGCCTTTGCTGTAGGCATATGCTAAGATTTCTTTTCAGTGACACACCTTATCATCTTTACCCTTCATATCGGACATTTTGTTTTTACCATACTTTTCCTTATATTGGATTAATTTTACTATCTTGATGTGACTGAAAACTGCTGGATGAGTGAAAAATAGTGAAGACTCAGATCAGACGTCGCCTTGGCGGCGTCTGATCTGAGTCTATACTGTTTTGCTCAGGTCTGTCTGTTCAAATATCTAGGGTATATAAGGTAATTGATCTTTTACCCTGTCTATGAAACTAAACTTTAGTCTGGTTAGAGTGTCAGATTATTGTCGTCATGCAATACAACGCCCGGTAAGTGACCTTAATGGATGTACGCCAACGTCAAGAAACGTACCTGCGTAAATGTCCGCCAAGCGAAGATTCAGATCAGCCAGCGCATCCGCGCAGTCTGATCAGAATCTTCCCTGTGCGCATTTTGGATAACCAAGTTTCTTCATGCGGACAACGAAGATTCTGATCAGATTGCGCGAATGCGCAGGCTGATTTAAGTCTTCGTTGGGCGCACATGTCAGACGGCACGTTTTCTCCTGTTACGGCTCAGATGTCAAAGACATAAAGCATAACGCAAGAACATAGTCAATGAAAAGAAAAAAAAATACCGCAATTTCAATTGCTTCTTGTTTTCTTACAATGTTTCGTCTGATCTATTAAGAGTTTTTTTTATTGACTTTACAGTGACACCTGCTAATGTTTATTCCACCTGGAATTTTAGAATCAATGAAATCAAGATAGTATAGACGTTCATTTAAGCGTGTGAGGTATAATTAAGGTGCTGTACTGAATCAGTTATAAGCGAAACAGGAACTATCGTTCAATGGAGGAGGTGGTACCGATTAAAGACAGAATGGTTTGAAAGGATCGGAATAACAGTATATGCGTTTCTATAGCTTTTGGTGCGATACGGTTCAGAATCCATTCATCCTTTACCACTCTATGGGCAAATTCAGCAGGCAACAAACTGTTGCTATTTTTCTGTTTTTTTTTTTTTTTTTCAAGAAAATAGTCTTTGCCATTGCATGCAAATTGTCTCCTGAAGAGACAGTTTGCATGAAATGTTAAAGCCTATTTTCTGGGAAAAAAATCAAAATGTAGTCTGCTGAAATTTATACCAAGCATGCTAAGTGTTAACATCTTTTGAGAAGTATAAAATACACGCCATTACTTCTTCCGGTATCATGTCTTTATACCAGTTTCAAGAATTTACCGTCATTAAACTTTAATCACCTCCTTGCATATTACTATGAAAATAATACTGAGTCAAACGCGAAAATTAATAAAGAATGAGCGCTTTCGATTACTGTCTTCTTCATGGAAAAGGTAATGCGATAAAAATGCATAGGCAAAGAAAGAAATAAGAACAAAATTTATCTTTGAATACCAAAGTAACGTAGAATTTTTAAAACTTATTTATCAACAAAAATAGTTATAATCTATTTACAGCATGTTCTTTGCGGGCCATCCAACTGACAAAAAACAGAATATAGGATGCAAACTTATGTTGTTGTACGTTTTTATCATATAATATACATAACAATACCTTTTATTCAGAGTAAAACTTGCTACAGAAGGGATATGGTAATGATTCATTATATGATAAACTAATGACTAATAATACGGTATACACTGAGTATGATCGCAAACAAAAATGAGAATTAAAAAAAAAAATAAAAAAAAATGTGGAAACTAAATAAAAATGTCGATGTAATTAAACATAAAAACAAAGATTCCAAAATTTATTACTGATAAAAAAAAAAAAAAAAAAAAAAAAATAAAAAAATAAAAAAAAAATGCCACCTCCTAACTGTGGAAATTCTGTAGGTTCAATATATATATAATTGCTGAGGGAACTTTGCGTGCCCATTATTTGACAGAATATATTCTATCGTGTGCCATGTGAAACCATTATTTGACATAACACAGAATATAGTGCGCCGTAGCGGATAATTACTAGACGGTACACAGAATTTAGTGTCGTGTACGCCCATTATTTGACAGAAAATAGAATATTGTGTGCCGTGTGGGATCAGTACTAGACAGACGACAGTTTTTCATGTGCCGTATGTAGCCTATTCCCGAATTTTAGAGACTGGCGTGAAGATTCATTAGACATCATGAAAACATGCCTATATAATTTTGACCCCCTTAAACCCCACTTTTATATAGTAAAACTGGGGTTTACATGGGTATACATTATTTTTCTTGTTTCTGCTCAAAAACATAGAATGTGGGTACTTATTAGAACCGCCTCATCGAGGCGGTTCTAACGAGTACCCACAATCTATGTTTTGAGCAGAAATATGAAAAAATATCAGAGTTTTTTATTTTAAATGTTTTAGTTTTTGGAGGTGAACTTTTCTATATATTTGAATAGGCGTGTTTTCGTAATGCGTCATAATAATAATAATAATAATAATAATAATAATAATCGACGTTATTTATAGAGGGTAACACATTTAGTAATTTAGTACTAATCTTCCATGTGGCCCTCTTTTTTCCTGGGTAGAAACCAGTACTAAGCAATGTGGATAAAGTCTCTTGCTCAAGGAAACAACACTTGCAGTTAGTGGGGATCGAACCCGGTACCTCTCGATCTCGAGTCCGGCGCTTTACCACTGCACCACAGCGCTCCACATGGATCCACCTAAAGTCTTTAAATACATCTACCATACCACTATTGCCGGAATATCTATATGCTGACAAGATTAACTCGTGCCTGTTTAAATCTCAACTAAATGTCGTTTCGTAAAGCTTACAAGGAAGAAGATTCTAAAAGCATAGTAAGTTTTGTTTCAAATGAGAGGCGTTAGTAGCTCAATACATATCGCGTTTGCCTGCTGATACTGTTGTCAGGAGGGCAAATCTCGCTCTGCAGAGAATTCAGTTCATCTTATAATTGTAGAGTGTTTCCTTCCTCAAAGGTTTATTATATTATCTTTTTATCGTTGTTCCTTATGGATGAAATACTGATGCTGGGATGTTAATATGCTGAAAACCAAACCTGATTTGTTTGGCATGAAAGTAAATTTCTAAACTGTCCAGCAACAATAATTTCAAGAATAATTTATGCCCACTGACATTTAATGAATGGCCAATTATTTAGAAGGTTGTATTGTCACATTCAGGCATGTATAGCGTCATATCTGTATTATTCAATATATGGTATTTCGAACATTGTCCATGCACGCTACGTTTAATCCAGCCTTATTTAGAGAAAAAAAATCTATGCCATGACTCAGCTGCAAAGACCTAACAGTACAGCCTTATCTAGTGAAAACAACAACAACAACAACAATAACAACAACAACAACAAAATCAACATTTTCCATAACTCAACTGGGAACAATTTGCAGTCTTTGAAATCAGGGAAATTACCTGATTCATAGATTACTTGCTGCACATTTCTTCTCAGGTACACGAATGAAGGGGATATTTATTTGTTACATCTTAAATAAGAATACTATTTCCCAATGTTCGGATCCACTAGGAGTAGTAGCACTCCTTGGATAAAATGGGTGCGCATACGCTATGGAAATTGAAACCCTTTCGAAGTGTCTTTCAGAAAAAATCCTGTACATAAATAATACTGATCCATCAAACTTACTTTGGCAAGCTTAGTGTTTCAGTGGCTTTAATGATTGCCTGTGAACGTAAATGGAAGGAAGAAGCAGAATATAGGGGCTTATTCTTTATACTTTAAGCATGGCATTTAGCACGTAATAATTTCGTATATGAAATGGTAGGTTAGTTATAAGCTTGAAGCCACCAAACTAAAATTACAAATGAAACAAGATAAGTTGGGCAGAAGTATTATACAATATATACATGTAAGTCGCAACGGCAGAAAACGTACCTTTGAAGATGTGCACCCACTGAAGATTCAGATCTGCCTGCGCATTTGCGCAGTCTGATCAGAATCTTCACTGGGCGCATTTTGGATAGCCAAGGATGCAAACTTTATGTGGGCAACGAAGAATCTGGTCAGACTGCGCGAATGTCTGAAGGTATGTTTACTAACATTGCTGCACATATACATGTAGCAGCAGAAATGATATACAAATGTACTGTTATATGGACGCTAAAGTCATATTATCTCATGTTTCGAGATGTCTGTTAACATATCAGTCATGATAATAATGTTTGTGATGAGAGTTGTTTGAGAGGATATTGTATCGACCTTGCAAAACGCTTCAGACAAGCAATATATCTAAATAAAAGAGAATCCGATGGAAAATGTTAGCTTGAAATTTCCGTTCTCTTATGATCCACTTTGACGTAGTGTTTCAACAGTTTGAGCTGCTCGACGCATGGATACCCACGAAATACCACAACCACGAAGCATAGCCTTCCAGAAGCACCAAAGAAGAATACTGAGGAATAAACGATGGCAAAGCAAACGTCACATATGAACCACCGACGCACGAACAAAAAAGAAATACAACACAAAACCGCCTAGAAACGGTCAGTACAATATAATACGCGACGAAGTATAGTAGATAATATTTTGCAATTTTTCCAATATTATAACGGTTCTTAAAACGAAGTCCACTTTACACCCAAAACTTTGACAGTTTATTTGTCAAAGACACACCCCACACTCATGCGACGCTGGATATGGGGTTGATACCTAGTTTTACCGCCGTACGCGTCTTTCTTCGTACGATATCTTCTTTTCGTCATTTAGACATACCGGTATATAAATCTAATGAATGAATGTCGCAATCCTTAAGTCCTAGGACACCCCATGTCTGAACATTCTGACTTGCCACTGGTTCAACGTTTATAGATGCTCTATGGCTTGGGTACTCCGACCACATATTCTTGCTGTCAGGCCTTGTCATTGCATATTTGTTACGTATTTAAAAAAGTCCTTTTGTCTGAAGCAGGGTCCTGAAAATGCTAAAAACAAAACAAACACAATTTCATTTTTCTTCTGACGTTGCGAGCCTCTATTAAACTCCGTCATAATTTGTCCCATTTGATTTTCCGATTGTTCAGGCAAATAGTCATATGATTTATTCTCTCTTACGAAAGCACTTTCGCGCAATGTACGTACATAATAAATTCTATCAAAGTGTTATTCTGAATAGAGGAAGTTTTCTTTGATTTTCAAAATTGATTTTGGTCACAAGATCACATTTCAGGATCACATTGTAAAGATGTTTTAAAATCTGCACGATGAAAGTAGAATCAAAAGATTTTACAAAAATTACCGTTTCATGAGATTTATCATCGCTTCAAAGCACATACGTTCTTCCATACAAAGACTGACATAAATGATCCTATAAAACTTCGTCTAACAGCTACTGGAATGGCGGAGTTTGGTCATAAGGGTCATTTACTTCATCAGTAAAACAGTGAAACACACTATAAATAGAAAGGAAGGCCATGATCAGGAATCGATACAATTGCCCAACACTTTCCGTCCAAGACACCAAAGGGAAAGAAGGACGCACTAAAAGCAATGGCACCACAATCAAAACACTACAAGCAGAAAGGCGAAGGGCTGTTACTTTCCCAAAAATTGGCCGAATGGCTATTAAAAATAAAATTTTCACCAGGACATACATGCAAAGACCTACAATTACAGAAAGAGTAAACCATAGCAGAACATATAGACTTTGACGGTGCATTGAGAGAGAATAAATATTTGTCCGGCTAAGATTTAAAATTCAGCGGTGTTCTTTTAAGAGTCCGTGAAATGTTTCTGATGGTTCTACGTATAATGTTGATTTCATTTAATGAGAGGTGTTTAGGAAATATGCAAGATCGTGTTTCTTTTTGTCCAAAGCAATATCAGGGTCTTTAAAAAACAAACCTGACGCAGCTCTAAATAAGCCATTTTCTTCAACCGAAAATGGCTAATATATTCTTGATTTCTCCACGAGGCGCTTCTGTTTTCATGGAGAAATATGAAAAAGATTATGTGGATACATTGTCATATTTTGCGCTATGTACATGTACACCAGTTAAGAAAAATAATCGTTGATAATGTAACCATGGTGATTTATTAATCAATTTACTGAACCCGGAAATGAAAACATAATAAAAGAAAGTCAATGTTTGGTTATGTTAATACTTTTGCGAAATTATACTCATAGACAATGTAGAATATATATGGAAATAAAGTATGATCAAGTATGGTCTATGCAGTGTTTGTCTTCAGAAACACTATTCCTGCTTCGGAAATTGTTCAGTTTCATACTGTTCAGTTTTTGTGTTTTTACGTTTTTTCGAAGTATTATAGCATTTCTGAAAATTAATACATGTTATGCATAGACATTACGAAAACACGCCTATTCAAATATATTGAAAATTTTACAACCAAAAGAGGAAAAGTTTCAGATAAAAAAATTCTGATATTTTTCATATTTCTGCTCAAAACATAGATTGAGGGTATTCTAGGTTTTTGAGTAGAAATAAGAAAAATAATATCTACCCCTGTAAACCCCAGTTTTACTATATAAAAGTGGGGTTTAAGGGTGTCAGAATTAGGTATGTTTTCGTAATGCAACGCAATATTTAAATATATAGCCTTTATTGTCTTAGAGCATATCAGTCTCTCCAAAGTACGTTTTAATATGGAAAAAGTAAGACTTTCTGATGTTTTCATTTTCATTTTTGAATTCAGTTAATTGATCAATAATCCACAGTGGTTGCATTGTCATCCCCTTCAAAATATTTTCCCCTTACCGAAATACATTTTTGTAACCTTTTCATTCAGTCATGAAATGCAGATGGATAGTCTTTCTTTTCATCACGAAAACACACCTATATAATTTGACCCCCTTAAAGCCCACCTTTATATAGTAAAACCGGGGTTCACATGGGTCTATATTATTTTTCTTATTTTTGCTCAAAAACATAGATTGTGGGGACTCGTTAGAACCGCCTCGTCGAGGCGGTTCTAACGAGTATACACAATCTATGTTTTCATGAAACATATCAGAATTTTTATCTGAAAATTTTCAATTTTTTTTGGTAGTAAAATTTTCAGTATATTTGAATAGGCATGTTTTCATAATGTGGTATTTGTTGTCGGAGACACTAGTATAAAGCGCATACAAGACATCTCCTGGACTAATATTTCCTCCAGAAAGCATTTCTAGAAAACACAAGAAGTCGCATGGACTCAGTTTGTTGAGAAAGACGGATGGTTTACAGATTGTCCGTTTTCAGACTGCAGAAATGCCATAACATTTCGCACCTCTGAGAGGAGGCGTTGTCATGAATCAGATCTCCTCTGCTAAGACGCTTGTTATGGCCAAACTTTTTCACTTTCTACAACACATAGACTTTATAGAAGCGTCCAATGACTGTATGACCAGATGGACAAGGCCCATCAACAACCAATCCGCTAGAAGTAAAGAAAACAGAGGACAGTTGTTTTCTTCATAATAAGGTTCTCTTGGCAATACTTGGCACGCTTGAGCTTTGTATTTCAGTTGCTTGGTATCCGCCGTTTTCTGTGGCTCAAATTTGTGCAGTCATCTTTTGTCACCTGTTAGAAAGTTAGAAATAACCCCATTATTACAAATTTTATTTGTTTTCAGAAGTTCCCGAGCACAGGTTTTGTATTTTTTTTTCAGAAATTCCAAAGCATAGTTTCATCATTGAGTTTCTGAAATCGACTGTTCCAGTTTTGAATCTGGTCGGAACCATCAGGATCTACACTGTTCGCAAAAACAATTTTTTGGTCTGTAGGGCTAAAAGAGTTAAAAATTTTAAGTCCCAATCCAACAGCTTTACTGTTGACACTTCTAAGGTGGTAGTCGTTTTGCAGTTTCTCTTTCTAGATTTTCATTACGAAAACATACCTATATAATTTTGACCCCCTTAAACCCCACTTTTATATAATAAAACTGGGGTTTACAGGGGTATACATTATTTTTCTTATTTCTGCTCAAAACATAGATTGTGGGTACTCGTTAGAACCGCCTCGTCGAGGCGGTTCTAACGAGTACCACAATCTATGTTTTGTGCAGAAATATGAAAAATATCAGAATTTTTTATCTGAAAATTTTCATTTTTTTGGTGGTAAAATTTTCAATATAGTTGAATAGGCGTGTTTTCGTAATGTTTGCTGTTTTGTGATTTCATTTTATGCAATTATGTACCCCACCTACGGGAAGGTTTTTTTTTTTTATACGGATCCCGTTGGCATCGGCGTAGGCGTCAGCCCACGCTATATTGTCTGCGCAATATATTTTGAACCAGTGGTTGGATTCTAACCAAATTATCATGGATATATAATTGGGACATAACAAAGAACTAATTAGATTTTGGTGACCTTTGGCGACCTAATTTGTAATGTCACAGAAGTAGAAAACTTAGAATTAACGGTGGGGTTAGTTAAATGATTAGGCGGTATCTTTGCATTACGAAAACACGCCTTTTCAAATATATAGAGAATTTCACCTCCAAAAGCTGAAAAGCTGGGGTGTCCATAAAGCCCTTTTCCTGCCCCGTAATAAAAGTCTTCATTTTTTTGCTGAAACATTACCTATAGCGTCCCATTTACTAAAACAGTATTGATTTTGCAACGTAAGCCCTAGTTTTGGAGTAACATGATCATGAAAGTGGGTGGGGTAATTCAGTATGAACCTGAGATCCACATTTTAAACACCATTTCGTTTTTTTTTTAAATACATCACACCCCGTTGTGTCTATCTCTGTTTGTTAGACAAATGCCTTACTAACCTCCCTTTAAAAAAACATGTTACATTTGCAGCATCTCTTTTATGAAAATCTTCAATTTTTGTTGATTCTACATCTTGGGATTCAATAAAATCTAGCCTTTCTCCGGAAATGAATGGTGAATTATTTTGAAACTTACCCGAATACAACATTGGGATAATGCAAAGAGATGAATAAGTTTTAGTGACCTTGACCTTATTTTCAAGGTCACATGGGCTGTAGAATTGTTAAAAGAGCAGGTGCCCGTTAGACTATTTTCATGTTACTTAACAAAAGTTTTCATTTTCTCCAAATATATTGCCTATAATATCTTTTTAGCCCTGCTGAGCCTGAAGTGCTCGTTGTGAGCTATTGTGATCGGTCAATGTCCGTTTGCGTCGCCCGTCCTGCAGTATCAACAATTCGCCATAAATGACAACTTCTCATACACCCCTAGGCCAATTTCAGTCAAACTTCACAGGAATATTGCCTATATGACTCTGCACCAAAATAGATAAAGCTGTTTCGCACCAATGAACACATGAACATAATGGCCGCCAGAGTTTAAAAATAGAAAAAAAAATCTTTAAATGATAACTCCTCCTACGCCATTGAGCCTATTTCACTCGAACTTTACAAGAATACTGCCTAGGTAACTCTCTACTAAAATAGCAAAAATGGTTTTGCTCCAATGAACAAGATGGCTGCCAGAGCTAAAAACAGAGACATCTTTAAATGACAACTCCTCCTATATCATTGAGCCAATTTGAATCAAACTTTGTAGACATGTTGCTTAGGTCTCTCTCTACCATAAAAGTTAGAGTTAGAAATGAACAAACACTTTAAATGACAATTGCTCCCATATCTTTGGGCGAATTTAAACAAACTTCACAAGAATGTTGCCAAGATGTCTCTCTACTGAAGTAGGTAAAACGGGTTCGTTCCAATATACAAGATGGCCACCAGAGTAAAAAAAAATCTTTACATAACAGTTCCTCCTAAACATTTTGGCTAATTTCAATCAAACTTTGCAAGAATATTGCTACTAAAACTGCACAAGAATGTTGCTAGGTGACTTTCTACCAACATAGCTAAAGCGGCTGCACTCCAATGAACAAGATGGCCACCAGAGCTAAAAATAGAAAAAAATCTTTAAATGACAACTCCTCCTAAACTCTTTGACCAATTTTATTCAAACTTAATATATTACTTGAAAGAGAAAATGTAAAACAGGATACTAACTTAGGAATTAGTCCAACAAATGGAAGTTGGTATAATTGAATGTGGCTACTTTTTAAAGAGAAACACAGTTTATAGGCTTTAGGTTCAAACTTTTTGTATGATACTTCAGGTTCTTACTGAAGTACTCCACCCACTTTCATGATTATGTTACTCCAGATCTGTAACTTATGTTGTAAAACCAAAATGCTTCTAGTAAACGAGAGGGCCAATATAGCCCTAAATCACTCACCTGAGTTTCATGGTCTGACTCCACATGACCCTTGTTAAACTGTATCAAGATATCATCAAAACAAACATTCTTATGATGTTTGATAAAAAATTGGCCCAAGGGTGTAGCAGTAGTTGCCTTTTAAAGATTTTCTGGTTTGCGCTCTGTGGCCATCTTGTTCACTGGAGTAGAACCATTTTATCTATTTTGGTAGAGAGTCACCTAGGTAACAATCTTGTCGTTTGATCAAAATTGGCCAAAGGGTTTGTCATTTAAAGATATTTCTATTTTTAGCTCTGGTGGCCACCTTGTTCATTAGACCTAAACCATTATAGCTATTATGGTAGAGAGACACATAGGCTACATGCCTGTCAAGTTTGATACAAATCGGCCCAGTGATATAGGAGGAGATGTCATTTAAAGATTTTTTAGCTCTTGCGGCCATCTTGTTCATTGGTGTGGAACAGTTTTAGCTACTTTGGTTCTGAGACACATAAGCAACATTCCTTTCAAGTTTGATTCAAACTGGCCCAGTGATATAGGAGAAGCTGTCATTTAAAGCTTTTTCTATTTTAAGCTCTGGCGGCCATCTTATTCATTGATCTAGATCAATTTTAACTTTTTTGCTAGAGAGTCACCTAGGCAACATTCCTGTGAAGTTTGATTGAAATTGGCCCAGAAGTTTAGGAGGTGTTGTCATTTATGGCAAATTGTTAACGCAGCACAAGGCACGACGGACAACGGACGACAAACAACGGACAGTGGCCAATCACAATATGTGACAATGAGCATTTTGTCCTCTGGTGAGCTTAAAAGATATTATAGGCAATATATTAGGAGAAAATGAAGACTTTTGTTAGGTAACATAAAAATGGCCTAATAGTCTTTTTGGCAATTCTACACAGCCAATGTGATCTTGAAAATAAGGTCAAGGTCATCAAAACTTAGTCATGTCTTTGCAATGTCCCAATGTTGTATTAAGGTAAGTTTCAAAATAATTCACCATTCACTTTCGGAGTTTTGCTGGATTTTATTGAATTCCAAGCTGTAAAATTAACAAAAATTAAAGATTTTCATTAAAGTGATGCTGCAGATGAAAAAAAAATATCTCTCAAGGAAGTTTAATGAGATACGATATTACCTAAGGCATTTGTCTAACAAACAAAAGAAGGAATAACTAGATTTTAAAAGAGAAATGGTGTTTCAAATATGGTACCTCAGGTTCATACTGAATTACCCCATCCACTTTCATGGTCATGCTACTCCATAACCAGGGCTTACGTTGCAAAATCAACACGGTTTTTAGTAAATGGGACACTAAAGGTAATGTATCAGCAAAAAATGAAGACTTTTGTTACGGGGCAGGAAAATGGCCTCATGGACACCCCCCTTTTCAGATAAAACTCTGATATTTTTCTTATTTCTGCTCAAATTATAGATTGTTAGTACTCGTTAGAACCGTCTCGGCGAGGCGGTTCTAACGAGTACCCATTATCTATGTTTTGGAGCAGAAATAGGACAAATAATGTATACCCCTGTAAACCTCAGTTTTACTTTACGAAAGTGGGGTTTAAGGGGGTCAAAATTACATAGGCGTATTTTCGTGATGGCAGTGCTGTTTTCGTGATTTTGCTATTTCGTCCTCCTATTTATTGTCTGCATTATCTTTTCTTGTTTCAATATGTTGCTTGCCAATGCTAGCACGGTGTCCTTGACCTTTGCTATTAGGGTCATCTATTGGTCAAGACCAACATCCCATTTAAGTTCAAGTCTTCTAGCCTCAAGCACTGCCGAATTATAAGCGTTTTAGTACTAAAGGTCGTGGTGACCTTGACCATGCCCTATACCCTCGGTGTCATCTACTGGTGAGGACCAACATCTCTTCTATGCCCAAACCTTGCCAAGTTATCAAGCATTTTAGTACTAAAGGTCCTGGTGACATTGGCTGACATTTGCCCTCTGCATCATCTACCGGTGAGGACCAACATCTCTTCTAAGTTCGAGGGTCCTAATCATAAGCATTGCAGAATTATAAGCTTTTCTGGTACTAAAGGTCACGGTGACCTTGACCTTTGACTTAAAGACCGTCTACTCTTCAGGCCCATTCCAGGGACATAATTTGAACACTCATGTCAAAGGACCTCTAGGCAATGTAACATATCAAATATCAAAGGCCTTGGCCTTGCTCTTTCAGACAAGAAGATGTTTTAAGTTTGTTTTCCTTGAAGAAGTTGTTTGAAGCAAAAGTTGACGACGGACGGGTGGACGGATGAACGGACGACGGACGACGGACAGAAGCCTATCACAATAGCTCACGTTGAGCACTTTGTGTTTAGGTGAGCTAAAAATGAGTGCTTTTGTTTAATAAAATGTTATATAACATGACCACGCATGTAAGATATATTACATATGGACTCGAACGTGACGTCATTTCGTTGATTAAATGTTTTCTAGCTTTAAAGCAAGTTTATGGCAAAGGTCAGCAGACGTCAAACTGCTGGCAATTTTCTTATTTTTTGTTTTTTGTTTTCCTGAAAACAGAAATTGACACTTTATACAACTACAGTGAGTTTACATAAAATGTCAAGCCCTGTTTTTTATAATAATAATAATAATAATAATAATAATCCAAGAAAAATACCATCTGCTGATATTTAGCAGGTTAAAGGTTAGGATATTAGTAAAACAAATGACAAAATATCAGAGTCCACTGAGCTCTTTTGGACATATTTAACTTCCTTTAACGCTTAGCGCTCTGGGTAAATTTTTCAGCAAGCGATATTCTGAAATATTTTTCTTATTTTCCCTAGGAATCAAGATTTGACATTTCGTACAAATTGTCTCCATTGGAAACAATTTACATGAAATGTCAAATCCTGTCTTCTTTGAAGTATAAGAAAAATGTCATCAATTTGTCGTCGCTGAGTTTGCCTAGAAAGTGTTTAAGGTTAATAATTATTTTCGATTTGACTTGATTCATTAAGGCTTTTCTCTCTGTTCTTCATAACATTATTGAAGTGATAACCTCCCTCTAATAAAAGGCAATCTACTGTAAAAATGGCATTGTATATAAAGATCTTAAAAAAATCATATGTTTTAGAAAAGGATCACGAGCGCTTAATATTTTCTAATTTGCATACTAGTTGTACAAAAGGAGTTAAAAAGCGTATGCTAATTAGGAAATTTGAAAGAAGGTCTTTTTGTGAGCCGATTCTGGCTAGGATTTTTTTGCGATAAAATTGATGTCGCATGACAAAAAGAAGTCATTATTTATACAATATCATGGTCGATTGATAAATGGATGATTTGATATTTAAATGATTGATTTAAAATTATTCTTGCACGCGCCTAGTCAGCGAGAGATGTTTTTCAAGTCTCTGGAAGCCTAATTGAATTATTCATCTAAACTAATTTTGTTACGTGAAAAAACAAAATTTTGTAAAATGAGATGCGCCTTTCGAAAATGTGTCTCGTCCTGTATATGCGAAGTATTGGGGGAAGGGATACAGATAACAAAGATCCTCTGTGTAACTGGATAATAAATTGGTAGTTTTTTATTTACATTAATAGCACGTACGCATGATACCCCGATACGACTGTGCAGTGATAGCACATACGCATCATACTGCGTTACTGCGTTACGGCTGTGGAGTAATTTCATATATGCATCATACCTAGGTACGGTTGTGCAGTAATAGCACATAAGCATCATACCGCGTTACAATTCTTCAGTAACAAAAAAAAAAAAAAAAAAAAAAAAAAATGCATTACGGTTGTGCAGTAATATGGCATGTGCATCATACCGCGTTACGATTGTCCAGTAAAAGCAAATACGCATCATACCGTGTTACGATTTTACAGTGATAGCACATACGCATCATATCGCGTTACGATTGTGCAATAATAGCACATACGCGTAAGAGCTCAGATGCTTCATACCACGTTACGATTGTGCATTAATGGCAATATTATGGTACAAGCGCATCATGCCGCGTTACGATTATGCAGTAAGATACTGCGATAATGTGGCGGCCGATCTGCCAAAGTTTTACCTATAAACTACTGTATCTAACTTAAATATTGGGACTCCTTAACATCGCCACCAGACGTATCCTAAAATTTGAACAGCCCCGTTTTACTACCAGCTGATTTGTCCAGAAACTGCTGAAGGGGTGGCAAACAGTGTAGAACTTGATCAGACGCCGCATGCTCCGACGTCTGATCTGGTTCTACACTGTTTGCTCAAGCCTTTCTGTCCCAGTATTTGTGATAAATATGATACATTTTCTCTTGACACGACCGTAATGATAATTATTAAGTCATGCCACATATAACATGAATAAAATGTTAAACCAGCATATCATTCGGTTCACGTGCGTGGAGGTCATCTCCTGAGATGATCGATTTGTGGAGCATCATCCCTTTCCGTTTGATGTTTTGAAGGTATCCTGTCAGGAGTTTTCACCATTCGTTTACATGTACTAGCATTACATGTTCCGTGTTATTTATATACTAAAGATTAGTTACATATGTTTCTTTTTTCACAGAAAATCGACCGTAAAACGTCTCCCGGTACTGCACAGATAAAAATTAATTATAATTTTCCTTTTTTTCACATCAAATAAGACTTGGCGGCCGTTAAACGTCTCCCAGTACTTCACAGATGAAAATCAGTTATAAATTTCCTTTTTTTCACATAAAATAAGACCAGTGAAATACTTTTCACTTACCGTTCTAAGGCGGTTCTTCTGTCATGGTTTATTTTTGTTACAGTTTGTCTTTAAATGTGTGTGTCGCTTACATCTTTTTGTTTTGGATAGCCATTTTGCCACTTTGTGGGAAAGTAACTGTCCGTTTGGCTTTCTGCTAGTGATGTTTCCATTAGGGTCTAGTTATTTCGTGTTAGTGTTTCTTTCCCTTTGATGTCTCTGATGGGAGGTGTGAGATAATTGTATTGATTCCTGATCATTGCCTTCCCTTCTATTTTGACTGCTGTAAAACGTCTCCCCGTACTTCACAGATGAAAATTGGTTACAAATTTCCTTATTTTGTTTTTCCATAAAAAATAAGACTTGGCGACCATTAACTGTCTCACCGTATTTCACAGATGAAAATTAAATATAAATTTCCTTATTTTTTACATGAAATGAAACTTGGCTGCAGTAAAACGTCTCTCCGTACTTCACAGATGAAAATTAGTAAATTTTACTTTTCTTTTTTTTCACAGAAAATAAGACATGGCGGCCTTTAAACGTCTCCCCATAATACAGCAGTGTAGTTTATATTTTCTGGTCCTTTGTGTTCACTGAACCCATTTCGGGATTTTTTTAGCTCACCTGAGCACGGCTCAGGATGAGCTATTGTGATCACTTGCGGTTTGTCGTCCGTCCGTCCACGCCTTTGAACGACCTCCTCTGTAACCCCTGGACCAATTTTCTTCAAACTTCCTGTGGAGCCCTGTTAAAGGGGTTTGAAAATTTGTACAAACGGTCACGGTCCGTTAATCAAGAAGGCCGCCATGCCCATATATGGTAAAAAACACTTAAAATCTTCTCCAGAACCAAGAAAGCTTCAAGGCTGAATCTTGGTATATAGCATCATGGACTCAAGGTCTACTAAGTTTGTTCAAGTTATGACCCAAGGTTGACCTTTGACCTTTTTACGGCAAGGTCAAATTTGCGTCCCCATGCATTTGTATGGGGAAAATGTTGATAAGTCATTATCTCAAAATGTATTAATGACTCATGGCTTACAAGGAGTGATTAAAGTAGTAAAACATTTTAGTTATAATGAAAATTTTGCCCCCCCCCCCCCCCCTGGGGGTTATCTGCCCATGCCTCTGGGCAATATACATCTATAAAATTGTGTAATTTTTAAAAGTCTTCTTCTCTTAAACCACTCGAGCAATTTTCACCAGATTTCACGTGGGGCCTCTGTCAAAAGGCTATTGCCAATTTGTTCAAACGGTTTTGCACCATCAAACAAGACGACTGCCATGGCCATATATGGTAAAAACACTTAAAAATCTTCTTCTCCAGAACCAAGAAAGCTTCAAGGCTGAATCTTGGTATATAGCATTGAGGACTCAATGTCTGCCAAGTTTGTTCAAATGATGACGGTAGGTTGACCTTTGACCTTCTTACGACAAGGTCAAATTTGCGTCCCTATACATTTATATTGGGAAAATACTAAAAAGTCATTTTCTCAAAATGTATTAAATGGCTTAAACTTACAATGTATGATTGTAGTAGTAAAATATTTTAGTTATAATCAAAATTTGTCCACTGGGGGTTATTTGCCCTTATCCCTGTACTATATACATGTATAAAATTGTGTAACTTTTAAATGTCTTCTTCTCTGAAACCGTTTAAGCAAGTTTTACCAGATTTCACATGGGACCTTTTGTCAAAAGGGTATTACCAATTTGTTCAAATGGTTCCGCGCAATTGAACAAGATGGCCGCCATGCCCATATATGGAAGAAACCCTTAAAATATTCTCGAGAACCAAGAAAAACTTTGGGGCTGAATCCTGGTATATAGCATCGAGGACACAAAGTCTACCAAGTTGATTCAAATGATGACTGTGAGTGGACCTTTGACCTTTTTTACGGCAAGGTCAAACTTGCGTGGTGAAAATGGCTGAAACTTACAATGGGTATGGGTATGGGGAAAATGTTGAAAAGTCATTTTCTCAAATTATATGAAAGACTAATGGCTGAAATTTACAAAGTGTGATTAAAGTAGTAAAACATTTTAGTAATAATTGAAATTTTGTCCCTTGAGGATTATTTGTCCTTGCCACTGGCCTATATACATGTATAAAACGTCTTCACATGGGGCATTCTGTCGAAAGGATGTTGACACTGTGTTCAGATGGACCTTTGACCTTTCTATGGTATGGTCAAATTTGTGTACCAGTTGCTGTGGCAATACAGGAAGACTATTGCATGGCATTAGCTAATATGCAGGTGAGCGAATTCCCGCCCATGGGTCTCTTGATAAAGTTTCTAATAAGTACCCACAATGATACATTTTCGTTGAAGGAACTCTTATCCACTGATTTAGCTAAAAGTTACACATTTCATATGCAGAGGTGTTGATATAGAAGGGTTCGAGGGGTTCAATCGAACCCCTACTTCTTTGGCTCACAATTTCAGTTTGGGTACCCTGTTTACTCTAAAATATTCGCATACCTTACTTTAAACATTATACTTCTCATTACGAAAACAGGCCTATTCAAATATATTGAAAAAATCACCACCAAAAACTGAAAGTTTTTATATAAAAGTTCCGATATTTTTCATATTTCTGCTCAAAACATAGATTGTTGGTATTCGTTAGAACCGCCTCGCCGAGGCGGTTCTAACGAGTACCCACAATCTATGTTTTTGAGCAGAAATAAGCAAAATAATGCATACCCCTGTAAACCCCAGTTTTACTACATAAAAAGAGGCGGTTCTAACGAGTACCCACAATCTATGTTTTTGAGCAGAAATAAGCAAAGTAATGTATACCCTTGTAAACCCCAGTTTTACTACATAAAAGTGGGGTTTAAGGGGGTCAAAATTATATAGGTATGTTTTCGAGATGTAAATTTTTCAACACGATCGTTTAACTACCTAAGAACGTGTCTACAATTGCTAGATGAGTGGCCAACAGCGCGTCCTCTGGCGTCTTGTCTATATTGTTTGCTCAGACCTTTCTGTTCTAATACCTAGGATATCTGGATCAATTCGAACTCCCTCAGGAATTTTGAAGCCCCTATTTAATAATCCTGGATCCGGTCCCGTTTTAGATAGATATGTACGTACTGACTGTGCATCTTCTAATACCCAGACCAACTATCACGAAAACATGCCTATATAATTTTGACCCCTCCCCCTTTAACTCCACTTTTATAAAGTAAAACTGGGGTTTACAGGGGTATACATTATTTTCTTATTTCTGCTCAAAAACATAGATTGTAGATACTCGTTAGAACCGCCTCGCCGAGGCGGTTCTAACGAGTACCTATAATCTATGTTTTGTGCAGAAATATGAAAAATAGAGTTTTTTTATCTGAAATTTTTCAGTTTTTGGAGGTGAAAATTTCTTTGAATAGGTGTGTTTTTATAATGCTAATCTTCTAGGCAGTCTGATGCGATCTTCCCCTCTGCTATGCATTTTTCGAGAAATTCCATACTGTATAACGTCTAAGAGTCAAATTTATGAATATACTGTGTAAATGCGCTTGCTTGCTTGCTTGTACATGTACATGAATTTGATAACTGAGCCTGGGCACAACCTTTCCTGCAAGATTGCCAATGCGCCCAGCGAAGATTCAGATCAGCCTGTGCATCCGCGCAGTCTGATCATAGTCTTCGCAGGACACTTTATGGGTAGCCAAGGATAAAAAAAAAAACGTCCAAAACGCGGACAGCGAAGTCTCTGATCAGCCGGCGCGGATGAGCAGGCTGATCTGTGTCTTTGCTGGGCACACATACAATCGTGTAGGAAATGCTGTGTCCCGGCTCAGTTATATTCCTCGGCATTTAAATAAGCCTTAGCACTCTGTAGGCGAACCATTAGTAAAAGTAATGATATGGTTTCTTATCTTTCACAGAAAATAACATGACATTTGATTGAAAGTGTTCTCTTTTAAGAGAGTTTGAATGACAAGTGTGTTTCTGTGAAAAGCAAGAACAAATCTTTGAAATGTTGTCTGTTTTGATTTACAGTCAGTACATTAAAGCTTTTTTTTTTTTTTAACCTCAGAACCTATCTAATGGGCTTGTGCAGTTTGAATCAGCCCCTTTTCAGTGAGTGGTATAGTTTCATAAATTATTTCTGAGGCTTCATATACAACGAATTGCTTCAGTTATTCAGAATTCGCCTAAACGCTTTATTCTTATATAGTAAAAAAGGGGAAAACATAGGTCAGAAATTATGAGGCAGTTTACATGATGTCACATCTTATACATCATGCAATCTCAGGTGAGTACAATGTACTGATTATACAGGCGTTTAAAATGACAGTCATTATTTCTTATAACAATAACCTTTTTTCAACTTAAAGGCAGACCCCTCTTTTACGTGAACAAAAGCGAGTTCGCTTCGAAAGCGCATGGAAACGCAAACTACAGTTGTGTAATTTGGTTTAGCATATGAGCAGGAACGGCAGGAAACGTACCTTCAGATATTTGCGCCCAGCGAAGATTCAGATCAGCCCGTGCATTCGCGCACTCTGATCAGAGTCTTCAGTGGGCGCATTTTGGATAGCCAAGGAGGAAAAGTTTCGCCAGGCGGAAAACGAAAACTCTGATCAGACTCGCGCAGTCTGATCAGAGGCGTCGCTGTGCGCACATTTCAGAAGTTATGTTGTCGGATGTTTCGGCTCTTATAATTACTAAAGCCACACGTGTGATTCTGGTGTAACAAGATTACTTTTATACCTGTAGTTTTTCCCCTCTTTGATAACATTAAAAATGATAATTAACACGTATTAAATAGGCATAAAATATTTCTTTATCAGGAATTTTGTCACAGAGAAAAAACCCAACCATTTCAAGGTTAATTAGGACTTTGCTCTCATACGGGACAGCGTTAGCTTTAAACAGGTGTTGTAACCTAAGTTTTTATAACTATGTGGGCGCTATCTTGAAACAGAACCATGAAATATTTTTTTTTCTTAAAACCGCTTAAACACGTGCAACTAGTCTTAGTTTTTCAGTTCCTAGTGCATTTTATTGGTTTTCATTTTTTATAATTAACCACTGTTTTCGGAAAATTTTCTGCAGATTTTTATGATATATCAAACTGTTAATCTGTTTTAAAATTAATACAAGTCATCTTTGTCCGAACTTTTTATTGTGCTGTAAATGTCGAACGTAACAGTAAATGTATTTTACTCGGAGACACTCCCACTTCGAAAATGTTAAACTTAATTTTGCTTCAAAATGACAACAAATAATAAAAGCACGCGCTATTTTCAACGAATTGAAAAGAATAAAAAAAATATTACTATGATTACGAAATTTTATCGTCACAGAAAATTACACCAACGGGTAATGCAAATTGGATACAACGAGACGACATAAAAGAAAAGTGCTCTAAACGACAGTTTTATGTTTTAGGGAGCAAACGATGCGAAAAAAACATTTGACAGGCGATTTTATTTCTGATGCCGTTATAGGCGAATATGCCCATTGTGCAGATATAACGGGCCGCGTCGTTAGAAAGAGAATTTTAGCGAGGCTGGATATACTTTCAGGGGAGACAACCCTATCCCAAAGGTTTTGCCTTCCTTCTGAAAATAGGTCTGCTCTAAAAGGAAAGAATTTGCTCCCATGGGGAGCAAATTCTTTCCTTTTAGAACAGACCCAGTTTTGAAAGGATTTGCCTACATTAGAAGTATTTTTGACAATGTTTTGGTATGTATTATTCTTGACAACGTTTAGATTTCATTGTCCTTAACAACTTTACGTGCATTGTACGCGTTGATTTTGACAAAGCTAGCGTAATTAATTGTTCTTGAAAACTAAACTCTTCTTGACATCATGAAAACATATCTATATAATTTTGACCCCCTTAAACCCCACTTTTATGCAGTAAAACTGGAGTTTACAGGGGTATACATTATTTTTCTTATTTCTGCTCAAAAACATAGATTGTGTGTACTCGTTAGAACCGCCTCGGCGAAGCGGTTCTAACGAGTACCCACAATCTATGTATTAAGCAGAATAAAAAAAAATCTGATATTTTTCATATTTCTACTCAAAACATAGATTGTGGGTATTCTTTAGAACAGCCTTGCCGAGGCGGTTCTAACGAGTACCCACAGTCTATGTTCTAGAGCAGAAATAAAAAAAAAATAACGTATACCCCTGTAAAACCCAGTTTTACAATATAAAAGTTGGGTTTAAGGGAGTCAAAATTATATAGGCATGTTTTCGTGATGAACGGATCTTTTTCAAATGCCGGATTGGTATATAAGATACTACATGTAGTTTACACAAGCAAAACAGCTATTTATTATGTACCTTCTACTGGTGCTGGTGTAACAGTGCTTTTCCTAAACGTCACAAAACTGTTTCGGTTAGTGCAAAAGAAGACATAACAACGTCAAAAATAGCGCCATTGGAGATTGTACTAGTAGTCCGCTCCGTTTGTTTAGCAGCATCGATGTCACCGTCATGTCAGATGAGCGTCAAAGTAGCGGGATGCATAAACACCGGCAGCGGTCTAATAAACATTTCCGACATTGCAAAATAAATAAATAAATCACGGTACTATAATTATTATATCATGTCCTCACACTGGGTTATAGAAGAATGATGCTAAAAGTACTACATAATAAAATGCTATCTATCTATCTATCTATCTATCTATCTATCTATCTATCTATCTATCTATCTATCTATCTATCTATCTATCTATCTATCTATCTATCTATCTATCTATCTATCTATCTATCTATCTATGTATGTATGTATGTTAAGCTAGAAATTCTGCTATTCCAAGTTACATTCACTTGCGATTTGCGTCACTATCATAAAGTGCAATAGCTTTTAAAATCTATTCTTGTTCATATGCTACAGTTATTATCCGTATTACTATGAAATTACGGCAACCATCTTAACTGCAATTTTGTATATTCCATTTCCTGTGATGTCATGTTTGACTTTGAGAGAATAAAGTACTTTCCCAGTAAGCAGTCTACATAAATCTATAGCGGGCCGTCATCAGCCCGTCAGCGTAGCTGACGGGCCGATAACGGCCCGCTGTAGATTTATAATGAATGCTAGCTGGGTTAACTTGACTTGATTACAGAAATCAATATCTTTCACGTACAGTTTTATAAAACACTTTTTAAATACTTTTCTTGAACAATCTTGAGTATTTTAACATTGTTTTGCAAGTCAAGTGGACATTATTCTTGAGACAACACATGCTATGAATATGTTAATCCATTTATGCATAGCGTTCCATAAAAGGGACATTGGCAAACAGTCTAGACCCAGATCAGTCGGTGCATAATGCGGCGTCTGATCTACGCTGTTTGCACTGTTTACACTACATGGATTTCTATGGAACATGGTTATAATAATAATAATAATAAAAAGACTTAACGCACCCCCTTCTAGTCCAAAGAGTTAAGACAGAAGAGTCCATTCGGCATAAATAGGTTAATCTGGGTATATCAGATGATTTCTTAACAATTCAGGACATTTTTCTCTGTCTGTGTGTCTGTCCTTCTCTCTCTCTCTCTCTCTCTCTCTCTCTCTCTCTCTCTCTCTCTCTCTCTCTCTCTCTCTTGGTTTCCTTCGATAATCGAGTACCGCTGCAGTACTTGCAATAATTTTCCTTTGTAAAAAGTTTAATAATATTGGAAATCTAGAGAGGATTTCATAGGAAGGGAAGCAATTACGTTTAGTCTGTCTTTTCCATTTCTCGGGTTATCTTGCTTATGAAGTGGGAAAGGAGTGTGTCATGAGAATGCGGGTTCCACTAAAATAGCACAGAAAAGATTCAGGACTAGCCACAGTCACAGAATATAGCCTACCACCGACACCAAGAGGAAGAGAAAACAAAGATGACAGACAGTACACATGGAGCAACCCAAAGAAAGACAAAGCAACCAGCTTCCTCTAGTGGGGTAACTTCCTGTATATGGCATAGTACGGATGTGCGTGCCGAATGGCCCCCTTTTTCAGCGCTGCCAGGTATATGATTAGCCCCCTTTTTTGACAAAAAGTATATGACTGACCCAATTTTTCTTGACTGGTATATGAAAGGCCCCACTTTATCTGACATCCCGGTATATTTTTCACTCAGAGATTTTTGAGGCTGCTTGTTCTTTTGGTATTCAATGAATTGACTGCAATATTTGTCTAAATACCAGCAATAAATGGGTATAAAAAATCAAAGGGCAGTATATGAATGGGTCGACATTTCAGATGATCTAGTATATGAATGGGTCCGTTTTTTCAAAGGCCAAGTATATGAATGGGGTAGGTTTCGAAATACTGGCTCGCACACCCGTACTAAAATTATCCCCAAGTTACCCCCCTCCCCCACCAGAGAGCTTCCTCCTCCCCAGTACTAGACAGGATCCGCTAAACACAAAGACAACGAACATGACAAAAAAAAACAAAAAAAAAAAAAAAAAAAAAAAACACGCACACACGCACGCACGCACGCACACAATGAACAGCCACAAGGCTATGCAAAAAAATAAACATCACCAGAACCTCAGCCTCGAATGGTGAGTAGTAAAAACCTACTGATGGGTTTCAATCGATTTTACAGGTACCAAATCTACCCCCTTATTTCAAATGATAACAGTTCAGTGAAACCTGTGTAAGAGAGCCACCTATGAGACAGACTTTAAACAGTGAGGGCTGATGTGGAAAGGTGGCTGTCTTATAAAGGTACATGTCATGTAGTTTTGCTAGCAAAATTACATGACATGTACCTTTATAAGACAGCCACCTTTCTTCATCAACCACTAAAGTCAGTCTCCTAGGAGGCTTTGTTGCACAGGTTTCACTGTAACAAGAAAAACAACAACAACAACAACAACAACAACAACACAATAATAATGATGAAAATAATAATAATAAATAAAAAAAAACTAATACAGTCAAATCTCAATGGCTCGAACATCTTTGAGACCATGGAAACTTGTTCGAGATATTGGTAGTTCGAACCACTGAGGGTCAATTATGGTGCCTGGTCAGGAAGCAAATGGCGATAATTTAGGGAAGTATTTTCAATCTTCTATACAATAATGGTATGTTGTGTGTACTCATAAGAATCGCCTCGATGAGGCGATTCTAATGAGTACACACAACATACATCTTCATGATGAAACAAGAAAATTTCCCTAAATATTTGTTTTCTTGGGCTATCGGAAGAATTTCGTAGGGACTCAAAAAACGAGTTTGAATTAGCCATGGTAAACCAACCATCGGTGTTCGAGTTATTGAGGTTCGACTGTAAAACATTCGGCTCGCACAGAGTATGAAAGAAAGCACAAATAGTACTTATGAGTCACAACGTGAGAAAACGTACAGTACGTGGACAAAAATTTTCGTCATCGTTTCAATCAAAGCATTTCCATGCTTTTGGTAAACATTATTGCCGAAAAAACATCACGAGAACACGCCTATATAATTTTGACCCCCTTAAACCCTACTTTCGTATAGTTAAACTGGGGTTAACAGGGGTATACTTCATTTTTCTTATTTTGCTATAAAAATATAGATTGTGGGTACTCGTTAGAACCGCCTCGCCGAAGCGGTTCTAACGAGTACCCACAATCTTTGTTTTGAGCTGAATATGAAAAATATAAGAACTTTTTTTATTTGAAAAGTTTCCTTTTTCTTGTTTGTAAAAGTTTCAATATATTTGAATAGGCGTTTTTTCGTAATGCTACGACAACTATCATGGCACAGCATAAAAGATCATTACTTTTCGCTTTAAGCAATAGTAACATGAACTTAAATCTTTTGTTGTTTTCTTTTAACAACGATTTCAAATATGGGTGAAAATTAAAACGTCGATCCTTTGACTTATCGTTGACGTCAACGCGAATCATTATTTTTAAAGTTTATATTCACTTCAATCGTGTCTTACTGCGAAACAAAACCTTGACTTTTCATAGTATTTTATTGTATATTTATTTTATCAATTCGCTTATCATCTCTGTGCGTTTTGAAAAAGTATCTGCAATAACTGCGCAAAAAAAAAATAAAAAAAAAAAATAAAAAAAAAAATATAATAATAATAATTAAAAAAAAAAATCGGCAAACGCATTAATTTAAACGGCGACTTCAGAGTGCGATGAATACCTTTGTTATTTATTATACCTTCTGACATACGCGCACGACGAAGACTCAAATCAGCATGCGCATCTGTGCAGTCTGATCAGTCTTCGTTGTCCGCATACAGAAACTTTGCATCCTTGGCTATCCAAAATGTGCCCAGTGAAGATTCTGATCAGACTGCGCGAATGCGCAGGCTGATCTGAATCTTCGTTGGGCGCACATGTCCGAAGGTACATTTGCCTACGTTGCAGCCAATATGCAAATAACAAAAAACCTAGACATGCCTGCGCATCCATGCAGACCTGGGCAGCCTGAGTGATCCTCCTCTGGTCACTCATATAATAATTGAAATATACTGAATCATATGTCAGATAGTAACATTCCTGCCCAGATTTTTATCTGGATTTCTATTAAGCCGCTGCGAGGGGCTTATGCAGCCCTGCAAACTATGTCTATCATATGAAGAGTCTTAGTGAAACCGAGACTCACATTTTCGTCCCTCTATGTGGTCTTTGTTTCTAAAGGCAAACTTAATGGATTTTATTTATAGGTTTTGCTGGGCGTCGGATCCGACGCCCAGCAAAACATACAAATAAAATTCATAAACTGCATTGCGGTTACACGAAAAGTCGGAATGTAACGATAACTCCGTATAAGATTATAAATGCTACATGTTAATGTTAACACATCTTTGTGTAATGTTTACATATTAGCCTCCAAAACTCTAGAAAAAGCGGTTGTTATATGAACGGAAAATGTTGTTTTGTAGTTTTACAATGTTTTAACCTAGTGTAAAGATTTGGTGCCAATAAAATCCATTTAACCCTCGCGGTAGTTTTTACTACTACGTTCTTAGGCGGTGGTTGTGGCTTTTTTTCCCTTTTTTTTTTTCTTTTTCTTTTTTCTTTCTTTTATTTTCTTTTACTTATTTATTTATTTTTTTTTTTTGAGTAGGGCGGGGGGAGGGGGCGGGGGCGGGGGAAAGGGCGGCGCTGTGTCTACTCACTGCGAACCTTTTTTTTTTTTTTTTAGCTTTGCCCTGTTTAATGTGTTATTGTTGTGTTTGGTGGGTACTGTCTGGCATTGTGAACACCTTAATGGCAAAAGGGGAAGCTGGTTGCTTTGCTTTTCATATAAAGTGAAACCTCAAGGCTCATTTACTATGACAGTTTAGAGTCCCTAGGGAGTTTTCTCATAACTCCAGCAATCAGTTATCTTGCTTAGTTTCGAATTTAACGATATATTTATTTGCACGTCAGAACCGATCACTTTTAGGTGATTACTATCATAAAAAAAAAACAAAAAACTTGTTGGTGCTGGTTCATAAGAAAATATTGCAATATTTAAATAAATACGACAGAAAACGAAGCCAAGTAAAATACGAAACTACATGTATATAAATTGAGAGATGCAACTGATACGGGTCGCATGTTCTTGGAACGTCCCGAAAACGTAGTACAAAACGAAAACGTTTACGGTAAATTACCATCACAAAAAATCAAAATTTTAATCGAAAGTTGGGAAGTTTAATTACATTTGAATACTATTTATTTATTTCCATGTATAATGAGAAGTTTTACGCTGAATAAATTTTTGCAGGATAATTATAATTATTGTCTGTCACCACATGAAATTGGTTTGAACTCCAATCTCGGTCATTCGCCACCAATATACTATAACTGAATGGTTATAACCGAAATAAAGCCTACATATCGTTATAAAAGCTTATATGATTGTCTGTAAAATGTCAGCTCTGAAAGTTCTAACAACGTTTCCACTATGTTAGTTCCGACTACCCTAAATTCAACCTATAAAGAACGTTCTAGCAAGGTTCTCGCAATGTTAGGTCCAACAAAACCTGTCTGGAACCTCTAGGTAACGTTACAGCAACGTTGTGTGATAGCTGGGAGGTCATCATGTAAAACGATTTTGATCGCTTTCGCATACAGCGCCTCAATGCTAAGCTGACTCCGTGAAGCGTAGTAAATATGACAATCTAGTTCCTATTACGCCTACTCCAACTTTGCCTTCTCATAATTCCCAGCTCGCCTACTGTCAAAATGTCTCAATCTGAATAGAAGTACATGTTTGAGTCATTGTATTTTTAAAGATTAGTTACGACTCTGTTCCATCATTAAAAAGAAATGAACATTAAGTATTTCACGGTAACATCCCATAGCAACATTGCCGACCAGGGCCCAGTTGTTCAAAACTAACGACGTCGTTAGTTAACGATTCGTTAAAATTTACATTCAGTGATACGCAAATATGCTGAAATTTTTTGCTGAAAAAATGTGAGTAGCTTTTGCAGTGCAAAAGCTACTCACATTTTTTCAGCAAAAAATATCAGAATATTGTATATTGAATCCGCTAAAACAGTTAACGAAACGACCCTTAATGAGCTCGTTAAGCTAACGACGCTTTGAACAACTGGGCCCAGGAATGTGGATCCAGCGTGGAACTCAGTGTCCCAAAACAAACAAGAAAAATGGCGTCATGGTCTGGTCGCTTATAGAAACTGTTATGAATTCATGGACCTAATAAAATGCAAATACCCAACAGCTAAATTCAGCACTCTGAATTTGGAATAATCATTTACATTCGAACCCCAAAAGCTCGAACACTGATGGCTCGATTACCATGGTTAATTCGAACTCGTTTGTCAGTCCCTACGAATTTTTTTCCGATAGCCCGACAAACAAATATTTAGGGAAATTTTCTTTTTTTTCTCATGAAATTGTATGTTGTGTATTCTCATTAGAATCGCCTCATCGAGGCAATTCTAAGGGGTACATTCCACAAACCATTATTGTGTAGAAGATCGAACAGATGTACCTAAATTTTCGCCATTTGCTTCCTGACCTGGCGCCATGATTAACCCTCAGTGGCTCGAACTACCCATATCTCGAACAAATTTCCATGGTCCCAAAGTCCCAAAGATGTTCGAGCCATTGAAGTTCGAAAGTACTTAGTACTACTGGATATATTATAAAGTTTATTTGAAATATATTAAAGGTAACTGAAACCATTATAGAAGTTTTATGTACGGCTAGTGAGTTGGGAATGTATTTTTGTTCATTGTAGGCGACCGAAATGGGAATGATGATCACGCAGTAAACAAAATTTGAGTAGGCGAAATGAAAAGAAGATGAAATGAGAACAGGCAAAATGAGAAGCTTCCATGTGATAACATAACATAACATAGTAACACATGTAAGTAATCGTTTCAAGTTTCTAGGTAACAAATGTAAGTAAGTGTTTCAAGTTTCAAGGTAACACAAGTAAGTGTTTCAAATTTCAAGAAAACACATGTAAGTGTTTCAAGTGTCAAGATAATACATGTAAGTAAGTGTTTTAAGTGTCAAACCAATCCTGCAGCTGTAAAGAATGCTAGCATTGAAAATGCATCAGGACAGAACACTTTGCTAAATTTGAAAGGGAAAATGCATAACAGGGTTAAATAAAATTTAAAAAGGTTGCCTTTCTTTCCTTCAACAAATTTCTACGATACAACAGATAAGTGTTTCTTTTTTTTTTATTTTTTTTTTTTATTTCAGAACAATACTGCAAGGATAACAAAAACATTCAAGTACGTATAAGTCCAAGTTCATATTTCCGAAGTGCTAAAGGGGCATTTTGTTTTGCAAGGCATAAGCCAAATAAGTCATCCTACAAAGTCATCCTGAGAAGTAAACCTGTCACGATTTCATGTTTCAAAATAAATATTCAAGAATAACAAAAGTCACAAGGGATGCGATGGTTCATATATAACACAGACCCTCTTCATTCTTATATTATTAATGATAGAGAATAAATAAGAAATCCTCTTTGTTTGGGTCATATGAAAACACGTTTCTCTGTATAGATATCTGCTTATTTTGCTGTTTAATGACTACCATATTCATTCTAAATAATAAGCACCTTACGCCTTACCATACTTGTCCAAAAACTGCGTAATTGCGTAATTTGTCTAGAAACCCTCAAAGAGTAAGTGACAAACAATGCAGACCCAGATCGCGGCATCTGATCAGTGTCAACACTGTTTGCATCAAAACAGAATTTCTATAAAACATATTAATACTAAGAACTAGTCAGACACCCTGCTATGGGAAGTACAGCCGACTCTCGTTATCTCGACCTCGCTTATCTCGAATAACCGCTTTTCTCGAAATGAAATTCTGGTCCCTGTTTTAACTTGGAAATCTAAGAACAGGTAACAAAATATTGTGGAAAAGAGGAGAAATTGCTCCTAAAGAGCAATTTCTCCTCTTTTTCACAATATTTTCAATTTATCTCTAACTTCAGGAATCAAATTACATATTCATTTGTTTAATGTGGTTGTTCGATATATTGTTTTCCTTGTTTCTGCAGCTCTGCTATTTCGAGGTACGGATATCTCGAAGTGTTTCAGAGAGTCCCTTGGAATTCGAGATAAAGAGCGTCGACTGTAGTTCCAAAGAGTTGTGGTTGAAGATTCCACCCGACGTGAATGGGTTTAAGTCATTTTCATGATACCTTGCAAAGATACCATGAAAGACGATCAAGATACCTATAATTAGCCAACACCTTAAACATAATATCCATATCTTTGCTGATTTTGACACACATTCGTCCCGTTTCGGGAGGGAAGGGTTTATTCATTGTCCGTGCACAGTAGGAGACAATAAAGGAGCACATGTTACGGTAAATCTGTGAATTTCCCTAACTGGTCGAAGTGTGTCATGTCATCATATTTGGGTAAAAATCAAGACCTGAGCAACCTGCACAGATGGATTGGAAAGTTTTGTTGATCAGTTGTAAAGTATATTTTCATTTGACGCTGTTCATAAATGGGTTTCTAGGTGTCCACCCCGCCTTTGACTCGATGAAAAGACTTTCGAAGTTTACTTTTAGCCTAAACTTAGGCACGGTTTAATTTACCGAGGCAGATAACCAATTTATCAAACAACCAGAGGATAATTTATCATCCCAACTTTCACCGGCTTGATAGAAACAAATAGACTGGTTGCAATTTATAATTTCTCTTCGACCGTTTAAGGTCTCTAATATTCGTTATTTGTTTCTAAGCCTATGAAATGTGGACACTTCTGTAATGTCAATATGTGCATCGGCTGCTCATGCTGTATGCTTGTCTTGTGATATTCAAGCGCCCTCTGGGAAAACTGGTGCTATTCAATATGCGAACAGCAAAGTCTTAGACCAGTCTGCATTGATAGGAAAGCCAGATTGGTTCCAGTCTCTGAAAAATAAACATATACTGTATTTATCATTGACTTTAAGGTGTCACGTGGTTTTTTGGAAGGGTGAACACTTTTTGAACGCTCGATTCAAGGTAAGGGCATTGACTTTTCGCAGGTTATATCCAACCAATTTTCATAAAACAAAGTGCACCGCATATAAGAATATGAGCACTTTTCATAAACATACAGCTTATTTAACTCCTGCGTGCAATATTTGCAAACATTCGAAACAAATGTGTGAACACTTCCAACATTTCCGTCGCGAAAAATACATTTGCTTCGACTGTTTGCAACTACTGCATGATGAATATGAATACGCTGTATGTTTATGAATAATGCTGTATGTTTTATGAATAATGCTCATATTCGAATATGCGATGTAATTTGTTTGGCTATAACTTGAAAAAGGTACAATTTCCTTGCCTTGAATCGAGCGATTTTAACGTTAAAAAAGTGTGCGCCCTTCCGAAAAACCACGTGACTTAGCCACCTTGTATTTCATTTTGTATGAAGAAACTTTGCATCATTGACCATCCAAAATGCGCGCAGTGAAGATTCTGATCACACGACACGAATGTGCAGGCTGACCTGAATCTTCACTGGGCGCATATGTAGGAAGTTATGTGTTCTGACATTGCTGCTCAAATACAGTCGAACTTCAATGGCTCGAACCCCTTTAGGACCATGAAAATTTGTTCGAGACAGCGGTAGTTCGAGCCACGGTGCCATACCAGGAGGCATAATGGAGGTAATTGTGGGATATCTTTTCGGTGTTCTATATTATAAACGTATATTGTGTGTACTCATTAGAATCGCCTCATCGAGGCGATTCTAATGAGTGCACACAGCATACATTTGCAAGATAAAAGAAGAAAATCTCCCTAAATTATCCATATATCGTATTTGGAGGAAATCCCTGCGGACTCAAGAACGTGTTCGACTCATCCATGGTAAACGAGCCATCGGGGTTCGAGCCATTGAAGTTCCACTGTATGTAAACAGGAAATACACAAACATGTAGCAGCCTCCATATGCTACATTAATGATTAGCATGCTGGATAAATTTCAGCAGACGACATTGTGAAATAGTTTTCTTATTTTGTCCACGAAATAGACTTTGACAGAAGACAATTTGCATGAAATGTCAAAGTCTACTTTCTGGGAAAAATAAGATAAAATGTCATCAGTTTGTCGTCTGCTGAATTTGTCCAGAGAGTTGTAAAACATTTTATTTCAGTAATTAAAACGTAGCAGTCCCAGGATTGATACTATTATAAACTTTCAACTTGAAATAATTAATATCTAAAAAGTTGCCTTTGGAAACAAAGAACACACAAAAGAATGAAAATTGGAGACTCGGTCTTATCAAGTCTCTTTGTATACTGCAGTGTCGTCTGCGATGCTGTATATTACCCCTAGCATCACGAAAATAATTTTGACCCCCTAAAACCCCACTTTTATATAGTAAAACTGGGGTTTACAGGGGTATACATTATTTTTCTTATGTCTGTTCAAAACATAGATTGTGGGTACTCGTTAGAACCGCCTCGGCGAGGCGGTTCTTACGAGTACCCACAATCTATATTTTGAGCAGAAATATGAAAAATATCAGGGTTTTTTTATCTGAAAATTTTCAATCTTTATGGTGGTAAAATTTTCAATATATTTGAATAGGCATGTTTTCGAAATGCAACAGCTTTCAGTGTAACCAGAATGGGCTCAAAGATCTTAAAGGAAATGAAATATAATCTGCCCTATGATGAAGTACGGAGAGATGTTTTACTGTCGCCAGAGGACACTTAACACCAGCTAAGATAGGTATATCTTAACGAGAATTATTGCATATAAAGCAGTGTCGCACGTTATTAATAGCCGTGCTTTAACCGGCGAAAAGCCGTGTATTAACAAGGCCATTCACGCGCTGTTAATGCACGGCTACACAACTTTCAATATGCTCGTACCGGGGCCACAGAATTGCTGCCGTCACGAGATTTGTACTCCCCGGCCCTAGAAGGAGCATAGTCAGTGGAAATTACGTTCGCGAGACATCTGTGAAAAGGTGAAACAAAACAGTGCCAGAAATTACGCGAAATATAGCAAATGTTTCAGTTTTTATGCAATAATAGCGATCGAACATGGTTTTTCAATGCATTTACATTCGCCAGGTCCTTTGGGAGGTGTTGAAAACCGCGGCCTTCGGCCTCGGTTTTCAACACCTCCCACGGGACTTGGCGAATGTTAATGCATGAAAAACCATGTTTGATCCCTATATGGATACATGGGGAATCAAATTCTGTCCTTCGTAGCCTCTTTGAGAAGAGACTCACTGATCACTGTTTGAGTAAGATTTCCTTTGAAAAGGGGGGACAAAGCGTTCTGTTGAAATGACTTCATCTACCGCATTTCAGCTGCCATTTCAACTCTTTCTACAAAAGTTTAAATATTAAAAGATGACATTGTATATACATGTATGTACCTTTGATTAACATTCGAATGTAACCTGTCAGTTGTTGAAATTATTCTGTTGGCAATACTGCTATTGCAAGCCCATTTCAATAAGCTCAACATGTTAGCAATATGTTCAGCTTCCAAAGTGTGAATGGCGCGAACAGTCTCAGCGTAGAAGATTCTGACAAAAATGTGAATATCTGAAATAGTCAAAACAATGATTTACCCTAAACACAATCTTGTAAATTCCACTTTCTTTGGAATGAAAGACACATAGATAAGCCAGAAAAAGAGGTCAACCCTTTAAGAGGCTAAAATTGCCTCGATGATTCCCCATAGACCATGAATAATCTATGGAGGGTACAGTTTGAAGTCAAGACATTACTTATCATGTTCAAATGTCAATTTTCCATTTTTGGGTAAAATGTAGCATGTTTTACGAATTTTAAAATATTTTCATTTCAAATTTTGTTGTTGGAAACTGTCCTTTTCGGGTTCCACTTTAACCCTTATCCTGCTGTATAATTTAATTAGCCACACCCATTTCTGACTATCAGCCAATCAGATTACATCATATAATGTTTTCGTTCAAATTCACAAACTGAATGACAAACGGTGTAGATCCTGATCAGAAGCCATCGTGAAAAGCAGAAACAATCAACAATATTTCAATAGCTTATGTGGTTTTGCCCATAGACTTAGTCAAGGTTTGCATATATGGAAAATTGCACTAAGTGACCCTTAAATAATTTTGTTGAGTGTATGCATATAATTTTCTCCTGAAATAGTTTTTACCTTAAAGGCGAATATACATTGCTTTAGTTGACTAATAACATGAAATGTCAAACCGTATTTGGTTTGGAAACTTTGCTCAGATGATATCAATTAGTTGTCACCTGCGAATTTCGTATTCAAAATGCTATTGTTAAAACCATCTTATACGCATACATTACGAAAACACACCTATTCAAATAAATAGAAAATTTTACCTCCAAAATCTGAAAATTTTCAGATAAAAAACTCTGATATTTTTCATATTTCTGCTCAAAAATAGATTGTAGGTACTCGTTAGAACCGCCTCAGCGAGGCGGTTCTAACGAGTACCACAACCTATGTTTTTTAGCAGAAATAAGAAAATTAATGTATACCCCTGTAAACCCAAGTTTTACTATATAAAAGTGGGGTTTAAGGGGGTCAAAATTATATAGGCATGTTTTCGTGATGATATACGTATGTTTATATTAAAGTAATATGTTGATATCAAAGAAAAATTGATCGTAATGCATGACTTCTGCGAAAAAAACTAACCGTATTAGTAGTAAGTATTCGGACAAACCTATCTGAACTATAAGAGTGGACCCTGATCTGAAACTGATCCCCAACAGCACTTCGGTTAAAATTAGGTTTCCTGGACGTCCAAGTGTAATCACTGTTAGGGAAAAATACGGCATATATTGGCGGAAGTATGCTTCGCCCTTTATGGCAATAATTTCCAAAACACCTGGATGACAACAAAACGAAACTAGGATAAACTTAACCAACAAGATTCGTTATCTCTTCGTCTGACAGCCAGTTTCATTTAAAGCTTAGCATGTTGGGTAAAAGTTTCAGCAGACGACAAATTGAGGATATTTTCTTATTTTTTTTTTTCCAGAAAACAGGTTTTGACATTTCATGCAAATTGTCTCCATGGAGACAATTTGCATGAAATGTCAAATCCTGTTTCGTGGTAAAAATAAGAAAAACGTCACCAATTTGTCGTCTGCTGAATTAGCCCAGAGAATGGTAAAAGTTAACAGACAGAATAAAAGCTCGGCATTGTCTTGACAATAATCAGATTTGTTTTGAATTAATCTCCCTAGCAGAGAAATTAATTTCTAACTCTTGAACCTGTCCTTCTGCAAGTTGATTTACATTTATTGCCTGTGAATAAATCTAATGAAATTGACAGAAAGGCGGAATGTATTTGTTTCATATTTACCGAAGTTTTGTTTGAGCAAATAAGGCATGATTTTCACCTTGAGCGCCCCCTAGGCTAAATCAGCAGACGACAAATTACTTACATTTTCCTGATTTTCACAAAAAATAAGGCATGTCATTTCATTCAAATTGTCTCCGAAAGGAGACAATTTGAATGAAATGCAAAGCTTTATTTTCTGTGAAAACATAAGATTATACTTTAAAGTGTCAACTGCTATTTAAATTCCTAGGTTGATGGCAAGCCTTATCAAGTAAAACGGAAACTTTATGGTACGCATCAGCAAGGTAAAAACCAGACCAACATTCTGATCAGGTTCTATGTTTTAATTGTATCTGTTCTACAAGACCAAGATATTGGTCATGGGAAATACACAGGCCCGGGGTCTGATCAAGGTGAATTTGGGCAATACACTGACGCCAAAGTTACCTTTTTAGCAGAACTGGTTCTTCACTGGGTCTAAATCACCTGATGAGATAACATTGTGTCGCCTGTCGAAGGAATACCGGGTATTAAGCTTTGGTATGACGGCCGATATTTTCTCTGAAATAAATCGTTGGGTTTGCTCAAGTTTGTCTGTCCTAGATGCAAATGTTGTAAAAATACAGATTAAGTGTTCGGCTAGCATAGAGGCTCAATCAGTGAGACGTCAGAGAAAAACATATACATAAGACTAAATCATTACAGTGAATTCTAAATGCTGTACTTTTGTTGAAAATGCAGAACACCATTTCTTCATATAACGATCATTTTATATACAAAGAAATGTTTGATGCTGTCTCTTACTACAATTCCAAATATTTATAGACCTATTTGTCCATCCTATCTTCAAAAAGTGCTGTTGCAAATAAAAGTTTTATTTGCGTCTTTTAAACAGATAAAAGATACGGACAGAGTTACATAATAATACCAGGCTTATAAAATGATTGAAAACTTTGGTGCCGTTGTAAAAATGTATTTTCTCATATTTTATTGCTAACACAACCAATTGCAGACTGAATACACTCCACACTTTATATTGGAAGAATCGCGTTAGGCTATGTCAGGCTATGTGATTTAGATATTCATAGAGAAAAAAAAATGGCTAAACTATAAGCAAACGGTGGAGGCATTGATCAGACGCCGCATTCTGCGGCGTCTGATCTGGGTCTGCACCGTTTGCCAATTATCCTTTTGGGGGTCTCAAGATTAAAATGGGTTAATTCTGTATTCATTATTGTACTATTAGTATAATCAATGCTCTGTATTAGGGAAAGGATCATTTCAGGCTGTTTTAACACCTGTCAAAATCTTTTTATTGCAATTTAATATATTTAAGTGAACTTGATAGACTTAAAGTTTATAGATTTTATAAAGGGGAGACAACTGTTATAACTTCCTGTTTGCTTTACTGCACAACAAACACCTTCTTAAAATATTCTGCACTTAAAGGAATTATATATAATTACGGACACTTCTTCGTTCCCTATATTTGTCCTAAAATTTGAATTTTGAGATCATTTGAATACGCATTGGTGTGTCTAAGACCTGCTTGAAGAATGACAGTTATTGTAGACCCCAATCAGATGCCGCTTTTGTGGCACTTGATCTGGGTTTACACTGTTAACCCAGGCATGTCTGTTCGATTACCTTCGGTAAATACGGTATACAGAAAAACAACAACATAATATCCCTTGTCATGCTGAATAAATTAAGATGCCACACCCACTTCTAATTTCCAACCAATCAGACTACTTGATCCAAGTTTTTGATAGAAATACATATATTTAATGACAAACAGTGCAGACCCAGATCAGTTGGCTTCTGAAGAAGCCAACTGATCTGGATCTACACTGTTTGCTAAGATAGGGCATGTAGTGTTTGGCAAGAAAAGGATATTATAACCAATGGCTGAATAAGAGTCCTTCATTTAATCGTGAAATTCAAATCAGTTAAAGAAATTGTCATACAATTTCAACGTCCCCTGACGCTGAAAATTCAAAACAAAAAAACCAAAACCAAAAAAAAAAAAAAAAAAAAAAAACAAACAAAAAAACCCAAAAAAACCAAACAAAACAAACACACACACACACACACACACACACACACACACACACACACACACACACACAAACAAAACAAAGGTAGCAAGAATTAGTTTCTGAGATATTCCCATGGGGATATCCTAGAAACAGATAGCAAGAGTTGGTTTCTGACTTATTTTCATGGGGTAACACAGAAAACAAGATAGCAAGAGATGGTATCCTAGTTACTCCCTTGAAGATAGCTCATAATATAGCAAGAATTGGTTTCTAAGTTATTCGGACTGGGATAACTCAGAAAGCAAGATAGCAAGAGTTATTCCCACGGGGACATTTCAGAAACCAAGATAACAAGGGTTGGTTGTTTGAGTTATTTCCATTGGGATAACTCAGAAACCAAAACAGCAAGAGCTGGTTTCTGATTTATTCCCATGGGGATAACCCGGAAAAAAAAGATAGTAAGAGTTGATTTCTGAGTTATCGCCAAGTAAAATGGAGACAAAAATAATAAATGGGACAACAAATGATGAACGGAGCTAGCAACCATTATATTTCTTGCATGTATTTCACGAACGACGGTAAATATCTCTTAAGTTTCACGCCAGTACCCCAAGGAAGATTAGCTCAAACACGAAATTTTACATTTTAAAGCCTGATGAGAATAAGTTACGACGTAAGAGCAGCTAACTCATAACGTTAATGAAAAGAACATCAATTGTGATACGTGACACATTGTCTGTGACATCAAAATATCTGTGAGGATTCATGAAACTACGATATTTAGTAAAACAGAGCATGGACACAAAACTTCAGGGACCAAGGCAGATAACTAGTGGTTTTCTTTAGCTGGCTATCAGTGTCTAATGTGTGTCATAGGCCAAATCCGTCGTACCATGATTTATTACGTCATGGGTTACGTATTTATTGGTCGCGTCCGTACTTTCATAATTTCTTATGTCGTTGGTCGCGCCTGTTGTAATGTCTTTATTTATAGCCGTATGTTTCATTCCCCAATCCAAAGTCCCTTAAAATGCAGATAAGTCCGTCATAACTTGATAGTTTCATGTACCGTTGCACATGTAGTTGTACATGACTATTAAGATGTAATTAGTAAAATATATTATATACAGTTGACTCTCGTTATCTCGACCTCGCTTATCTCGAATAACCGCTTATCTCGAAGTGAAAATCTGGTCCCTGCCTATACATGAAAACCTAACAACAGATGGAAAATATTGTAGAAAAGAGGAGAAATTGCTCCTAAGGAGCAATTTCTCCTCTTTTCCACAATATTTTCAATATATCTCTAACTTCAAAAGTCCAATTACCTATCGGTTTGTTAAATGTGGTTAATCAAATTATTTTTTCCTCAATTCTGCAAACCTGATATGTCGAACTACGGATATCTCGAAGTATTTCAGAGAGTCCCTTGGAGTTCGAGATAACGAGAGTCGACTGTATATATTTTGCAGATGTATGCCATGTTCCAGTGATCATCCTTTCATCATTAAACTCCATTTTCATTATGTAATCGTTGTATTGTTGTGTGATTATCCGACGTCAGAACCCGCCCCTGTGACATTTGGTGGCTCAGTGTGGGTCCGTGCTTGGGCTGCGAGCAGCAAAGGGATTGTCTCGTCGGTACCGGCACGGTTCCAAGCAGATTCGGGGACGAATCTATTTAAGCAGGGGGAAATTGTCGCAGGTCGACCGTGTGGCTCGGTAGCTCAGTTGGCTAGAGTACTCGCACGGTATGCGAGAGGTCCTGGGTTCGAGTCCCGGTCGAGCCATGTGCTTCTCCCCCCCCCCCCCCGTGACATATGTATGCCACGAACCCTCATCTTGTTTCATCACAATGATTTAATTTCTTATTTCTTCACGAAAAATATGTCTAGGGTATTCATTAGAAACGCCTAAGCGCGCTACCTATAATTACCTGTAACATATGTTTTCGTGGTAAAATAAGAAAAAAATATAATCTTGAGATCCCTGTTATCTAGAGCTATGTAAGATTTAGTATTTCAAGCACACAATACGAGAAAATGAGAAAGATTCGGATATAAAAAAGATATAAGTGAAGATAAAGCTATTAAGTTTTTATTAATAAAATCATTAGGGAGGGGTACCATTTTGGTTTTAGCTAAAATCATTAGTGAGGGGTACCACTTTGGTTTCATTTTAGCTTTTAGCTAAAAATGGTACTCCTCACTAATGATTTTATTGCCCCTATTTAGGTGCTATGCAAGAGAAATCAAAGGCATGTCATAAAGAGGTGGTATTGAGATACCAGCATGGGGTAGTGAAGAGGCCTTTTGAGGGGTAATAAATACTTTGGAGGGATATTACCTATGGATCACATAAATAAGCCAATACTAAATTCCCATACTGGACCTCAACCTGTCTATCGTTAATTGACAGTAAATTAGGTTTCGTTGTGCAAAGTCTCTTATCAGTGATAAGACAAATGACCGAGACAAATCTTTTCATGTCTTTTAGGCATACATTATTCAGTGCAAAATATTGAATGAAATGGACGTCTTTCTGATAATATTTCTTCAGCTTTTTAGTACAACATCACGGTTATACCGACCAGTGACACTTTTGCTCTTCGGCATCGGAATGGCTATACGTACGATCACATGAGAAGAATATAGCAAAGAGGACCTTCTTTACGCTCATTGTCCTTTTAGCAACTACAGACCGTGTACTGTGTTTGGTTAGTCATATCTTGTTTCCAATTTTCTTTACTGGTTCGAAATAGTAGACCCATGTCTCGTCACCAGTAACAATGTTTGCAAATTGCCTTTCGTTGAACTTTCGATACTTTTTCAGCAATTTTGTTTGGCAGTTTGTACGCGTACCCTTTTTTGTTTAGCTGTCAAAAAAAGAAAAGAAAAAAAAAAACCCAAAAAACCGCTTCAGAATGAAATGTAGACTCGAAAGTGATATGCCAACAGCTTTGACAATATCGCGAATCGTATATCTGCCATCATTTTCAATTATTTCTCTAACATTTGAGACATTGGTCTTGCCTGTTGCAGTTACCGACCGTCCTGATTTTGTAGCACCTTTAACAGACACTGTGCCGGTATGAAATTTCTTTATTCACCTACGAACTGTCTCATAAAATTCGTTATGGGACCCAAAAGGTTCTCCCAATTCAGGAAAAATCTGCTTTACCGAATGATCGAGTTTTGTGCGAACTTTTATGTAAGCTCTAATTTCTTCAATATTCTCAACACTTTTTCTAACCATTTTTACAACGACTGACTCTATTGAAATGAAAATTATTCTAAAACTGTGACGCGATAATGGTTCATGTATATATCATTGAAAACGTATTGAATAAAGCTATTTATGTGTATCAATATCGCTGAAATCGTGCACATTCCTATCGTGCTGTAGTGGAATACACATTAATTATCGGACAACTCTCGTAATGTTTGAAAACTCCAATATTCTGAAGATTCACTAAAATAATTCGCGTCATATTTTAGAATCTACATATCCTTGTTTTCACTATATCTAAAGGGGAAAGTGGGGATATGCATTACAAAGACACACCAATTTAATGACAAATTGTTACACCATATAAAATTGCTTTCACTCTGTCGCCGAAATATGTCAAACAGAAAATAACACCATTGAATGTCAAAACGTGATAACAGACATCACAAAATATCCATCACCCGCCATGCACATTCTGCAACAGCTGCAGACCACAATACATTCAGAGGAAAAAAAGTAACTTTATCAAAATTTCTCACCCTCATTTTGCAAACCTTTTTACAATGAGTTTCTTTGTTCACCACGTGCTGATATACATGTATTAGATTTTCTTCACACATTAGAGTCGGACTACAGTGAATCACAACAAAATAACATCTTTGGGACTATGGGAATTTGTTCTAGACATGGGTAGTTCGAGCCACTGGGGGTTAATCATAGCGCCAGGTCAGGGAGCAAATGGAGATAATTTAGGGGTGTATTTTGATCATCTAAACAATAAAGGTATTTTGAGTATACTCATTAGAATCGCCCCGATGAGGCGACTCTGATAAGAACACACAACATACATTTTTATGATCAAATAAGAAAAATTCTCTTAAATATCCCTAAATATTTGTTTTCTTGAGCTATCAGAAGAATTTCCTAGGGACTCAAAAACGAGTTCGAATTAGCCATGGTAAAAGAGCTATCGGTGTTCGAGTTATTGGAGGTTTGCCACCTGCAGACCAAAGCGGATACAAACGTTATCATCCCGTGTATATACAGTTCACACTGTTCGTTGTTTTCTGTTATGTTTATCATATTTTGCTAACACTCATCTTTGCAAGAAAGGGCATGTCCAACTTCAAAGCTGGGAAACTAAGGGTGTCCTTTGGTGCTATGTTCTTGCGGATTCTTGTCAATGTTAATCGCATAAAAGAACAAAAGCAGGACTCTAGGCTTTTTTATATGCTCAACTCACCTGAGCATGAAATTTTATCTTCTAATAAATATGAAATTGCCAACAATTTTCATATTTATTAGCTGAGAAATTCCCATGCTCAAGTATGTTTAGCATGAAGGAATTTGCAACTGTTAGTAAGTTGAAATTTATTAACAGGACACATTTCATGCTCAGCTGAATTGAGCATGAAAAAAGTGTTATAACCTCGGGGCCTGGTCGATACAGTTTTTTTTATATTTCAAAAACAAGGCTTGGTGGTTCATGTGAATATGCTTTACAGGAAATGCCAGCTCTTATTTTCTCTGAAAACTGATAAACAGTTAAGAATGTCGTCGCTACAATTTGCTTCTCTGAAAAATAATAAAAAAGTTTAGAATGCGGTTTGCTACAATTTCACTGATCGCTTTGAGGGGTGAAAGTTAGGTCAGCTTGTCCAGCGATTGCACAGTCTGATCAGGGATTTGCTGTTCGCAGTCTACTCATGGGAAATCAATGTCCATATTTACACAAAGTACAGTAAAACCTCGATAGCTCGAACACCGATGACTCGTTTATCACGGCTTATTCGAACTCGTTTTTGAGTCGCTAGAAAATTCTTCCGATAACTCAAGAAAACAAATATTTAGAGTGTTTTAGGGAAATTTTCTTACGTTATCTTTATAATGTACGTTGAATATACTCATTAGAATCGCATCATCGAGGCGATTCTAATGAGTACACTCCACATACCATTATTTTATGTAAGATCGAAAAAACATTTCTAAATTATTCCCATTTTCCTCCTGACCTGACACCATGATTAATCCTCAATGGCTCGAATTCCCCATGTCTGGAACAAATTTCCAAGGAGCCAAACGAATTTCGAGCCATTGAAATTCGACTGTATTTGGACACCTTAACTCCATTCAATGTCCATAGTTTTCCCTGTTGATGTGTTCAAAAGTGGCATCACGAAAACATGCCTATATAATATTGACCCCCCTGAAACCCCACTATTATATAGTAAACCTAGGGTTTACAGGGGTATACGTTATTTTTTTTTTTATTTCTGCTCAAAACATAGATTATGGGTACTCGTTAGAACCGCCTCGCCAAGGCGGTTCTAAAGAGTACCCACAATCTATGTTTTGAGCAGAAATATGAAAAATATCAGTTTTTTATCGGTAAATTTTCAGTTTTTAGAGGTGGAATTTTCTATATATTTGAATAGGCGTGTTTACGTAATGCAAACAAAAGAGTGTAGCCCCTAATCAGACGCCACGTTCTGTTGCGTCTGATTAGAGACCACACAGTTTGGTCTGTCTGTCTGTCTGTCTGAATCCTTATGGTAAATATGGTAATGCACACGATGTCTGGTTAGGCAGGCAAATCGTTTGCACATGGGAAATTGATTGGTTTCCTTCAGTGAATCATTTAACGCTTAGCATACTGGGTAAAAACAAACTGCATTTGGAATATTTTCTTATTTATCCTAGATGCAATATCCTTCATGCAGATTGTCTCCATTGGAATATGTTCCTTTGTATATAGTGTTTGCCTTAATGTATTTCCAATTGTCCAAATTACACTGAAATAGGCAAATATGATACGTTAAATGTCCACTGTACGCATATTTTTTTTTTCTTTTCTCGATACGGAAATAGATTTATTTAAGTGCTTATAAGTGACACTTATTTGAAATTTATTGTATAAATATAATACTTGCATGCGCACTGACGCACGCATTTAAATGTTGGTCTGTCCATTTGCCTGTACCGACATATTACGAAAATACGCTTATTCAAAATAGAAAATTTCACCTCCAAAAACTGAAAAATTTTCAGATAAAAATCTCTGATATTTTATCATATTTCAGCTCAAAACATAGATTGCGGAACTCGTTAGAACTGCCTCGGCGAGGCGGTTCTAATGAGTACCCACAATCTATATTTTTGAGCGTACCCACAATCTATGTTTTTGAGCAGAAATTAGAAAAAAAAAACTATAAACCCCAGTTTTACTATATAAAAGTGGGGTTTAAGGGACTCAAAATTATATAGGCGGGTTTTCGTGATGAGTTCAACAGCAGCATGCTTCATACCTTGATATGTCGTTCTCCCTCATGATTTGACTGATTGCATGCTATGTTACTTTTCATGTAGCTTCAGGATTTTCTGTACATTTGTAACACAGTACTACCGCCTTGAATGACTTTTCATGTATTTAAGCCTAACTTGTTGTTTGCATATTTTTGTAAACCTGAGAACTTGAAAAAAACCTGAAACTTGAAAAGGGAATGCCCATACCAGCATTTTGCAAATGTGCAAAATGGTTTGGGTCATCTCTGTTTGCATATATGCATAGTTTATACAAACCATCACGAAAACATGCCTATATAATTTTGACCCCATTAAACCCCCCTTTTATATAGTAAAACTGGGGTTAACAGGGGTATACATAATTTTTCTTATTTCTGCTTAAAACATAGATTATGGATACTCTTTAGAACCGCCTCGCCGAGGCGGCTCTAACGAGTACCCACAATCTATGTTTTGAGCAGACATATAAAAAATATCAGCGTTTTTGTATCTTAAAAGGTTTTGTTTTTTGGAAGTGAAATTTTCTATATATTTGAATAGGCGTGTTTTCGTAATGTTAGTGAATAACATATGAATGCAATAAGCCTTTGGCTCATGAGCATACATACAAATAGCATGATAATATAATCATAAACAGGATAGCAAATACACACACACACACACACACACACACACACACACACACACACACACACACACACACACACACACACACAATCAGTATAATTGCAGAGACAACATTATTAATGTTCTCTGCATCATAATTATTCCTTAGTCGGGAGAGGTGCAGCCACTACGTCACCAAAATGAACTGGAAGTGGAAACTGTATCTAATCTGAACATTCTGTCTTTTTCTTTTCTTTATTTCTTTATTTTTTTGTTTGAGGAAAGCATTTTTTGTTGTTGCTTAAGTAACCAATTTCAGTTCATGATTGGCACGTATTAATCAAACAAAATTGAAATGCTCAGTATATATTTGTACAGCTGCTGATACATATATGTACCCCCACCCCCTTTGTGGATATATTCTACACTAGCTCTTCATAAAAAAAAATGATACGGCTTTACATTGCAAGTTTCATATTTACAACAGATCACAGATTCAATACCCAGAGATAAATATACATGTATACATAACCTAAGACATATTACTGTTCTGGCAGTATTATTGTGTGTGTGTGTGTGTGTGTGTGTGTGTGTGTGTGTGTGTGTGTGCACGGGTATAATGTCACATCGACACACAAAAATTGTTTTCATTATATAAAGGGAAGACAACGATAAACGTTCATGTTTTGACTTCAGAATTTTAAATCGAAATTAAATATTATTACAATTTGAATAATTTATGTTATTAATTGATTCGACGAGTTTCTAATCCCCGTCATTCTCTGTAAGCCATTTATCAAGTGAGGTACTTTTGATATCAATAATTTAATCGCCTTATTAAACATGCAATTAAAGCAACCCGCATTGCTCCTGAGTGTTGCTCAATTGAAATAAATAGATATCCAAACAGAAAGAGAATAGTGGATATGTTATACCAAATTTATTTGCAAACTGTCTATTGTCAATCCCTTTCCGTTTCATTTAGCCACGTGCCCACACAAGGCAAGGATTGTATCACGTGAGTGTAAGACGGGTCACCCTCCAAACATGGGAACCATTATCACTCGGAGAATACCCACCACCATATATCAGATGGAGAATTCGCCAAAAGAAGCACGTGATCAGTTGTAATGACACGTGACCATGTTTATTGGTACCCTTCCTATCAAATCGATATTTAAACCACTTCAAACAAAACTGAGGGCCTTTATAGTCCTTTTATTTGGGTATTTTAACAGGTTGCAGGATACAAACAGACCAAACATAGTGTAAACTTCAAACTTAACCTGCGTAGAAATAAATTAGCTCTTTATAGTCCATGTTTGTAATTTTGAAGGATGATAAATATACCAGTCAGATCGAAGTCAATCCTTTCCTACAGACAAGATAAAAACTGATTTTCATTTCACGCTCAAAGGTAAAAATGCGTCAGAAATCTGATCCTCGAAGGATCATGTTCTTTTTTGATTCCGAAAATTTTGATCAAACACCAGGTTTAAGGAATGTAATCTTTATCCCAGGTATTATGCATTTGTTCGAGAAATGTTTTATTTAGGCCGTGTTAAGCGAAAAAAGTGCCTTCGAACATGCGCAAAATGTGCAGATTCGGGATCATCCTGCGCATGCGCAAAATATATTCGGGCCTTTGTTCTCTATTCATACAGTCTGTTGTATCCATTGATTCTTTATATAGAGAGTGAAGATCCTGATCAGACTGCGCGGATCAGCAGGCTGATCTGGGCATTCGTTGTCCACATATGACCGAAGACACGTTTTCGCATGGAGCTGCCTATTTAGTCTTATGTTCTAACTTTGTAAACAAAGCGACAATGAAGACGTGGATTAAGAAACAATCAGAATACCAACGGATCGAAAAAGGAAATTAAAATCTCGGATTATCTCGTCGCAAAGAGAAACACAGTAACACTTCAATGACTCGACATTACGAAAACACGCCTACTCAAATATACAGAAAATTTCACCTCCAAAAACAGAAAATTTTCAGATAAACAAAAACTCTGATATTTTTCTTATTTCTGCTAAAACATAGTTTGCGGGTACTCGTTAGAGCCGCCTCGACGAGGCGGTTCTAACGAGTACCCGCAAACTAAATTTTGAACAAAAATAAAGAAAATAATGTATATCCCTGTAAACCCCAGTTTTACTATATAAAAGTGGAGTTTAAGGTGGACTCATAATTATATAGGCGTGTTTTTGTGATGACACCGAAAGTTCGTTTACCGTGGCTGATTTTGAGTCCCTAGGAAATTCGCCCGACAGCTTAAAAAAAAAAATGGTAATTTTTTTTATAAATTTCTTCATTTCATCATGAAAATGTATGAGGGGTATACTCATTAGAAACGATTCATCGAGGTGGTTCTAACGATTGCTCTCAACATACCGTTATTTTATATCATTACGAAATCACGCCTATGCAAATATGCAGAAAATTTCACCTCCGAAAAGCCGAAAAATTTCAGATAAAAAGCTCTGATATTTTTCATATTTCGGCGAGGCGGTTCTAACGAGTACCCACAATCTATGTTTTGAGTAGTAATATGAAAAATAATGTATACCCCTGTAAACCCCAGATTTACTATATAAAAGTGGGGTTTAAGGGGGGGGGGGGGGGGGCAAAATTATAAAGGTATGTTTTCGTGATGTATAGAAGATAAAAAATGCAACTCTAAATCCCCATCTGCCTCTTGTCCTGGCGCTGTGATTAATCCTCAGTGGCTCGAAGTACCCATGTCTAGAACCTATTATCATGGTCCCAAAGATATTCTAGCTATTGAAGATCGACTGTAGTTGAAGAGCGCCACGATAAAAGGTTGCATAGGGTGGTAGGTGAGGGATAGGATGGGATAGTATACGACAAGCGAAGATTCAGATACAGTATGTTAAACTGCCAGTCACGACAATTGTCGTCTGCTTTGTCATCTGCTTGTGATTTTAAAAGTCATTTTTGCAAATAGTGTGGACCCAGATCAGACTGCTCCTCTAGGACAATCTGATCCGGGTCCACGCTGTTTGCCTGTATGCAAAAATAGGTTTGAAAAGTTTGCAAGAATATTCAGCAGATGACATAAACAGACGACATTTTCAGATGCAGGTTTTCTTGGCGTTTTAAGGGTTAACCCAGCTAAGTGAAATATATATTCTTAAGCAATCGCTCCAGATAAGGGACTTTTGTAAACATAATATACTGATTTTAGTTAAATTTCTCCACGAAAATATATGTTGTGGGTACACATTAGAAGTGCCTCTATGTATCAGCCCCTTGCCGAAAACAAACACAAGAGAACAATTCCAGCTGCATACATTCGTAAATACAAGTTTTATAATTGCGTTAATAACTAGAAATAGCTTTAACCCTTTCAACCATCTCATCACGATCTACACTATTTTCCAGGGCTGAGTTGTTCGAAACTAACGATGTCGTTGAAACTTTGATCATTAAATATGGCATATACGCTAAAATTATTGCTGAAAAAATGTGAGTAGCTTTTGCATTTGCAAAAAGTTACTCACATTTTTCAGCTAAAATACCTGTGAATTAGATATTGTACTGACTAGAACAGTTAACATTTTGAACACTAACGAGCACGTTAAGCTAACGATGTTTTGAACAACTGGCCCAGAAATAGCTTTAACCCTTTCAGCCGTTTCATCAGAATCTACACTATTTGCAAGTCTGTTAATGATTTCGAGTAAAAAACCCCACCCACTGACATCAATGGACATGACCCAATACAAAGACTGACGAGTCTACTTCAGAAAACCAGGGGTGGCAGGGTTAACTATTTCGCCGAAAAAATAACTGTTAACTCTTTCGGCGCCAAATTTCAGACGACAATAATCTGTCGTCTGCTTTTTTAAAACAAACTATTGCTTGGAAAGAAGTTCATATGAAAAAGTGAAAGACTGAATGTCAAACAGCGTAGATCCAGATGAGCCGTCTCATCTGGATTTATGCTGTTTGCAAAAAAGCCTATTATTATCGCCTGTGGCAGAAGTACTAAGATGGTATTATGTCGTCATGTAATACATAATACAATGTACTGAATTTTCTGTGAATGGTTTTATAAGACTAAGGTCTTCAACTTGAATAGTCTTACTGTTAAGATCATTTCATCACGAAAACACGCCTGTATAATTTTGACCCCCTTAAACCCCACTTTTATATAGTAAAACTGGGGTTTACAGGGGTATACATTATTTTTCTTATTTCTGCTCAAAAACATAGATTGTTGGGTACTCGTTAGAACCGCCTCGCTGAGGCGGTTCTTACGAGTACCAACAATCTATGTTTTTGAGCAGAAATAAGAAAAATATCAAAGTATTTTATGTGAAAATTTTCAGTTTTTGGAGGTGAAATTTTCTATATATTTGTATAGGCATGTTTTCATAATGGAATTTGGCAATACGGGTATGTCAGAAAAAAAGACACATATATATACACACATATACATATATACACAATATATAATACTGCCATATCAGAAAAGAAATACTGTGGTGGGGCATCGGTAATACTGCTATATCAGAAAAGAAATACTGTGGTGGGGCATAACATTCCCTCCATTCCAGTTATTTATACAAACAAACAATCTTTATGATAACTCCAATGCTAAAATGTTTAAACTTATTATGTACAGAAAAATACGTTTTCTCATTCCTGTGTGTATTTAAAAGAATATGTTTTTTTTTTTTTTTTTAATTTTCCAAACCTCGTTTGGCTCATATGCATTTTGTATTATCATGACTTACTCAGATTTTTATCATGTAAAATGAGAAATTGCCACTCTATTGCAACATGACTGTTTACTTCAATTTTGATTATTTTATCCAGGCAGTGAAGCAGTATACAGGTATCTGTGGAAAACATAGCTTAACCTATTGAAGACTGGAGCCCCCTAAACGGGTAACTGGCAAACAGTGCAGACCCAGATCAGGCGCCACAGAACGCAGCGTCTGATCGGGGTCTCCGCTGTTTGCAAATAGTTCAACCATTTTTCTTTAGGAATATCTACATCATATATCCTGACATACCTAAAATCAAAAATAGACTCTTCCAACATATAGTGTGGAAGAGTTTATTCAGTTTTAACTGGCTAATGAATATTTGTCTGACACTTGTGCCAAGTATATACAGTAAAATTTCAATAACTCGAACAGCAAACAGAGAACGGTCTCATCTGGACCTACACGGTATGATAACATGTATCTGCATTGGTGTTCAGGTGCAAAAAAAAAAAAAAAAATATATATATAGTTAACCCTTAAAGCGCCAAGAAAATCTGCATCTGAAAATGTCGTCTGTTTATGTCGTCTGCTGAATATTCTTATAAACTTTTCAAATCTATTTTTGCATACTGGCAAACAGTGTGAACCCAGATCAGACTGCTCCTAGAGGAGCAGTCTGATCTGGGTCCACACTGTTTGCAAAAATGACTTTTAAAATCACAAGCAGATGACAAAGCAGACGACAATTGTTGTGATTGGCGCTTTAAGGGTTAAACTTCAATGACTCGAAAACCGATGGCTTGTTTGAAGAGGCTGGTTGGAACTCGTTTTTGAGTCCCTAGGATATATTCTTCCGATAGCTCGAAAGAATGAATATTTAGGGAAATTTTCTTATTTTATCATCACATTGTATGTTGTGTGTACTCATTAGAATCGCCTCATCGAGGCGATTCTAATAATTACACTCAACATATAATTATTGTGTAGAAAACTAAAAAGACTTCCCTAAATTATCGGTTTTTGCTTTTTGACCTGGCGCCATGATTAACTCTCAATGGCTCAAACTACCCATACCTCGAACAAATTTCTATGGTTCCAAAGATGTTCGAGCCATTGAGGTGTAAATGGGTTTGTAAAGTACATTTTTGATACTTGTGCCATGTATATACAGTGAAACCTCAATAACTCAAACACTGTTGGTCCGTTTACCGTGGCTGGTTCGAACTCATTTTTGAGTCCCCAAGAAATTCTTCCATTAGCTCTAGAAAACAAATATTTAGGGATAATTTAGAAAAATATTCTTATTTTATCATAAACATATACGCTGTGCGTACTCATTAGAATCGCCTGCTCGATGTATTTTCTAATGAGTACACTCAACATACTATTATTTTGTAGAAGTTTGAAAAGACATTCCTAAATGATCCCTAATTGTCTCCTCATCACGAAAACACGCCTATATAATTTTGACCCCCTTAAACCCCACTTTTATATAGTAAAACTGGGGTTTATAGGGGTATACATTATTTTCCTTAGTTTTGCTCGAAAACATAGATTGTGGGTACTCGTTAGGACCGCCTCGCCGAGGCGGTTCTAACGAGTACCCACAATCTATGTTTTGAGCAGAAATAGGAAAATATCAGAATTTTTTATCTGAAAATTTTTATTTTTTTGGTGGTAAAATTTTCAGTATATTTGAATAGGCGTGTTTTCGTAATGTGACCTAGCGTTATGACTAGCCCTCAGAGGCTAGAACTACCAATGTCTAGAACAAAAATTCCATGGTCCAAAAGATGTTCGAGCTATTGAACTTTGACCGTAACTGGTTAATCTATGATTAAATATCTGCTTAGCTAAAGCCTATGAAAGAAGTCTACAAAACTGTCCAAGAAAAGTCAACTTTTTAATATCACTTTAGGGCAAAACTGGATTTGACCCTACTGTCGTTTTGACATCACTTTAAAAGACGTGTTTTTTTTTTTTTTTTTTTTTTTTTTTTTTTTTAATGTAGCTATTTTGATCTGACAGACCATATTTGCCTTTCTGTTTCTGTGTTTTGTTCTGAAATGTTAACATAAAATTTAAATTTACGGCCAAAATTTGGTCTAACCTACGCAATTTCTATGGTAAAGTGATCTTTTGGAGGTTTTTACACGTCTTTGCTGATTTTAAATGATTGATGTTTCATGACAATATTGTGTAAATTTCAGAAAATTGGAACAACCTGAACTTGTTGAAAATCTGCCTGCAATTTATCTACCGATTTCTGCATTATTTGCAGCCCTTTTTACTGTGGAGAAAAATGCGATTGTTTTAAAACCAATGAATAGAATAAAACTTGTTGTGCATATATAATTAACACGAAAGGTTTCGCATTAAATCATAACAAACATTTACAATGATTTTACTTCTTCTGTGTGAAGCACCAGGCAAAAAATAATGACTTTCTGAAAGATGTCGTAAGAAGACATAACGAAAACATAATAATGCCTATATAATATTGAACCCCTCAAACCCCACTTTTATATTGTAAAACTGGATTTTACAGGGGTATACATTATTTTTCTTGTTTCTGCTCAAAAACATAGATTGTGAGTACCCGTTAGAACCGCCTCGCAGAGGCGGTTCTAACAAGTACCCACAATCTATGTTTTGAGCAGAAATATGAAAAAATATCAGAGATTTTAGTAAGCCAGGGCTGCAGCTATTCATGTTCTTTTAGGTAAAGTTTGTCTGACTCACAACGTCAGAAAACATACCTTCGGACTGTGCGCCCAACAAAGATTCAGATCAGCCTCCGCACTCTGATCAGAATCTTTGCATTTTTGACAGCCGATGATGCAAGGCTTCTTCATGCAGACAACGAAGACTTTGATCAGACTGCGCGGATGAGCAAGCTGATTGGAGTCTTCGCTGAGCGCATGTGTCAGTAGGTACATTTGATACAAAATCTGTGCACTTTTTCAGTTTCATCAATATAACGGTTGGACATACAGCTCAGAACTACTAAGTATACAAGCGATCCACTAGACTGGCTCCAGTCTCCAGTCTCCAGTGACTAAATATTTATTCTAATAATCCTGTTTGATATTTCACTAAAATAAAACCAAAAGAATATCATCACTATAAAGACTGGTCACTAGACAGAACAGAACGAACCGGCGAAGAGAAACTGAAACGAAAATACCACCTTGGAACGATCAACCGCGAAACGGTCGCGTAGAGTTTCCTGGTGAGCATACAAAACAAACTCACATATACAGTTCGATATCAATTTTGAGCATTGTCATCTTAGTTGACATTAAAGTATATAATTATCACTGACTGGAACAATTTTTCGTTAAAATCATCTCCTTGACCCTGATTATGGAGATCCTTAGGACACGTCACAGTCACGGAACACAAATCTCCAAAGACATCGTAAAAGGTTTGAATGACACGAAACGACATCAAAAAATTGCACTCTGACGCGAACAAAACAAACGAAGTAAAAAGGAACTGCAAAAAGATATGCCGCCTTGGAACGGTCAACATTAATACAGTTGGGAAGCTTACTGAAACCTGGTTTAACAGCGCTTCACCCTCACCCGTATTCTTGGTATAGCTCCAGATACACATAACTGCTCAGTCTTGGTTAGTCTTTCCTAACTCAGCAGTGGGCCAACAACAACAACAAAAACAGAAACAAAAACATTTACAGTAAAATTCTGCTATTAAGACTATAAAAAATAAGACCTCTTCACTATTAAGACCAACCTTTGCTAGCCGCAAACATTTTTATCATTCTACATAGCTCCAGATCGGAGGGGTATCCACACAATATTTGTCTTATTTCTCCACAAAAACATATGTTGTGGGTACCTCGCGCTTATACTGAGTACCACAACATATTGTTTTTGGTAGAGAAATTAGACAAACTATCACTATTTTTTTTATTGAAAAACAACAAAAAATAAAAAATACAAAAATAAACAAACACCTTATCTGGAGCTATGTTCTACATTCAATATTAAGACCACCCCACTAATAAGACCACGTTTAGGCAGTACCAAATGTGGTCTCATTGTGGAATTTTACTGTAGTTTAATTTCTCAGAACTGTGGCGAAACACATATAGGAGCATGACTACAAACGAACATTCCAAGCAAAACAAAACTGCTAACAGAGACACGCTGAATCCGACCATAGACATATATGATAAGGCGCCAGCCATCTATAAAAGTCGTTGGAATGAGCATTCATCGAATCTGCGACAAAAATATAACAAAACTCGGGACCCGATAGTACCTGTTAAATTATTTTTTTTTCAAGCCAACATTACATTTAGATACTAATTCAGTGTTGATGTTAAATTTTAGAAATTGTTTGCAAAGTTTATGATAGCTTTAGCCTTGTTAGAGAAGTTTATCAATTAACAGTCATTAAGGTCGTTAAATTCATAACGATACTAGGTACTTTAGAAAAAAAAAAAAAAAAAAAAAAAAAAACAAAAAAAAAAAAAAAACGAATAGACGGAGATATACGAGTTAACGTATTACGTGGGCTATCTTCGCTCAAAAGCGAAAAAATACAATGTCAAATCAAAATCATCTCGTTTGTCATTAATTTAACATGCATCAGAATAATTTACCGTGTTCAGTTAAAAGCTTTAGGATAAATTTTCATGCCAATTCTTCAAAAATATATACTATCAATATTACACAAGTCGTTTAAATACATCGAAGTTGAATTAAATACCTCAATAAGACAGGCTTGGGTTTATGCAGAAAGACAACATGAAGTCTCTCGTAACAATACAGAAACAAATCAGCAAAAAGTGGTGCGCAATTAGTCCCCATCGGAATACACACAATTTGCCTATATAAATTAGTACCAAATCCAAATAGATATTATAGAGAAGAACGTTAAGAGCATCACAAACTTTTGACAAGACTATTAAAGTAAACTTGATTCAGGCTCCCAATATTTCACTGGTGTAGTATATATTTTCTGGTCCTTTGTGATAATTGAGCACATTCTGAAACTACCTACCCTGGCCCAGAAAACTTCATGCGAACCGAATTTTTATGTATTTCTATATTAAGAGTAGCATCGGGACCCAGGGTGAAGTTGGCCGGCTGTAAAAGAGCTTTAACTCCCTCCCCCCCCCCCCGCTCCCCCACCCCTCAGTGGTTTATTCTACTGACCGTTCTAAGGCGGTGGTCCAAGTGTGGTCTTATTCTTTGTTGCTTTGTGGTTTATTCTACAAGGCGATTTATTTTAAGTCTTGCCTTGTATTATTTTGTTCTTGTGTTTTTCAGTCCTTTTAGCATTGCGATTACCGCGCTTGGGGAAGAGAGAGCTAATCTTAGTGCTTTTCGTACGTTTGTTCAATTTGCACTTGTTTGGTTTGTCTGATTCCTCTTCCTCTTGGTGCCTGGGAAGGGCTGCGGTTTGTGAATATGTCACTCCCTGGACTTTTCTCTTACCTTTTTTTTTTCACACTTTTAGGTGTATTCCCTCTCTGTGTGTGTGTGTGTGTGTTCATTGCGCTCAAGTGCCTTCCATTTAGAATATATTCATCATCATTGTTAGAATCACAGAATGATAAATCTCTGGGTTTTAGTACCCTGTTTAAAGAGCAATGAACATGATTTTACATCCATCCTTGTAACCTGGGTGGATGAGTTTGATTTCCTACCCAAAAAGGTGGAGAAGAGGATGGGGAAAGAGGTGAGTTCTCTGTTGCAGTTCTTCATTGTTCATGTGTCGTTGGTTTCATATGTGATTTTTTTATCATTATTTGTTCCTCATTCCTTCTTCTTTAGCTGACTCGGAAGGATTTTGGGCAACATTACGAAAACATGCCTAAACAATGTTGACCCCCTTAAACCCCACTTTTATATAATAAAACTGGAGTTTACAAGGGTATACATTATTTTTATTATTTCTGCTCAAAAGCATAGATTGTAGGTATTCGTTAGAACCGCCTCGCCGAGGCGGTTCTAACGAGTACCCACAATCTTTGTTTTAAGCAGAAGTATGAAAAATATCAGAATTTTTTATCTAAAAATTTTAAGTTTTTGGTGGTGAAATTTTCAGTATATTTGAATAGGCATGTTTCAATCTGTCTCTGAAAACGGCTAGCATTTTATAATTACCTTACAGACTTAACAATGTCCATCAATGCTATTATTATGGTTACGTTACAAACTTAGAAATATGCAGCAATGCTCGTAATATGATTACCTTAACAACATAAAAAATTGCAAAAATGCTCGTAATATGATAACCTTACAAACTTAAAAAATATGCAACAATTCTCGTAGTATGATGACCTTACAAACACAAAAAATATGCAACAGCGCTCGTAATATGATTTCCTTACACACTTTACAATTTGCGTCATTTCTCGTAATATGAGTAATTTGATTGCCTTACACACTCTACAATGTGCAGCAATGTTCATAATTTGATTACCTTACACACTTAACAATGTGCAGAAATGCTCGTAATAGGATTACCATATAAACATTAAAATATGCAGCAATGCTCGTAAAATAGTTACCTTACCAACTTAACAATATGCAGCAATGCGCGTAATATGCTTACCTTATAATTATCAACTTAACAATATACAGCAATGCTCGTAATATGATTACCTTACCAACTTAACAATATACAGCAATGCGCGTAATATGATTACCTTACACACTTAACAATATGCAACAACGCTCGTAATAGGATCGCCTTTCAAACTTAAAGGGAAAGGCAATTTGGTAAAGAATCTATCTGAGATGAAAGATCTTGACAAACCATGTATTTTGATACTAATCTGATCAAAATCGGATGAAATCGAAGAAAGTTGATGATGTTTAAAGGTTTCTAAATCATTTTCACGGGCACCGCCATTTTGAACATTTCATGAAGTTCTTATATTTTTTAAATGCACCACAACCTCTTTATACCACTATTGTTGGGGTCCATAGCATAAACCGTGTTAGTTAAACAACGTGTTATATCCAAACAAAAATGTATAGATTATATTGAAAACTTTTTTTTCAATATAATCTATTCATTTTAGGGATCCATTTTTCGAACCGTGTTATATCCAAAACCGTGTTATAACGAACCGTGTTACATAGAGGTTGTAGTATAGTAATAAAGTCTTCTTTTTGACAGAAAACTGCTGTTTCCAAGTAAAATCAATAAATATCTATTGAAGATGATATATACCACATACCAAAATAAAGAGGTAAAATAGTGTTGCAAATATTATTTGTTTAGGTTATGCACGCTCATTTACGGATTTATGATGTGATACATTCTCATTTAATATTCAAAATGACCATAAAAGCAATTTTAAAATATAAAAATAACTCTAATAACTTTCTTATTTCTCGTCCGATTTTAATCAAATTTGCATCAAAATGAATAGTGTTGTGAGGTCTTTAATCTCAGATGTTTATCAATGTTGCATATCCCTTTAACAATGTGCAGCAATAATATGGTTACCTTACAACTTAACAATTTGCATCAATGCTCGTAATATGATGACCTTACAAACTTAACAATGTTCGTAATATGGTTACCTTACAGACTTAACAATATGCAACAATACTCGTAATATGGTTATCTTACAAACATAACAATGTGCAACGATGCTCGTAATATGGTTACCTTGCAAACTTAACAATACTTGTAATATGCTTACCTTGCAAACTTTATAATATGCAGCAATGCTTGTAATACGATTACCGTAAAAACTTAACAATGTGCAACAGTGCTCGTTATATGGTTACCTTACAAACTTAACAATGTGCATCAATGCTCATAATACGGTTACCTTACAAACTTAACAATGTGCAACAATACTTGTTATATGGGTATCTTTCAAAGTTAACAATACTCGTATTATGGTTACCTTACAAACTTACTCGTACCTTACATCAATGCTCGTAATATGATTACCTTACCTAATTAAAAATGGGCAATAATGCTCGTAATATGATTACCATACAAACTTAAAATTCGTATATCTGATACTGCAGATGTGCTGTTTTGTTTTTATTTATTTCTGATCTCTTTTTCTTTCCGAGTACTTTGGAATGGCTAAGTTTCATGATTGTTGCCTTTCCTGAGTAACTCCTCATATACAGTTTACTCTCGTTATCTCGACCTCGCTTATCTCGATTAACCGCTTATCTCGAAGTGAAAATCTGGTCCCTCCCTATACATGAAAACCTAACAACAGATGTAAAATATTGTAGAAAAGAGGAGAAATTGCTCCTAAGGAGCAATTTCTCCTCTTTTCCACAATATTTTCAATAGATCTCTAACTTCAAAAGTGCAATTACCTATCAGTTTGTTAAATGTGGTTAATCAAATTATTTTTTCCTCAATTCTGCAAACCTGATATGTCGAACTACGGATATCTCGAAGTATTTCAGAGAGTCCCTTGGAGTTCGAGATAACGAGAGTCGACTGTACTTTATCTTTTTACTCTATATACTGCATACGTTTACATGGAAAGAAAATATGATGAAATGATTAGGAATTTCAGCACTCATTTTAAATATTTAAAATGAGTGCATAAATTCATAATGTGTACTACTTTCCTCTTAAGAATTTTCATCATAGGGATTATGATAAAATGTCTCGTACAATATAATATTTATATCTCGCAGTATAATAATGTTCGCGATTCGGGGTTTCCATAATACATGCACATTATATTGTTTTCAACAGCGTCATTAAGAAAACCTATAAGACGCTCTTACTGTGAACATTTATACCAGATACCGTGATTATTGTTATAATTATTATTATTATTATTATTATTATTATTATTACAAAATTTCGCAACAGTCTATTCCAAAACAAAAAAGTAGATGCGCGAACCGGTAAACTTGTCCAGTATCATAAACTTTGGTCCACGCGAAAATAAATACAATGGAGTAAATCTACGCTTGACATAAACTCTGTAATGTAAACAGTAGAGAGACTATTAATACAATTATTAGCTTTCACCAAGCGCGTTGTCTGCAGGAAGCTGATACTTGGTTATAATAACGTTGAGCAGTCCGTGAAAAATAGCATTGGATCAGACCATGACCGTTCATAAAGTGCTTTTTGAGCAATGGCAACTCTAAGATTGTCTACGCTCGTAGACGATAATAAGAAAGTGGCCGTTCAGACATTTAGTCCTCGTTTTGTTTGCTGATTAAGGATGGTGACTGCACTTTCAGGTCAGGGGAGGCGGCTCTCAAAATTGACTTTCCTCGCTTCTGAAAGGGTTCTATTCTAGCAGGAAAGAATTTCCTCCCCATGGGAGCAAAATTCTTTCCTTTTAGACTAGTTATTTTTTTTTTCCAAAAAGCGCTTGATAAACAGGACAGCAAAAAAAGTAAAAAAAAAAAGAAGTATAAAAGTTGCCTCCCTTGTAAAAATGGCGGAAAATCTTCTTAAGTTTATCCAGTACTCTTAAAGCATCACGAAAACATGCCTATATAATATTGACCCCCTTAAACCCCACTTTTATATAGTAAAACTGGGGTTTACAGGGGTATACATTAATTTTCTTATGTCTGCTCAGAAACATAGATTTTGGTACTCGTTAGAACCGCCTCGCCGAGGCGGTTCTAACGAGTACCCACAATCTATGTTTTGACCAGAAGTATGAGAAATATCCGAATTTTTATCTGAAAAATTTCATTTTTTGGTGGTTAAAATGTTCAGTATATTTGAATAGGCGTGTTTTCGTAATGGGAAATAGCAAGGTTAGAAACCAATGTAAATGAGATAAATGTCTTGCAGAGCCATGTAGTTTAATGCAAATTTGATCCAAATCAGACAAATACGAAGAACGTAAAGGACACTCAAAGGTTTTAAAACTGCTGTCAAGGGTACTGCCATCTTGAATATTTAATGAGGTTATTGATATTTCAAACTATTAAATAAAACTCCTTTATGAAAGAAAACTGCTTAGTTTTCAAGCAAAATGAAAACTGTTCCGTTTTCAAGCAAAATCAATGTATTTCAAAAGCTATGTACATCTATATAAATGTAAAATGTTTTTGCAAATATTAGTTATATATGTTTTGCTTTTTTTAATTTAATTTAAGGGTTTATGACATCATCAAGCCTCATTCAATATTCAAAATGGCAGCTTCCATTAGAACATATTTTGAATCTTAAAACTTCGATAGCTTCCTTATTTATCATATGATTTTGATCAAATATGCGTAAAAGTACATGTCTTTCATCTCAGAGACATTGTTTTCAAACCTTGCTTTTCCCTTTACGTATAAGGAAAGTGACAGACAATATTTGGTAAAAGCAATTCTAATTTCACCACGATGCACGTGTTGGTTCTTCAACGAAACCGAATATTGCTACCACACTTGTAATTAACATTCAAATTCCTTAAGTGTTGAGAACATTACATTGACCCGCATAGCATACTAAACGTTTGATGCGCATTGCAAGAAAACGACCCTTACGCCATCTGCGGGCAACGAAGGCCCAGGTCAGCCTGCGTATCCACGCAGACTGATCAAAACCTTCGTTATCCGCTTACGAAAACATGGACTAGTTCAGAATTTATCTTCGTAAAAGAGAGGGCCTGGTTTCAGCTGTGCGGACGCACTTTCCTGATTTGGGCCTTTGCTATTCGCATCAGGCAGAAGGGGCATTTTCGTGTGGGCGTAACATTTTCTCTACTCCGTTGTAACTTATCAGCAAACTGTCAAAATCTCACTGCTTAACATAAAGCTATGCTACTGGTCTTAGATAAAGCCTTAAACGAAGCTTTTAATCTATCGAAAACAAGCACGGCGACTGATACCAAACGGGTACATACAACTATTTCGGGTATGAGTCAGTGTTGTAAGTTGAGGGTCAGGGGTTACACAGTAGGGACGGCGAAGGGTTTATGGGTTTAAGTATAACTGGCGTGTGATGTGCCTGAGGATTTTAACAGTCTTGAATTGTGTGATAATGATTGGATAATGGGCCGATAGAACGATAAGTGATGAAAACCCCATATCAAATCTTTTGTCTAATCAATAAGTAAAAACAGACAGAGATAAAATTAATATGTAAATAAATGGTATTGAGACAGTTGTCATCTTACAGAATAACAGAAACAACGTAACTGTCGATTGACAAAGAAAACTACAACCACGTAGTATTAAGAATCTGTTTATCATTAAATATATATAAAGAAAAAAAACAAAAACATAACGAACAGAAACAAATGAAAATAAGGTCTCACCCGCGCTTTGAGTCAGGCAGTGTATAAATGGATTCAGTCTCTATATGGAGGGAAATTATTTTCACACTTTACCAAAATAGAACCAAATGGATTTGTGATAGTTCTATTTCTTTCCATATTTGGAAGTAATTCCGGTCACATAAAATGTTATATACGGACAAGTTTAGCCTATTATAAAAGTTAAGTATTATATGTCAAAAATGAAATAATATGTTTTAAAACAGAGTATATTTTAAAAGTGATATATTATTTTTAAAAGTGATAACCCTGCATAAGTGTTACGATGGAAATGGAAGGACCGAATGCTTATTATAGCCAGTCTATGTATCAACACGAGGGCTATAATGTGGCAACAACTGGCTATCATGGTTCGCAGCAACCCGCCTGTGTGTATGCTCGAAACGTACAAACATCTGGATATGGAGGACAACCCATGTCGGTTGTAGAGCAAGAACTTCAAGCACAGCAGAACCCTAATTCTATGGCTCAACTTCAACAAAGCATGCAGCTGTCGCCAGGAACCAACGATCAAATTAATAATACCACGCCGGCGCACATGCAAAATGTACATCAGTTGACGCCGCCACATATCGCTATGGCACAACCACCACCCGCTCACCAGTCTCAGAATCTGCATTCCCCACCATCAAATGCTGAGAATCAAGGTCAAGGACTGCAAAACAATCAAGGAAATACTCTTCAGTTTCCATGGATGAAAACTACGAAATCTCATGCAGCTCAGTGGAAGGCTCAATGGCCAGGTGAGTATAATTTTACTCAACCAAACCTATACAAAATGTAGGGAGCCCACATGTTTGTTTCATGCATTAACTATTGCCGGGTCTGAAGGAAGTTGTTTGAACACGAGTCCGCAGGCCAAATACCATCCGAAGAGCCTGGAATGTCACAAATATGTGAGTTCGCTATTTTGGCATTCTTCTGCATAGTTTCATATAAAATCTCATCCAAAAGTGCGAAAAACTCTTTTAAATCAACGCGTTTAGTACTTTGTACATTGACCTCTCAGAAAGGCGTTTTATTTCTTTTTTTTTTTTCTTTTTTTTTTTTTGCCTGACCATTAAGAAAAAACGCCTATTCAAATTTTACCACCAACAAATGAAAACTTTCAGATGAAACATTCTAGTAGTTTTCCTCGGCGAGGCAGTTCTAACGAGTGCCCACAATCCATGTTTTGAGCAGAAATACGAAAATTAATGTACCCATGTAAACCCCAGTTTTAGTGTATAAAAGCGGGGTTTAAGGGGTCAAAACTATATACGTGTGTTTTCGGGATGGCTTTACACATAAGATTTTCAAACTGGAAAACCTTTTGTCGTAACTACCTATGCACGAAAAGTTTAATTCTATTCATTGGTTAAATAAAATAAAATATTTTCTTTTTTTTTCAAAAGGAGGAGTGGCTGCAAAAATACAGAAATCGATTTGTTCAAATTTTCTGATTTTCTTTTTCACAATATTTCCATGAAACAACGACAGTTAAAAATCAGGGCCCAGTTGTTCAAAGCTAACGACGTCGTTAGTTAACGATTCGTTAAAATTTACATTGAGTGATACGCAAATATGCTGAATTTTTTTGCTGAAAAAATGTGAGTAGCTTTTGCAGTGCAAAAGCTACTCACATTTTTTCAGCAAAAAATATCAGAATATTGTATATTGAATCTGCTAAAACACTTAACGAAATGACCCTTAACGAGCTCGTTAAGCTGACGACGCTTTGAACAACTGGGCCCTGCAAAGGAAAGCAAACAATGTTTTCTTGGATAAAAATTACAATAAAAAACACTTAGAAACTGCACAGATCAGACCAATGCTTAGTCGTACATTTAGTTTTTGGGAAAAAAAATTGAGAACAAAACATAGAAACAGAAAGGACAAATTGTTTTTGATATTATATGGTCAACCACAAGACAGTTTTTATTTGAAATAAATCGCCAAGCAAAAACGTATTTCCGAGTGATCCGAAAAGTACAGTAATATACAGACATTGCCGTCATAAAGCATAAAAAACATTGTAAAGGCATTGAATACACAAGGAGACTTTGCGCCATTATGTACAAGGGATATAACTTTTGTGTATTTCTGTTTGTTTACTTGCACACGAGGTCTCTTCTCAAAAGGAGTTGCCTCGAAATGGAAAATATTTGCTCCAAAGTGACCGCTGACAAAGGATCTGGTGAGACTGTGCCATCACGAAAACAAGCCTATATATTTTTGACACCCTTAAACCCCACTTTTATGCAGTAAAACTGGGGTTTACAGGGATAAACATTATTTTTCTTATTTCTGCTCAAAAACATAGATTGTGGGTACTCGTTAGAACCGTTGGGTACTCGTTAGAACCGCCTCGCCGAGGCGGTTCTAACGAGTACCAAAAATCTATGTTTTGAGCCGAAATATGTAAAAAATATCAGAATTTTTGTCTGAAAACTTTCAGTTTTGGTGATGCAGTTTTCAATATATTTGAATAGGCGTGTTTTCGTAATGAATCGCACAAGAATATCCTATTCCGCGCATTTCGATTAAGAGAAATGAATACATTTCTAGGCGAAGAAAATCTGTCAAAACTGTTTTGCATTCCTTCTGAAAGCGACCTGCTCTAAAAGCAAAGAATCTTCTCCTCTTGGAAGATTTGTTTCCTCACTATTACGGAAACACGTCTATTCAAATATATAGAAAATTTCAATTCCAAAAACTGAAAATTTGCAGATAAAAAACTCTGATACTTTTCATATTTCTGCTCGTTCTGTTTTAATCTATGTTTTTGAACAGAAATAAGAACAAATAATTTAAACCCCTGTAAACCCCAGTTTCAATATATTAAAGTGGGGTTGAAGGGGGTCAAAATTATATAGGCGTGTTTTCGTGATGCGGAAATGCATGTGTTTGCTTGACGCGATCAAGACAAAAATAATAAAGTAAGTCAGTAAATAAGTAAATCATTTGACTTAAATTAAAACTAAAGAAAACGAAAAAATATCTCCGACTTGTCTACCAGTGTTGGTAACTTACCTACATATTTCTTATGTTTAACAGGACCCATCATTAGCCGGGCGTACATTTGGTACCAGTAAGTTCTAACTAACTAACTTACTAACTTAATGACATAATAAAACACTATTTTAACGAAAAAAAGTAATGATGTACTAATTAACTAACTAACTAACTAGTAACCAACCAACCAACCAATCAACCCACCAACTAACTAACTAACTAACCAACACATTAAACTAACTAAGTAAATAAAAGAACAAATATCTACTTTGTACTGTCATTTCGACAGGAAAAGACTTTTTTATTTTGGCCTGGCGTTTTATATTTAAATGAAAACATTTTGTTCTGATTGACCAAACCATTTGACTTTTCTCTTTCCCTGTTCTGTTCTCAAATATTTCTCCTACAATTAAATTTACGGCCAATCATTAGTCTGATCATATGCAATTTCTATACTAAAATAATATTTTTGGATTTTTTACCTAAGAAAATATTTTTTTTTTTTTTTTTTTTTTTTTTTTTACATTTTTTGCTGATTTTTAATTGTTGATGTCTCATAACAATACTATGAAAATTTCAGAAACATTGAAGAAATGAAACTTGAAAACCTGCCTCCAAGTTAACTACTCTATCGATTTCTGCATTATTTCATTACGAAAACATGCTTATTCAAATATATTGAAAATTTTACAACCAAAAAAGGAAAATTTTCAAATAAAAAATATCTGATATTTTTCATATTCCTGCTCAAAACATAGATTGTGAGCACTCGTTAGAACCGCCTCGGCAAGGCGGTTCTAATGAGTACCCATTATCTATGTTTTTTTTAGAAAAATAAGAAAAATAATGTATACCCCTGTAAACCCCAGTTTTACTATATAAAAGTGGGGTTTAAGGGGATCAAATTATATAGGCATGTTTTCGTGATATGCAGCCATTATTACTACGAAAAAGGTGAAAATTATTGATTTTTTAAAACTCGAATGGCTAGAATAAACTGTTTGTGCAAAAAATGTTTCGCATTAAATCATGTCAAAAGTTTGCAAATTTACTTTTTCTGTCGTTTAAAGCGCCAAGCAAGAAACGGCTTTCTGACAGATGTCGAAACCACAGTAACTAGCCTTGCTACATATCATACAATCCACACCTGTTAGTGATCGGTATATTATGCTTGATTTGATTTCAAGTGGTATCTACCACTTGAATTCAACTATTTTAACCACATTAACTCAGCTATATTACAATAATACAGCTATGCGAACTTTAAGGGGAACGAATACACTTTCAAGGGGAAGCAACTCTATCAAAAAAGTTTGTCTCCCCTCACGAAAACATATCTATATTTTTTTTTTTGAAAACTTTCAGTGTTTGGTGGTGAATTTTTCAATATATTTGAATAGGCGTGTTTTCGTGATGTCTCTCCTGAAAAGGGGTTAACTCTAAAAGGAAAGAATTTGCTTTCATTATGTGCAGATTATTTCCTTTTAGAATGCACCTCTTTTCAAAGAATGCTTCACGGGTGCAGAAAACAGGAAGTCTCAAAAGTTGTTCCCCTTGTACAGAGTTGCGGGAAATCTACCAAGTTTACCAAATGCCCATAAATTTCATTTATGCCTGGCGTTCTATAAAAGAGACATTGACCAACAGTGGCTCTGATCAGGTTCTACATTATTTGTATCAAATACAGGACTTTCTCTAAAATATGGTAATAATATTAAGTAACCAGACATCCCTTCTATTGGAAATGGACCTGTCCAAACAAATAAGGTAGAAGAGTTCACTCGGCATAAACGGGGTAAATTTCCTTTGTTTTTAATGCCAGTGGCCCGTATTTAACCCTTACAGTAAAACTTCAATGACTCGAACACCGATGGCTTGTTTACCATGGCTGATTCGAACTATTTTTTTTTTTTTTTTTAGAATCTCTAGAAAGTTCTTCCAAAAGTTAAAGGAAACGAATATTTTGGGATATTTTAAAGATATTTTTCTTATTTTATCATGAAAATGTATGCTGTGTGTACACATTGGAATTGCTTCATCGAGGCGATTCTAATGTGTACACTCAACATACCATTATTGTATAGAGATAAAACACATCTCTAAATTATCCCCATTTGCTGACCTGTAGACTAGCTTCTAGACCGTGATGTCATGTTTTATCACTCCCTACTATAAGCTGATTCAAATTTATGTATGATACCTTGTACATGTATAGCCAGTCAAAGATTTTTATCGTATCTCTGAATTAATGGTGCCTGAGATACGATAATAAAAACAAACAAACAAAACAAAACAAAAAAAAAAAAAAAAAAAAAAAAAAAAAAGAAACATTTGTTTTTTGATCCAATTCAAAAACAAGAGACTAACTGGAATTTTCAGGCTGACAGATACCACATTTTACGATTGTATAAATACCACATATCAGTTTATTAAACCTTTCTTGGATACAAAAAAAGTATCTATTTTTGAGCAATGTGGAACCTTTAACCCATTTATGCCAAGTGGACTTTGCTACCTCAATTGTATGAATATTTCTTTTTCAATACAAGGGGTTGGTTCTTATTATTACCATGTTTTAGAAGAAATTCCTGTATCTAATTCAAACAGTGTAGACCCTGATCAGAACGTTTGGTATTTTTTCTGGGACGCTAGGCATGAATGGGTTAGATATGTATGATGTGCGTCGATGAGCTATCTATGTACCATATACTTAAATAAATCTGTTCCGTTTTCTTCTGTTGTCACTTTAAAATATTTACATTCTCAATGTATTTACAGAAAAAAATGACTATATTACGAAATGTTGTTCATACTTCAAAAATTAATTTTCATTTACATTTATGCATTTTCTTGTTTTTGACTGGTCAAAATTTCTTTCATTTCCCAATAAAACAAAAAAAGTTGATGCCCCGTCTTCGACTGCACTACTTGCTGTAAAACACGCAACAAAAGTACAACAGGTCGCCGACAATCTCGCTCACAGTCGAAAGAATAAAACTAAGAAAATAATTATTTCTTGGCTTTGGGAATTTTCATTTCTTAAAGCGAACATGAACATTTCGAGCAGAAATTTTATTATAAGATTTTTTTTTTTTATTTTTATCTTATTATTATTATTTTTTTTTTCGTTTCATCGCGCATCATGCATTGCGTCATTCTATGTTTTCATTCATGGCTCGATGAAACGAAAAATAAATAAATAATTAAATAAATAAATAAAATCAATTCTTAAATGAATACATTGACATGATCATTAAGTGACGTCAAAATAAACCATGGTTCTATCCAATATAATTGGATGATGGCGACGTTATAGCGTCAACGACGCTGTTCCGCTGTTAATAGGAAAACTGCATGGCATTGTTTCTTGTTTAAATTTTAGCTCTCGAACCAGATATTTCATCAAGTGATGGACGAAAAATAATATGAATATAAGTAATAAAGGCAATTTATTTAAAGGTCATCGAATTTTGAACAAAACTGGGTTGCGAGCAAAGCTTACATGAACCCATCCGGAGTTCATCTACTTTGCTCATGGCCCGATGTTGTTCATATTTCAGTGAACGTTAAAAATTATCTTCATTCCTTAAATATTAGCAGGCTATATTGTTAACATCTTTCTTATTTTTTCTCAGAAACTATAACGGTCCCTGAGGAGACGATACGCATAAAATATCAGTTCTGTTCTCTGGGGTTTAACAAGAAAAATATTTATCACTTGTTGTTAAAGTGTTCAGCCTATATTGCCAACATTATTATTACTGTTATTGATTGCTAGTGTTGTTGTTATTATTATTATTATTATTGTTGTTGTTGTTTCATATAATTTATTGTTTTTTATGTAAATTCAATGAGAAAATGCAGTATTGCAAGTGTTTAGTAGCTTTTAATTATCGGTTTAAATTTTGTATGTATGGGTTACATTTACTTATTTATTTATGTATAAAAATAGCGGCCACATAAGGTGTTTTACAGTTTATTAGTCTATTTCGGTATGCATGCATGCATTTTTTGTTAGTATTATATACGAGTACCCTGTTTTTAATGGCAAGTATCTGCAGCTCGTAAGTTACAACTGTCATCTGAGCATCTAAATAAATTGTTTGTTTGTTGTTGTTAATGTACCGATTTTGCCAGCTTCGTACACAGGATATTTCAATTTTTTTTACGTAACTGAAACTTATTTAAGAAATATCCATTATGAATTTAAGTTCCTTGAGCTAAGGGACTTCTGTAGGGCTATACAATGTAGAAGTTTTTATGCGTTTTATTTTATTTTAAAGTGATCACTATTGTATCGTCTCTGTCATAAATGGAATTAGTTTTAGTACATATGCATGTAGCTATAAATCGGAACGCGATGCGAGACTGATACAACAAGAGCTTTTGAAAGGAAGTAGAATCTATCTATCTATCCATCTATAGAAATTCTAGATTTAATTCATCTGCATATATTTGATTGATTTATTATGCACACCTTCAATTCAAGCACATTTAAGCATACACATTATATGGTGTATTTAAGTTCTAGAGAATAAAATTTTACGGTTGGGAATGCCATTTTTGTGGCTTATAACCTTTTTCAGAATTATGAATAAATTTATTGTTAATGACCACCTGTAAAAGGACACTGAAACTAAATGAACAGAGAGTTTTATCACGAATATATCATTCATTTCAAATCCAAAAACAGGCGACGGGAAGCGAAAGAAACAACATTTACAAGTGTTTGGATTTAATGTTTCTATAAGTTTATATTTCAAATAATAATTTTCTAAAAACATAGTACTGCACAGAGCAAACTTTTCTGAATTCATAAGTTGATACCTCAGTAAATACTTGTAATATTTTTTTCTCTTAGACTAATATAATATATCTCCCAGACATAAAGCAGACGACGTTGCTACAACATTCTTTCAGGGTTGGAAAACTGTTCTATAAAATAATCAGCAATTTCTGAAACAGAGTAGTTCATCTCAACATTTCGACACATCCATTGCTGCCAAAAGGGTGAGTGTTGTAAATCAAGAACAGAATTGCAAACAGTGTAGATCCTGATGAGACGGCTCATCATGAGCCGTATCATCTGGATCTACGCTGTTTGCTAAAGTAGGTGCTTTGGTCTGGTCTACAGGACTGAAAGGGTTAAATACAAAACATTGCATGCTTTCTTGTGAATAGTTACCGAGATATAACCAACCATGTTTATATTTTAATTGAATAGAACTAGAAATACGACTGCCAGCATTTCTTTGAATGCACCATCTTTTACAAGCATGTTTTGATATTGCTACTATGAGATTTTTTTTTCAGTTTTATTGCACGTTGGATGACAAATAAGCAGGAACACATGATATGTTTACTTGCAGTCTAATAGTATCTTATGCATTTTCATATATATTAATTAACATTTGTTCTATAATTATTTTTCGCGTAAACCGAAACACAAGACATAATGGGTGTATTGTCGTTTAAAATAAATGTTTTCGGTTTATTTTTTAAGTTGTAAAAACCAATGTTTCTTTGTCAGCACGACAACCAATAATTTATTGCTATCAGTCAAAAATGAAATCAATCATTAATAAATAGAGCTATAATTTATAGATCTAAACTCCAAGGCAATTTAGTTCATATTTATTTCCGTTAAGCATAATTTCGAAATGAATAAACATCACTAAATCAACAAGTTTGACGGTATTTTTTCTTCTCTCCAAATGTCATGTTGTTGGGTCGATTGTTTACAATCTAGCTAAAGTATACGTACATCAAATTTTCTTAAAGAGTTTGTCCACGTGATTATCATTGACCAATGAAATCAAACCGCGTTTGTATGAAATCCACATTACGAAAACACGCCTATTCAAATATATACTGGAAAATTTCACCTCCAAAAACTGAAAATTTTCAGATGAAAAACTCTAATATTTTTCCCATTTCTGCTCAAAACATAGATTGTGGGTACTCGTTAGAACCGCCTCGGCGAGGCGGTTCTAACGAGTAGCCACAATCTATGTTTCTGAGCAGAAATAAGAAAAATAATGTTTACCCCTGTAAACCCCAGTTTTACTATATAAAAGTGGGGTTTAATTGGGGTCAGTATTATATAGGCATGTTTTCGTGATGAGGTACGCTCGTAACGGTTATTTATAGCCGCGCTATTCTTGTGCACTGTGATATTGTACCCATTATAAATCAAAATAGTGCTTATATAGAGGGTTATCTATGAATCCTGGACTGGGACATTGGCAAATAGTGAAGACTATGATCAGACGCCACAAAAAGCGTCTGATCAGGGTCTGCACTGTTTGCTTAAATTACAGGAAATTAAGCGTTAAATGAATCCTATTCTCTTTTAGGACCATTATCCCAGCCTACACTCAGATACAATCGACCCACAGTGCTGTCAGTACTTTTTTTTTGTTTTTAAATTGTTCAGTGTCTTAGGAATACACTTTGAAATTCAATTTTGTGCAAACGAGGAAAAGCAACGTAGTAAAATCTGTATGCCAATTACAGGCGAAATAAAAACCACAACGAGAAACAAAGTGGTTAATGTGTTTTTGTTTATAATTAACTCTTTTAATCATATTTTCTGAACTGTACGGTTTTGTTTGCAAAACCGTTTTGATTGCAAAAATATCCTCTTTGATATATATATTTTTTTATTTTGTAAAAACATGTTAAAAGAATTGAGACTTCAACAACATGCTGCAATGCGACAGGAAGAAAAATAAATAAAAAAAAGTAAAGACGTTATGGAACACGCTGTATCGTACATTTTCTTTAACGCCCATTGTCATTAGTAATAGAAACTGATCACTTCGAAGTGAACTGTTGGAAGAAGAACTATTCTGGATAAAGTGTTGTCAACATTATGGAAATCTCGGGTGTTTTGGCATAAGAAAATATCGTGACTTTTAATTTCGTATTATAATCATATGACGTTGATCTAATTTTGCTACCTCATATATATATATATATATATATATATATATATATATATATATATATATATATATATATATATATATATATATATATATATATATATATATATATATAATGGCATGGCCTAGAAGAGTATATTTCGCATAGGCGTGTTAACGTAATGAGACGCAGCATTTTCGAAATGTCGCATAATATGTCGAACTTTGGTGCCACAATATTTATTTCAGGTCAGACGTACAGTGCAGAACACGGGAAGGTTCGATTAATCTCGCATGTTGCGAGAAAAATTAATCCTTTTCTTATCAATTTATGTCGTTTACGAGTCATTTGCGTGGAACTTGCGAGTGTCTCGCCTGAGTTAATGTAAGCTTTTGCGTGATATTGACAACAACGGTTTCTTTGCCGCGCGAATTGTGAGTCCAACGTTTTCATGCAATGTTATTTAATTAGTTAATGGCCCTCAATGAAAGGTCCATTAGTCATCATTTCCATGTGTGTTCATAGATTCCATTGTTACATGTAATTTACTGTATTATCACTGGTCCTTAATTCGAACCTGTTGCATTTTTGTTCTTTTGTTCGAAAGGTATACAAACATAACAAAAAAGAAATACTCTGGTTCGCAAAGAGATTATTTATTTGAGAGCGTTGAGAACTTACTTTCCATTCGCGAGCATGCCGCCACTGACAAAATGGCTGCACAGTCCTTGTGATGGTAGCTGAATTTGAATAGTAGTTAAAAATCACCAATCACGCTAGGCCTACTATTTTCAAACGAGGCTTCTGTTGATAAATCGGAGTGGCTACTGCCAGACGTCTGTCAATAGCAAAACCTCGGCAAATTTGCTATTTCCAGACGTCAGTCAATAGCAAAACTCGGCGAATTAGCTATTGCCAGACGTCAGTCAATAGTAAAAACTCGGCGAGTTTGCTATTGCCAAACGTCTTTTCTGAAATAACCTGTACAAAGTCAAATAGGGGGTAAGGACGGTGATTTATTTGAAAAATATAAAATGATTTCATTTTAAACATTCGGATATATTCGGCTATCAACAAGGTTAGAATACTGTTTGAAGATTGGTCAACTTTGAGGTAAAATATCTCCGTAATCTACGAGAATGTATTAGGTAGATAGATTTTTGACAGTCTAAATTCATCAGCCATTTTTTTTAAAACCGGTGTATCTTTATTATTCCTTGATAGATTTTGATGATTTAAACTGCAGTGTCTTTACTTTAGGTTAAAGTTTAATCCTATGTTGTCGGATATGCGAAACTTTGAACAAAGTGGCTTTTTTATTGCTATAAAAATGGCTTTTTATTGCTACTTGTAAACGAAATAAATGCATACTTAGTTCTTCCCTCGCAAAACTTTTCAGCTTCACGCGTGGCCCTGCTATCTCATGCTTTAATGCGAGACCAATACGAGGGACTTGCGAGTGTCTCGCGAGTGTCTTGCATGTGTTTTGCAAGCAAATTTAATCTCCTCCGTTCGTCATCGCGCATTTTGCGAGTGCAAGGACCATCGAACCTTTCCGGTCTGTACTGTAGACGTACAGCTAAATGTGCATTAAGGACGTCCCCCAGTGAAAAAACAAACTGTGAAACTCTTTTCTCTTTCACCTGTTCTCAGTGCAGATTTATAGATCGTGACATGTATTGGCAAATTTTATTTTTTTTTATTTCAGAATTTAATGAAAAATTTAAAATAGATTTGATTACTTGTTTTCAAGCTACAGATTTAATGAAAAAGTTAAAATAGATTTGATTACTTGTTTTCAAGCTACTGTCTTTTGAACTATCTATTACAAAATCCTGGAAAATGCAAAGAATCCATCCGCTTTTTTTGTTTGGTTTAAACATATTTTATTCAAAATCAATTGTTATTTGTTTTAACGACGTAATAAATTCACCAACAAATCAAGACTACATAAGAAATTTTCGCAGAAATATTTTAATACAAATTGAATATATATACTTATAAAGTAAATCGGTGAAAATATACAAACTGTCCTGCAGTGGTACAATGTCCTATTTTAGTCTGGAAATCCCTAAAAGGGTAATTGACAAAAAATGCAGACTCCGATCAGACGCCAAAGAAAGCGTCTCCTGATCAGGTTCACATTGTTTGTATTAAATACAGGAACTTTTATGAAACATAGTTATAAATAGAAATTGTCCAGACACCCTGCCGTTGGAAAGAGACCTGTCCAAAGAATTGTGGTAAAAGATTCCACTCGACGTACATGCATCCCGTAAACACACCTATATAATTTTAAGCCCCTTAAACCCCACTTTTATATAGTAAAACTGGGCTTTACAGGGGTATACATTATTTTTCTTATTTCTGCTCAAAAACATAGATTGCGGGTACTCGTTAGAACCGCCTCTATGTTTTTGATCAAAAATTTGTAAAATATAGGAATTTTTTATCTGAAAATTTTCATTTTTTGGTGGTTAAATTTTCAGTATATTTGAATAGGCATGTTTTCGTAATGGATGTTCCACAACCATGTCCCAAGGCCGATAGACATGTGAATCTTTGTACGAGTCAAATCACTATTTTTCGGTTTGTTTTTGTTATTTTATTTTTTTATTTTAATGTACGTAAGAGGATACGCCTTTTTTTATTAGCTTCATAAACAGAACATAACAATATGCATATATGAAATAAAACAAAAGTAAATGCGAAACTATTTTCTGGCTTGCTTATTCATGTTACTCGGCAGAATTAAACAGAATAAGATTTAACTCTTTCACTGCCACACGCGATAATAATAGGTTTTTGCAAACAGCACAGATCCAGATGAGACTTACTTGGATCTACTCTGTTTGATATTCAGTCTTTAAACTTTACATATAAACTAGTTTGTTAAAAAAAAAAAAAAAAAAAAAAAAAAAAAAAACAGACGGAAATGTCATCTGAAATTTGGTACCGAAAGAGTTTAATCATATACGCTAACCCAGTAAAAGTGAATTGTATTTTTCAAAGGAAGACTGATATACAGGAAAGTAAACAGGAAGTCACAAAAGTTGTCTCCCTAGTGAAAGATGGCAAAAAATCTACCAAGTCTACCTTAACCCATTTATGCCGAGTGGACTCGTATACCTATAGTCTTTGGACCGGTCCATTCCTATATAACGGGTGTCTGGTTAGTAATTATTATTATTGTGTTTTGTAGATATTTCTCAACATAATGCAAACAGTCTAGACCCTGATCAGACGCCGCGTTCTGCGGCGTCTGATCTGGGTCTACGCTGTTTGCCAATGCCCTTTTTTTGGGATGGTAGGCTTAAATGGGTTAAAGCTGTGAAGGGACGTGAGGGATGATGTTGCATTTTAAAATTAATCTTTTAAATAGGGCAAAATAAACTAAGTCTGCTTTTTCCGGTTTTGACCTGTTCTGTTTTTCCAAAGGACCCCTATTTTAGAATATTATCGGAGCTTAATTTTTCTAATACCTGCAGTCTATAATTTCAAAAGGGCGTTAACAGATTCTAAAAGGAATGACCTTTGACACACCATCCCGAATACCGAAAATGTAAATTCTGTTTGAGAAATTCGCTTTACTAAGCAAAGTCGTATCTACAGTGGAAGCCAATGTCAGCCTATGAATTAGAACCGTCTGATCAGGATATTCACATACCGTTTGCGATACGGTTCATTATTTCGACGTACGATAATGACACAGGTCAGATTGTTCTGCTTTCCTGTATTTCTGTGTCGTTGCTGTTCGCATGTGCCCCGATGACATAGTTTGCTTCATTTAGGCTCAAATCATCGCGCATCCATCGCGAAAACATACCTTTATAATTTTGACCCTCTTAAACTCCATTTTTATATAGTAAAACAGGGTTTACAGAAGTAAACATTATTTTTTTCTTATTTCTGCTCAAAACATAGATGGTGGGTACTCGTTAGAACCGCCTCGCCGAGGCGGTTCTAATTAGTACCCACAATCTATGTTTTGAGCAGAAATATGAAAAATATCAGAATTTTTATCAGAAAACTTTCATTTTTTGGTGGTGAAATTTTCAATATATTTGAATAGGCGTGTTTTCGTATTGGTTGCAGGGCATTGCACTGTTATAGAGACCACGGAACCGTTTTTCTTTGGATTTTCATGACTATATACAAGTATATACGTTAAACACAGCTTCATAGACGGACACATATAAGTCCTTGACTTTTTTTATGGATCCCTTTTGAAATGTGTTCATATTGCCATGTACATGTATTTTATCTATTTTTATACAAATAAAATATGTTTAAACTAAACGCAGCTTAAAGAATAGCTTGGCCCCGTTTTGTTTTCCTGTTTGAAACATGTATAGAGTAAATGGAAATTGGACCGAAATTATTATAAATCTAACCCATCTCTCCAGCAAACAGTCATGAAACTTAAGAATTAAGGAAAAAAATGTTTGGAAAAAAATACGTGAATGAAGGTCAGTAAATAGTCCAAAGTACATGTACAGATGTTCCCTTGTACACGTATAAGTGTAATTCTCATAGACACATACAGCTTACAGTGACGAAATTAGGTCGGAATTGATTTTACGCACACCAAGGAAAACTCTTAAAAAAGTGTGCTTAGAACCGCTTCCAAATTAAGGCTGTTCTTAAAGGAAAAAAATGCCCCATGAGGGAGCAAATTACTTCCTTAAGAGCATCCCCTATGGTTATGAAGCAATATATTTCATGTTCAGTGATGTCATTTTATAGCACATATTTTTCTTGTGTACATCACGAAAACACGCCTATATAGTTTTGACCTCCTTAAACCCCATTTTTATAAAGTTAAACTGGGGTTTCCAGGGGTAGACATGAATTTTCTTATTTCTGCTCAAAAACATAGATTGTGGGTACTCTTTAGAACCGCCTCCCCGAGGCAGTTCTAACGAGTACCCACAATCTATGTTTTTGAGCAGAAATATGAAAAATATCAGAGTTTTTTATCTGAAAATTTTCAGTTTTTTGGAGGTTAAATTTTCTCTATATTCGAATAGGCATGTATTTTGTAATGGTATTACGCATGTTACGTACATGTGTGATGTGCGTAATAAGAATTCCGCCTCTGGCTTCATACAATGATTACGTAAGTAAAACTTGCAAACGTTACCTTCTGGGACTATTACTCCATTTCAATGAAACTAAAAGAACCCTTCTAAAAGACATTCTGAACAAGTTCTCTTAAAATGTACAGACAAGTGGTGCCCGAAATGTATTTATAGGGGATTTAACAATACAAACGTTCAAAAGCTACAATTACTATGAAATAAATATGGCTGATGACAATTTATCTAGGCACAAACTTATAAGCAGCTTGATTAAAAGATGATTAAAAATCATTTACCCACGGCCCAAGTCTAGTTTTCAGTACTTGTTCATTGTGGCGACCAAACAAATTGAATCTTACAGGCATTAGCGCTGATAAATATTCAACGCGGACGCTTGTGAGAGCAATATTTTATACTTAATCGTTATCACCATGAAAAATTGCGATTTCCTTACAATCTAATCTGGCACCGGATATTTGTCGGGTTTACTCGAGTGAGTTTTGCGGGGTTGCACCAGTTTGGCCGTTACCATGGAAGAATGCTGCAGTTTCCAATCTTACTGTGAATAGGGGAGAAATTAAGTAACAAATCAACAAATATTTCTGTGCTAAGAATAAAGGACCTCGAATGGTAGCATGTTATCTGCCTATTTTTATGGTGCTGTCCCTTCATATACCGTTATATACCATTATTTTGGTAGCATTGTGAAGGTATATGAATTACATTGAAGCATAAGTAGATATTTTGTAAACATTTATCTTATGGAAGTAATTAAGTCTTCATACAGTTTTCAGTACTCAGATTGAAACTATACTGTTGCAGACAGATGGGAGCTGTGAATGAATAGGTTTGACGCGCAAGCTGAAACCGTACTATTTCAGACATATTAACCTTGAGCATGCAGGAAACCTTAAATATAAAAACTGTGCTATTTCAGGCATATGATAGCTGAGCATTAAAAAGTTTAAAATTGCAACTGTACTGTTTCAGACGTATGATGGCTGAGCATTAAAAAGTTTAAAATTGCTACTGGACTGTTTTAGATCTATGATGATTGTGCATTTAAAAGTTTATAATTGCAACTGTATTGTTTCAGACCTATGATGGCTGTGCATGACAAAAATTAAAATTGCAACTGTTCTGTATCAGACCTGTAGCTTCTGTGTATGAATAAAGTTTAAAATTACAACTGTATTCAGACTTACGGCGGGTGCATAAAAAGGTTTATGCTCAAATTGAAATTGTACTATTGTGCTCAAACTGAATCTATACTGATGCAGACATAAGGAATTGTGTGTATGAATAGGTTTTGTATTTAAATTCAACCTATGCTATATCAGACAAATAGTCATGAAAAGGTATTATGTTCAAATTGAACCTATACTATTGCAGGCATATATAAGCTATGCATTGAATAGGTTTTAAGCTCAAATTGAACTTATACTATTGCAGGCATATAGAAATAATTCATTGATATGTTTTATGATCAAATTGAACTTATACTTTTGCAGGCATAGAGATGTTATTCACGAATATTTTCATGATCAAATTAAACCTATACTATTGCAGGCATATAGGAAGTATATTTTATGCCCATGAATAGGTTTAATGCTGAAATTGATCCAACACTATTGCAGGTATATAGAGGGCATTTATGAATATTTTTCATGCTCAAATTAAACCTAGTATACTGTTGCAGGCACATTGAACATATCCATGAAAGGTTTATGCTCAAACGAAACCTATACTATTGTAAGCATGTAGAAGCTATTCATAAATAGGTTTTATGCTCAAATTGAGCCTATAATATTGCACACATATAGAAGCTATTTAATAAAAGGTTTTATGCTTTAACCTATACTATTGCAGGAATATTGAAGCTATTCACGAATAGGTTTTATGCTCAAATTTATCCTTTACTATTGCAGGCAAATAGAAGCTATTCATGAATAGGTGTTTATTCTAAAAATTAACCTATACTTTTGCAGGCATATATAAGCTATTCATGAAAAGAGTTTATCTAAAATTGAACATTTAATTTTGCAGGCAAATAGCATCTGAGAAGGGCTTATACTCAATTTGAAACTATACTATTGTAGGTACATACAAGCTATTCATGAATAGGTTTTGTGCTCAAATTTAACCTATTCTATTGCAGGCATATAGAATCTACTCATGGCTATGTTTTATGCTCAAATTGGGCCTATTAAATTGCAGGCATATAGAAGATATTTATTAATAGGTTTTATGCTCAAATTTAACCTATACTATTGCTGGCATGTAGAAGCTATTCATGAATAGGTTTTTATGCTCAAATTTAACCTTTACTACTGCAGGCAAAAACAAGCTATTCATGGCTAGGTTTTATGCTCAAATTGAACCTATACAATTGCAGGCATATAAAATCTATTCATGACTAGGTTTTATGCTCAAATTAAACCTTTACTATTGCAGACATATAGAATCTATTCATGGCTAGGTTTTATGCTTAAATTGTCCTTATTCAACTGCAGGCATATAGAAGATTTTATGAATAGGTTTTATGCTTAAAATGAACCTATACTATTGTTGGCATATAGAAGTTATTTATGAATAGGTGTTATGTTCAAATTGAACCTGCACTATTGCAGGCATATAGAAGCTATTCATGAATAGGTTTTATGCTAAAGCATTACATAATGACAGAATTGTAGCATTACAAAATATTTACAAAATTCAATAGCACTTTGCGACGTTTCCATTGGATTAGTGTACATACGGGTTGTTTGCGTAATCGACTATTGTCACATTTCAAATGGAATCAATTCGAAACTAGACACAACCATTGCAAACATAAAATATGTTTAATACTTACAAATAAAGATTCACGCCTTTCACATGACGTCATTTTACAAAACTTGTACTGGTACCAAGGTTTTGTAATGGTACATACTGCGTTCTTTGGCGTATCAGCTCCACACACACACTTAAAATAATAGGTTTTAAATTGGACTGATTTATTTTGGGTGTACTGAAAATGTGCATGCAGTTAAGTGATTAGAGATTAAAAACCTCGATCAATTTTAGATTTACAAACTTAAGCAAAGATGGAATGGTCTTTTTCAGAAACTCAAACTCAGGGGTGAAAGGGTTAAGATATAACTGGACAGATAGATTCTTTTTTCAGCAAGTGTATTATTTGCAGTTTTGAAGGTGCATACTACAAGCTGTGTGTATCCTGTTTGCCCTAAGTTTTCGGATAATATGGCTGAGCAAACAGTGGAGACAGTGAAGAATGCGGTATCTGATTTCGGGTGAACGCTTTTTGCCACTCATACAGCAGTTTTTTTTTTTTTTTTTTCAGTTAATAACTTTGCTCCTTCTTTGGTTCTGAAGGCTCCGGCCTAAAAACTTTTAATTAAGTCGGTTGGTGCCTGATGCTCTGTCTCTGGTCGGGTCCACCGGTCCAACTGTTGGTTTTCTTTTGCGTCAGTCATGATTTCAGATATTTCTTGCTGTCGAGTCCTAATAGTTATTTCATCTCTGTATTCGTTTGATTTTTATGTTCTCGGAGATGTTGCACTTATGAGTTAGGAACCCTTCACGTGGACTGAACAAATGTCTTGTGTATACCACGGCAGAACTAAGGACGAGGGTTGTGGCCACGTAAAATCGATTTAAGCCTCTAGTAATATTTTACTGACCGTTTCAAGGCGGTGCTTCTGCTGTGGTTTACTATTTCTGTAATTGTATGTCTTTGCATGTATGTCCTGGTGATTCTTTTATTATCCCCTCGCATAACGAAGTTGTGTAGGGGATATAGGCTTTGTACTGTACGTAAGTACGTACGTTCACCTTTTGTCATCGCTCTAGCGTCTACATTTATTGATGGATTTTAATATAACTTAAAGCAAATGTTGGGTATGACAATATCTCGAGCAAATTCGACTTTCAGGGTCTTGGGCTCAAGGTCAAGGTCACTGTATCTATTTTAAGAAAAACTTTGTCATCGCTCTAGCGCCTACATTTATTAATGGATTTTAATATAAGTTCATATAAATATTGGGTATGACAATATCTCGAGAAAGTTCGACTTTCAGGGTCCAAGGCTCAAGGTCAAAGTCACTATAGCTATTTTTAGAAAAAAAAAGTTGTCATCATTCTAGCGCCTACATTTATTGATGGCTTTTAATATAACCACACAAATGTCGGGTATAAAAGTATCTCAAGCAAGATCCACTTTCAGGGTCATGTGCTTAAGGTCAAGGTCACTGTGGCTATTTTTAGAAAAAATTGTAATCGCTCTAGCACCTACATTTATTGATGAATTTTATGTAACTTCACACGAATGTTGGGTATGATAATAACTTGAGCACATTCGACTTTCAGGGTCCTTGTCTCAAGGTCAAGTTCAATGTGGCTTTTTTTAGAAGAAAAACTTTGTCATCGCTGTATTGCCTACATTTATCAATGGATTTTATTATAATTTCACACAAATGTGGTCATCGCTCTAGCGCTTACATTTATATTGATGGATTTTAATATAATTTCACACAACTGTTTGGTATGACAATATCTCGAGCAAGTTCGACTTTCAGGGTCCTGTGCTTAAGGTCAAGGTCATTGTGGTTATTTTAGAAAACATTTGTCATCGCTCTAGTGCCTACATTATTGATGGATTTTAAAATAACCTTACATAATTGTTGGGTATTATAATATCTCGAGCAAATTCAACTTTCAGGTTGCTAGGCTAAAGGTCAAGATAACTGGCTATTTTTAGAAAATCAAATGTCATCACCCTAGCCCCTACATTTATCAAAGTTCAACTTTGAGGTCTTGGGCTCAAGGTCAAGGTTGATGACTGTAATATTTTCTATCATGTGAGATCTAATCTTTCCAAACCCGAAAATCTTAATGTTTATAATACAGTACCATTAAATTAATGTCAAGGTCATATATGACATTTACATTAAGGCCACAGGCTTTTTGCTTCTTCATTCATATAACTATTATATGTCATGAAATTTCCCATTTAAATGTTTGCCCACACAAAGTAGTCTTGTGCGAGGGGATTTGTATCGCCTGCGATGCCTTGTTTTTGATAGCCGTTTGGCAAATTTTTGAGAAAGAAACCGTCCGGTTTTGGCTTTTTGCTTGTAGTGTTTTGATTGTGGTGCCGTTGCTTTAAGTGCGTCCTTTTTTCCCTTTGGTGTCTTGGACGGAAGGTGGTAGGTAATTGTATCGATTCCTGATCATTGCCTTCCTTTCTATTTAAACACATCAGCAGGTAGTTAAATGGACTTGATTACTTTAGCTCAAGTATATTGAGCAGTTGTCTGAATATTTAGGCAAAGGTGTATTGATACACTTTCATGGGGAGCTAACTCTGTCAAAATTGTTTTGCCTCCCTTCTGAAAAGGGGTCTGCTCTAAAAGGAATGAATTTGCTCCCGCTGGGAGCAAATTCTTTCCTTTTAGAGTAGACCCTTTTCCAGAACGGTCTTGTTGTGTTTGAAATTAAACATGAAGTCACAAAAGTTGTCTTCCATGCACGAAATGGAAAAAAAATATACCATTTTTTTTGTGTACGGTACTAATGAAGGCGTCGTACACCAGAAAACTTAACCCTCGTATGTGTGCTTCAACGAAGATTTAGATCAGCCTGTGCATTGGCGCAGTCTGATCATATTCTTTGGATAGTATGATGCACAATTTCTTCGTACAACGAAGACTCTGACAAGACTGCGCATGTCACGTTGTAGCTGAAATCTTTTTTTTTTTTTTTTATCATTTTGGGCATGTGTTATCAGGTTTGTTATTCCACAGAATGACTCATTTTCAACCCACTTGTAGATTCCAGAACATATTTTTAATGCTCAAGTTTACTTCTTCAGTTCGTGCTTGCACCAAACACTGTGAAAAAACATGCATATAGGGATTACCCGAAGATAAAGGGGTACCCAAGATTTTCTGTTAACCATTCGTTTACCAGGAGATTTGAGCCACAACGTCAGAAAACGTACCTCCGCACATGCGCGCCCAGCGAAGATTCAGATCAGCCTGCGCATTCGCGCAATCTGATCAGAACCTTCACCAGGCGCATTTTGGATAGCCAAGGATGCAAAGTTTCTTCATGAAGACGACGAATACTCTGATCAGACTGCACGCATGCGCAGGCTGATTTGAGTCTTCGTTGGGCGCATATGTCAGAAAAGGTACGTTTTCTCACGCTGATGCTCATTTCTTTGATATTGAAGTCCAATTGCGCCTATCATCAAGAAAAGGGATCTTTGTCTATACGCGAAAAAATCGAGTCTCAGCTCAACCTGCACATACGCGCAGTCGGATGTTGGTCTACAACATTTGACCTGAATTTCGCGGAATACTGCACAAATACTCAACGAATCAGTGATGTGACTGATCAGACTAATCGGATGCGCTGGCGGATCTCACCCTTAAGCGTTCTAATATGGCGTAGATGTCACTTTCTTGTGCCAAGACAGAAATATTAGCGTTGTACAACTATAAGTAGAAATGTTTATCGTCTGTTTATTTGGATTTTCCTTGTTTATGTTATGAGCAATATTAACACTTAGCACTCTGGATAAAAATTCAGCAGACGGCATTTTGAAATATGATTTTCCTTTTTTTTTCTTTCAGAAAACAGGTTTTGACATTTCGTACAAATTGTTGCTTGAAATGTCAAAACCTGTTTTCTGGGAAAAGGTGGAGACAAAGTGCATGAAATGTCAAACTTGTTATCCACTGGAGACAGTTTGCATGAAATGTCAAAACCTGTTTACCAGGAAAAATAAGAAAAATATGAATTTGTCGTCTGCTAAAATAACCAAGAGGTGTAAAGGGTAATTTGTGGTTTTCTCAGAAGATACGGGCTTATGCTACCAGTTTAACCCTTAAACTGCCAATCACAACAATTTTCGTCTGCTTTGTCATCTGCTTGTGATTTTAAAAGTCATTTTTGCTAACAGTGTGGACCCAGATCAGACTGCTCCTAGAGGAGCAGTCTGATCTGGGTCTACACTGTTTTAGAGGAGCAGTCTGATCTGGGTCCACACTGTTTGCCTGTATGCAAAAATAGGTTTGAAAAGTTTGCAAGAATATTCAGCAGACGACATAAACAGAAGACATTTTCAGATGCAGGTTTTCTTGGCGTTTTAAGGGTTAAGAGTTGTCTGTATTATACACTTCATACTTCGGTCTTATCCGGGAAAAACACAAATCCATAAATGAAACGTCAGAACCTTTTCTACTGCTCAGAGTTCTGTGTCATTATGTTCACAAGTCTACGTAATGTTTGACCCTATGTGTTCCACATAATATGTAGTGAAAACATGGTACTGATTGATTGAATTGATGTTTAACGGCCCAGTCAACTCATTAGGCTCATATCGAGCCGGTCAGTTTTCCTAACCACACTTTTCCCAGGCAGGCTTAGTCCTCTAAGCGGTCAACCAGTATTTGTGCACATTCTTTCGCAAGAAACTGACTACTGCCCTTCTTGAATCAACGGAAAGGAGAAAACGGTCACAAAAAATATTTCATGATCAACCTCCACGAAAGAATGTTGCCGAAGCCAGTTGGGATCGGACCCGTAACCTCCTGATCACCGGTCGGACGCGCATCCGACTGAGCTACAGAGGCCGGCTTAAATATAAACAACTTCAACAACAACAACAAAAAAAAAAAAAAACATGGTATGTAGAGGTCTATTTATAGGGATGGCTTTTCAGAATTTTGTAGTTTTTTTAAAGCAGAGTTTGAATGTTTATTTCCTTTTGCATATTACTGCATGAATATGTGCATTGTAACCAAAATCTTTATCAATTCATATATTTAATGCCAATGTAAGCCTTGCAAAGCACATTTGACAGCACATCCAGGGGTCGCAAATTCGAATCCCATTTCGACCACATAACTTCCCAGCTAGTATTCTTTATAAATCTACAGCGGGCCGTTATCGGCCCGTCAGCTACCCTGACGGGCCGATAACGGCCCGCTATAGATTTATAAAGAATGCTTACTGGGTTTCATGGAGATTGATCATGAAATGATTTCTAAGGTCATTCTCCCTCTTCCGCTGATTCATGAAGGGCAGATGTCAGCGAAAGTGTGTGCAAAAATAAAAGTTAACTGCTTAGAGGACTAAGCCTGTCCGGAAAAAATCTGAGCACGTTAACTGACCGGCTCGACAGGACCTTAAGTGTTGACTGCATCACGAAAACACGCCTATATAATTTTGACCCCCTTAAACCCCACTTTTATATAATAAAACTGGGGTTGACAGGGGTATACATTATTTTTCTTCTTTTGCTAAAAAAACATAGATTATGGGTACTCGTGAGAACCGCCTCCCCGAGGCGGTTCTAACGAGTACTCACAATCTATGTTTTGAGCAGAAATATGAACAATATCAGATTATTTTTTATCTGAAAGTTTCCTTTTTTGATTGTAAAATTTTCAATATATTTGAATGGGCGTGTTTTCGTCATGTGTGCCGAAAAAACTCCAAATCAAATCAAACAAAAAGAAGTGGTCTCCCAACAGAGATAGTCTTTCACTATGGCAGGTTCGTCATTGTATCTTCCTTCTCGACTCGGTGATCAGCGAGTTATTATATACAGATCAAATAATTTTCAGGCACGCACTTACTCGTAAAATTGCCGGCCTCGGTGGCTCAGTTGGATGCGCCGTTCGACTGGAGACCAGGAGGTCGCGGTTTCAACCCCGCCGAGGTCGGCAACATTCTTTCGTGGAGATTGATCATGAAATATTTTCTACGGTCATTCTCTCCCTTCCGCTGATTCAAGAAGGGCAGTTGTCAGTTTCTGGCGAAAGAATATGCACAATACTGGTTAACCGCTTAGAGGACTAAGCCTGCCCAGTAAACGTGTGGTTAGGCAAACTGACCGCGCTCGACATGACACCATTGGGTTGACTGGGCCGTAAAACCTCAACACAAACAAACAAACAATACTCGTAAAATTAGTTTTTTTTTACGCAGTATAATGATGTAGGATTGTTGCATCTGAAACGAAAAAAACGTAAAATTTCTGGAAAAAAATTATAAAGAGTATGAGCTTATCTGAACTCTACATTTTTTTTATTCTTATCTATAGAATACATATCATTCTCTGGACAAAGTCAGCAGACGACAAACTGAGGATGCTTTATTTACTGTTACGAATGTAAGAGCCGCAAGCTTTTCCGTTCTTAGAAACACATATCATTTTATCCTTTACCACTCTCTTGGCAAATTTAGCAGACGACAACATTTCCACATTTTTTTCCCGATTTTGTCACAGAAAATAGGCCTTGACATTCCATACTTAGGAGACAAATTGCATGAAATGCCAAAGCCTAGTTTTGGTGGGTAAATAAGAAATAATATTTCAAAATGTCGTCTGCAGATTTTTACCCAGTATGCTAAGCGTTAAAAACAATTCTTATGTGTGCATATTTATCATATTTCGATCGCCTCCGATAATATTATTGAAAATATTTAACTTGTATGTTGATAAACTTAAGTGTATCTTAAGATATTTACGCGGCGCTTACCGCTAAGATTAAGATACAAAGACTTTTGGTGAAAACTGACGGGTGACCTGAAATGCCACTTGAAATCAAATGAGATCAACGACCATGACAGTTAAGATTTGATCCACTTCACAAGAACAGAGGCCTTTGAGCCAAATGTGGTCAGTGAAGCCACGTATCAGACAACGCTACCACGCATCACGAAAACATACCTATACAATTTTGACCCCCTTAAACCCCAGTTTTAAACAGTAAAACTGGGGTTTACAGGGATATATATATTATTTTTCTTATTTCTGCTCAAAAACATAGATTGTGGGTACTCGTTAGAACCGCCTCGTCGAGGCGGTTCTAACGAGTACCCACAATCTATGTTTTTAGCAGAAATATGAAAAATATCAGAATTTTTTATCCGAAAATTTTCATGTTTTTGGTGGTAAAATTTTCAGTACATTTGAATAGGCATGTTTTCGTACTGGGGGCTTTGTTGTCGGCTTTGAGAATCATTGGACACTGTATCCACCCTTACCATCTACGTCATATCGATGAATGATATTTATTTTTCGCCACTAACTAGTTTTTCGGAATCTTATTAAACGAAATTTGATTTTCATATTATTGATTCTGGGCACCATGTTTACTATTACTTATTTTATGGACTGTCTGAGTTTCGAAAAATCGGGCTCTTGAAACTCACTTGATAGTCAGACACTTCAACAGTCCATGCTTATATTTAATAACACTTACAGTTTAATGATAGTCGATCGAAGTATCTTCAATAATTAGAATGTGTATAGATATTGTTTTTGTTTTGGTGGAAGATAGTACTAAAATGGCTATGTTTTGTGCACAAAGTGATTTTTCAATGATTTAGCACTCTTCGTAATTTTGAATCCGAACCAATGGTAGAGTCGAAGCTATCTTCATATCACCTTGCTAATGACGTAGGTTGTTGCCCTTGTGTCACTGTGCTCCAAGTATAATGCATCGATGGATGACAAAGGTTTGGACAAATGCGCCGATGTACAAGCTGTTCCGGGCATTCACTGTAAATTAGTTTTTCACAGGACAGCCGTTCCTATGATATGTGATTTTCAACGCCCGACGAGATATCTTATCCTGACGCAGCTCAAATGAAAGTGCCCGTATATATGCGCAAAGTAGCCTACGGAAAAGGGTCATTATGTCATTTTCGAATAGTAAGGATCCTGATTAGACTGGAAACCTGCGCAGTCCAATCATGGCAGAGCTTTTTTCGGTTTGTCAACAGAGAAGCCAGTCAGTAAACGTACCTTCGGACATGTGCGCCCAGCGAAGATTCAAATCAGCCTGCGCATTCGCGCAGACTGATCAGAATCTTCAGTGGGCGCATTTTGGATGGCCAAGAATGCAAAGTTTATTCACGTGGACAACGAAGACTCTAATCAGACTGCGCGAATGCGCAGGCTGATTTGAGTCTTCGTTTGGAGCAGATGTCAGAAGGTACTTTTTCTCACTTCACTTCAACTTGCTTGTTGATTCTCTCAGCTGGCCACGGAGGCTCTGATTAGAATGCGTGTTATTGTCCGCATTTCATAAGGGTCATCTACTATGGTGTCCATCGTATGTTGTTACACACGGGTGTGACACAGATATAACATCAAAGAGAAAAACTCCAAACTATATTTATATATCACAGTAACATTTGGCGTTCTAAAAATGCACTCTCCGTGAATTAAGTATATTAAAACACGAGCAAAGGAACATTTAACTGCTCAACAATATCGGGTATAACAATTTATCAGAAAAAAAAAAACAAAAAAAAAAAAACAACAACAACAAACAAACACACACACACACACACACAAAAAAAAAAAAACAGGGTGTGGATGCTAACATTTGCGACCAGAAACCTTTCGATGCACAATTAATGCTTAGCATGCTGGGTAAATTTTCAGCAGACGACATATTAAAATATTTTCTTATATTTCCCAGCAAACAGGACTTGACATTTCGTGAAAATTGTCTCCAATGAAGACAATTTTCATGAAATATTTAATCCTGTTTTCTGGGGCAAATAAGAAAAATATCAATTTGTCGTCTGCTGAATTAGCTCAGGGACTTGTAAGGTTAAAAACTCTTTTCAGTCACTGCTCAGTACCAGCAATGATAGATACCCAGCTAGCATTCTTTATAAATCTATAGCGGGCCGTTATCGGCCCGTCAGCTACCCTGACGGGCCGATAACGGCCCGCTATAGATTTATAAAGAATGCTTACTGGGTAGACAGATTTATTCAATTCCAATAGCCCAATCGGACTATGAGGATATACAACATACAAACATACATGATACTAAGAAACGAGAGTGATTCCATCAAAAATACCCCCAAAACATTACACCACGTCATCACAGAAAGAATGAAAGAAACAAAAAAGAAAATCAATTCCACTTCCAATACATCGTATTTATTTGGAATATTCTAACACAGTCTTAGGACCAAGTGCCCACCTATTTCATGCACAATCTAAAGAACAATTACATAGGTCAACACCTTGACAGTTTTAATTTAAACAAAAATACAACTTGCTCTACACCAGCAATATAACATCATCAGCTTGCCATATTTACATGTATGTGGACACTCCAGTTGAATAGTTTACCAGCTATCTGTACTTTCATCCAGTTCCTAAAAATATATATTTTATCTTTATCCATTACATGTATTAACAGCTTCACTTCTTGCCATACTTGTCCTAAAATTTGAACAAGTCCAGTTTGTTACATGTTTATGCATCTGGTCAAGCAATATCTTGATGTTTATTGCAGTTCAATGACTCGTGAATGCGTCTCGTCACGTGCAAAGTAAAACTGAATCCGAAAGGGTTTACCTAAACTTTGAGAGGGCAACAAAAACTGAGACTCGTAATTGGGCTTTACGGATAACATCGTAAGAAACTAACTGACAGTGTTCGAAAGCAATTTTATTTACCCTTACTACTCTGAGTTTCTGTAGTAGAATATTTCATCATGGAATTTGGATATGTCCATTGTTACAAATAGGGGTGCGAGTCATAAATCAAGACCGGAACGGCAAACAGTGTGGATCCAGATGAGACGGCTCATTATGAGCCGTCTCATCTGGATCTACACTGTTTGCAAAAAAAATAAATTCTTGGTCTGCAGGGTCGAACGGGTTAACCCTTTCAGCTCTGAGTACGAAAATCTGTACCTTTACAAACAGTGTAGATCCAGATTAGATGGCTCATAATGAGCCATCTTAGCTGGATCTACACTGCTTACCGGTCTAATCTTAGTTTCTGACTGTTTCCCAAATTGTAATGATGAACACATCCTAATTCAAAGGTGGAAGAGTTCATTTCAGAAATTCAGGGGTGAAAGGGTAGACACTGATCAAACGGCTCACGAAGTTTTGGTCTTGGTCCATTCTGTTTGCTCAGGTATTACTATCAGAACATTGTATAAAACGCAATGTTCACTTTTCCAATTTTGAGGTAAAATATTTTAAAAGTAAAAGATAAAGAGGATTTTTCGTGAATGCAAGAGATTATAACCGCTTTACCGCAATCCTTCAGGGGTTTAGTTGTGTCCTGATAGGAAAAATACAATAAGTGAGAAGATTCCGTTGTTACAACGCAAATGTAGAAATGTAGAAATTTCTAAGTTTTGCGTTAATGCCAACGCGAATTATAGAAATTTCTACATTTAGCGTTGAAAGGTAGGATAATTATGTTAATGGCTCAACTATACGGAATAAATACCACTACGTTCGGACATCAGTCATCTTTATAACAATTATATTGTTTTGTCTTCGGGTGAAGATCTGCCTAACTCATGGTACAATGATTTGCCTTATACGGGTAGACGGACGAAAGCGACTAAAAACAATACATCCAGTCTCCAGTAACTAAATATTTATTCTTATAATCCTGTTTAATACACCCACTAAAATAAGACCAAAAATAAATAAATAAATAAATAAATAAATAAATAAATAAATAAATAAAAAATGTCATGGTCATAATTATAAAGGTCACTCAAGAGATTATCATGGTTATGAAGGTTGGTCACTCTAGACCAAAATAATATCATAATTATATAAGCTGATCACTTTAGTGACCAGCCTTTATAATCATGGTATTATCTTGGCTTTATTTTAGTGGATGTATTAACCAGAATTATAAGAATAAATATTTAGTCACTGGAGACTGGAGCCAGTCTTACAGCACAACTACGTACACTAATGGCATTTTTTTTTTTTTTTTTTTTTTTTTTTTTTTTACATTTCTACATTTTGCGTTGATACATGCCGTATATTAGCCTGAGCAAACCGTGTAGGCACTACAGATGCCGTTTGATCAGGGTATGCGCAATCTGCCGCCACGTTTTCTTTGGCACATCACCAGGTAGTCAAATCGACTAAGTGTTTTGTCTTCTAATGCTTTTGGTCTTTCCAAGGAAACCTTTATAGCTTTTATTGTTCTGATGTTAGGATATGTATTGTAAAGCTGTCGGATCCGCTGTCCGAATATTAAACGCGACTGAAAAAAAGAAAATTGGAATTTTCCAACTTATCCGATTTTTCTAATTTATAATTTGAATGAAATATCAGTTCTTATGTTCTGTGAAAAAAAAAATATGAAAAATATATTAAATGCTGTCTGCCTTTATTTTAAAAAAAAAGTTGTGTTAGCTTTCAGCTAAGTGCTGGAGCAAAGTTAGGCGAGTTAATAATGATAATAAAAATATTTACAGTAAACTTTTAATGACTCGAACATCGATGGTTCGTTTACCGTGGATGATTCAAAATCATTTTTGAGTCACTAGGAAATTCTTTCGATAGCTCAAGAACACAAATATTAAGGTATATTTTAGAGATTTTTTTTTTATTTTATCATGGAAGTGTACTTTGTGTGTACTCATTAGAATAGCCTCATCGAGGCGATCTAATGAGTACACTAAAAACAACAACATTATTTTGTAGGATCGAAAAGACATGCCTAGTTTACACTAGTTTGCATCCTGACCTGGCGCTTAACCCTCAGTGGCTCGAACTACCCATGTCTAGAGCTAATTTCCATGGTCCCAAAGATATTTGAGCGATTAAAGCAAATTAGTTTATTTCTGAAAAAAAAAAAAAAAAAAAAACTTTATCAATTCGTAATTCAACCGAACTCCCTTATTCGCCGCTTTATGTAATTAAAAGGGGGAAATCTAGAGGTGTTTGAGCCTGTATGAGGAAGTTCATTTAATACAATTAATAAGTTTTGCACCGAATGGTTCCTCTTAACTTATACGCACGCTAGTTTCAACCTTTAAATGCATTGGTATAGGTTACTGTTTGTAGAACAAATCGACATTCATATTGTAAAATACCGTTTGTTTATTTTAAATCCTCCCCCCACTTCTTGCCCAACGGGACGATCCGCATCAAGGTACGCGGCGTTTAGCTTACAAATAGTGATTTGATTGCCACCTGTAAGGAGGTTTTGAGAAAATTACGACCTAAACCTATGTCCGATTGATACATTCTCTCGTTGCTCGAATGAAGAAGTAAAAGTAGCTTTGTGCGCCGTGACCTTAAACAAAGATCACTGTGCCTATTTTGCGAATCGACAAAAAAATTATCATTCCGGTATCAACCGTTTTTAAATTTTTTGGGGAGGTTGCCAAACCGCCACTATATTTTCACAATTCATATTTCGACAACCCGTTTACCTGTTACTAACAACCTAATAACTACCAAACAAATAGTTCCGAGCTAATGCTGATAACACTCAATTCTGCATTCAAACGTATTAGCCTTATGAATGGCGAATAAGTAAACAAAACCAAAGAAAACCTCAAACTTTTGAAGAAATAAGATTTGAATCATATTGAGTACAATATCGGTGCAAGAATATGAATACTCCAGTAAAACGCGCCAAATCTACAAGTAAAATGTGTAACCCGAGCCGCGATCCTACTAAATACCGAAAAGAACCGAAAAGGGGCCTGTTAATATAATTAAAATGTTGTCTACACCAAGTCACAAAATCTGCAAAATGTTAAAAGGGTCAGTGACACATGCCTGGCTTTCTGCTCTCAGGTCTCATTGTACAAATTAATTTCTACACTGTTTATATGTAGCTTATTATCTTTTTAATTTCAGCGTAAATCCCAATCACTTCTAGAGGCCTATAGAATTTCAGGCAATTGCCCCCATCAAGACTCTCAGTGCATTCTTTTTAAGAGTGCTGTGGTTGAAAGTTCAACATTATTTTGCACATGTGAAAGTCTATCACAAATACAATTTAAGGAGACTGGACCTGCGTGGTACATTTTTCGTTTTTTTTTTTTTTTTTTTTTTTTTTTTTTTATAAGGGAGACAATTTTTATGACTCTTGTTCTTGTTTGCTTTCTTGCACAGTAAGTCCCTTCTGAAAAGGTGTCTACTCTAAAAGCAAAAAAAAAAAAAAAAAAAAAAAAAAAAAAAACTTCTCAAGGGGAAAGGGGGTCTACTTCTAAAATAAAAGAATTTTCAGAAGAGAGCAAAAAAAAAAAAAAAAAAAAAAAAAAAAAAAAAATCCCGAAAGTGTATTAATTCCTCTTAATTGAAAATTTGGATGATTCGCTTTTGAATCATGAGCAACAACATTTCGTCGGTTCGATCTTTATTCCTAGTGAAGATGCCATAGCTCTTGTCAGTGACATACCAGATGTGACTGGAGTTAATCTAAACACTGTTTGTCTACCGACTTCATTTTAATTTATCCTTTCGGTTGTAATCTCTCTTTGTAAATATCTCACACAGGCGTAATATAAGGCAAACATAGTAAACTAATCCAAACATTATATGTGGAATTACAAAATACAAAACGTTTACAAAACGAGTTCAACTGGGAAGTAAAGATATTACTTTTTATGTCAGTATATCAAGGATGAGAAACATTGGCCAAAGGACGTTCAGCATTACGAAAACATGCCTATTCAAATATACTGAAAATTTTACCACCAAAAAATGAAAATTTTCAGATAAAAAATTCTGATATTTTTCATATTTCTGCTCAAAACATAGATTGTGGGTACTCGTTAGAACCACCTCGCCGAGGCGGTTCTAACGAGTACCCACAATCTATGTTTTAAGCAGAAATAAGAAAAATAATGTATACCCCTGTTAACCCCAGTTTTACTATATAAAAGTGGGGTCTAAGGGGGTCGAAATTATATAGGCATGTTTTCGTGATGGGGCAATAATATTAATTTCCCGAGTAAATGCGGTGTCACCGATTGACGACTCATCTATTTTATTTCTTTTCTTTTGTTTCTTTTCTATTCTTTTCTTCCCATTTCTGGATGTTAATTTTGCTTATTTTTATTTTTTATCCTGGAATAGGTTTCTTGCTAATTCTGTCAATCTTTCAGAAGTAATGCTAGACTGGATTCAGTCCCTAGTGACTAAATGTTAGTTATGTTTATGATTTTCTTTGATACAGACGCTAAAATAAGACCATATTAAAATGCTAAGATTATGAAGCACTGGTCACAAGTGACCAGTGCTTTTGTGACCAGTGCTTTATAATCTAAGCATGTTTATATTGCCTTTGTTTTATTTTAGTATCTATATGAAAGAGAATAATAAACATGTATACATGTAATAGTCACTGTCTACTTTTATGCTTACGGTACGCATAAATGTCTCTAAAAGGGATATGATCTTATGATATTATGTCTGCCCATCACGAAAACATACCTATATAATTTTGACCCCCTTAAACCCCACTTTTATATAGTAAAACTGGGGTTTAAAGGGGTATACATTATTTTTCTTATTTTTGATCAGAAACATAGATTGTGGGTACTCGTTAGAACCACCTCGTCGAGGCGGTTCTAACGAATACCCACAATCTATGTTTTGAGCAGAAATAGAAAAAAAATATCAGAATTTTTTATCAGAAAATTTTCATTTTTAGTGGTAAAATTTTCTGTACATTTATATAGGCATGTTTTCATAATGCCATCTAACTGTATATCAGCGCGGCAGTTAGTATAAAATATTGACCCGGCATTATATTACAGGAGGAGTATCAAAATTCCAATGCCTAACATGGAACTCCCACGCTATGGTCAGTAAACACTCATCGAATTGCATTTATTTATAGTTTCAATTAAAAGAATCAAAAACAAACTGATGCCTAAAGTCAAAATTCAAAACAAAACATTGTTATTTAAACATACTACAGAATAAAAACAAGCGGTATAGTAATTATTTGTTTAGAACTGACTAACAATTTGTTTAGAAATAACTAACGATCTGTCTAGAAATGACTACATAACTATGATCTGTTTAGTACAGAAGTCCTGGAGGGACATTGTTTGTTACTTGTTATTACTTATTTGTTATTATTTTAAAGATATTTGATATGTGTTACTATGATGCTCATTCATCGATCATTTAAACATCGACGCATGCGAAAACTATCTGTCCAACTGCGAACAGCTCAGACTAACAATAAATAAAATAAATATAATACACCACGAAATCACTTTCACTTGAGCTGTTCATGTCCTCCATGTTGCTGATGATTTTCGCGTCTAAACGCAGATGTCTCGTAACTATTAAGCTATAACAAATAATAAATAAGAAATAGGAAATAACAGTTTACAAACAATGTCCCACCAGGGCTTCCGTAGTTTGGAACTAACTAAAATTTATTAGAAAAAAAACTATCAATCTGTTTGGAAATAACTAGTACATAACTAATAATCTGTTTAGAACTTACTAGCAATTTGTTTAGAAATAACTAATAATTTGTTTAGAAATAACTAACAATTTGCTTAGTAATAACCTATTTAGAAATAACTGCACAACTAATACAATACAATACAATAACATTGCTTTATTATATTAAACATACAAAATATGTCTAAAGCAATGTAAGCATCGATGGGGAAATACATGGAGGTTTCTTTTCAAAGGAGCTTGCATCCTGATGTGAACCATTTTTGTCTTGTCGACTGTTTAAAAAGCCTAGATCTACTTTTGACTTAAACCAACATGGTATCGCTTACTGCACACCGTGGTCTGGGCGCTCTCATATGATATTGTCTTCGCATTAGGGGATAGGGGGACTACTACGGACATATCTTCCACTTCAAGGGAGACCATCCTTGCTCGAGTACGCTGCAAGCGAAGGGCTCAGATTAGCCAGAACCGTGGCAAAGTCCAATCCGAGCATCCTATTTAACCGAACATGTAATTTACATAAATGACGTTCATACTGTAAATTGTTGATAAAGTACAGAACGAGGCTATTTAAACACTTTGTTTTGTACAATAACATTATTTTTTTAGCTATGCAGAAAAGGGCAATCACCACTGTTCTCACAGCTTCACGTTGTTTTGAAATGTGATATATCGATGAGCAGACTCCAGATTAGTCAGTACATATGCAGTCTATTCTGTAGTCTCTCTGTCGATCATGGCCAGTTGATATAAGCCTATATTGATATGTAATGTTAAGTGAGACTGACTAGGCCAGACTTCACAGCTGTGAAGGCTGGTCAGTGCATTCTCCGCTGATCCCTTATACAGCGATTACATTTTATACTCAACCTTTTGATAGACTTTTTTTATGGATTACCTCGTGTTAAATTGGCAAAATATAATGTTTTCTTTATTTCTTACAGTGGCTTTCGAATGTTCTGACATTAAATTTGTGATTTGTTGTATTGTAGGCCATGTGTAGTAGTAACGTTTTATGTATTTTGATCTGAGATCGGTGTATTTCGAGCATATAAGCAAAACGTGATACTCGCTTTCGACTTGTCTACAGTTGCAGTGATTGTACAGTGCTCCCTCATGATGTTTGTGTAGAGTCTGAGTTTCTTGCTAGTTCGTGTGCTGATGTTCTAATTTTCGTTAATGCTACTCGGATTTTTTCTTCTTAACAAAATCAAGATACTCTTCTTGTCTGAATATGTGCTTAAACAAGTTATAGATTTTAATAGATGCATACCAGGCCTGGTAGTAAATGTGATTGTGTGGACATGTACGATATAAGATTGATTTTGCAGAGAATAATCCGTTTAGAAACATGATTTTGCAGAGAATAATCCGTTTGAAATAACTAACAATTTGCATAGAAATCAATTATAATCAGTTTAGAAATAACTAACAATCTGTTTAGAACATTCTATCAATTTGATTAGAAATAATTAATACTCGGTTTAGCAATAACTCTTAGTCGGATTAGAAATTACTGCATAACTAATAATCTGTTTAGAATTAACTAATAATATGTTTAGATATAACTAACGATATGTCCAGAAGTAACGGATATAACTGGATCTTTGCTCAAGTGGAACAAAAATTTACGACTTCCACCTCTTTATTTGGGCATCACGATGTCAAACTGAATGTGTGTCTGATTTGTTTATGTTACTATCATTTATTATAGACATTCCAGTGCTTAAAGCAAACAGTGTAGATCCTAATCAGACGCCGTGTTCTGCGGCGTCTGACCTGGGTCTAGTCTGTTTACATTACGAAAACAAGCCCATTCAAATATATTGAAAATTTTACCACCAAAAAATGACAATTTTCAGATAAATTTCTGATATTTTTCATATTTCTGCTCAAATCATAGATTGTGGATACTCGTTAGAATCGCCTCGTCGAGGCGGTTCTAACGAGTACCCACAATCTATGCTTTTGAGCAGAAATAAGAAAAATAATGTATACCCCTGTAAACCCCAGTTTTACTATATAAAAGTGGGGTTTAAGGGGGTCAAAATCATATAGGCATGTTTTCGTGATGAAAATGTCATTTTATTTATGGGATGTCATGCATAAATAGGTTCATATCAACAGGAGAAATATTTTTACATTATGAAGTCGTCTTCTGTAACAGCAACTAAATAACATGCTGAATACTTATTTCATATTTTAGGTTTTCAAAGAAGTTAACCCTTAAAGCGCCAATCACAACTGTGACAGACGACATTTTGATTTGTGTGTATTTTTCGGAGAAATGAAACTTAACATTTCACGTGAATCATCCGCCTAGCAGACGATTCATGCACTTTAAAGGCTAATATTTACCTGTTCATTTTTTTCAGGTGCACAATTTTCCATCGAGGATGAAAACAAACGGACGCGAACAGCATACACAAGGGGACAACTTTTAGAATTAGAGAAAGAATTTCATTTCAACAAATATATATCTCGCCCAAGGCGTATAGAGCTTGCAGCAATGTTAAATTTAACCGAAAGACACATAAAAATTTGGTTTCAAAATCGACGAATGAAATGGAAGAAGGATGAAGCGAAACGTCGACCGCGGCCTCTGCCGTCTTGCGGAAACGGAAATGGATCCGAATCGCCACCAAGTCCGACAACGCCATCTCTTCCGGAATCTCCAATCGATGACTCTGTTGATAATAATAATACAAAATCTGTAGACTTTGATGAAGACAAAAGTGATCTGCCTGTAAAACTTGAGAACAGAAAAGACAATAACACATCAATACGGTCTGACATTTTGAATGAGTCTAAGAAACTAAATAATACTAATACTAATCAATTGTGATGTTAACCAGCTAGGGATTATTATTTTAACGCTTAGAATGCTGACATTTTTTCCGCAGAAGACGTTTTGAAATAAATTTCTTCCTTCTGAAAGATAATAGGCTTTAAGATTTCTTACAACTAATCTCCTCCTTTTTTGAGAGTCCATGCAAATGTTTGCTAAGCAGAGGACAATCCACATGAAATCTGAAAACCTATTTTCTGCGAAGAATAAGAAAAAAAGTATTTCATATGTCGTCTGCTGAATTTGCCGAAAGAGTGGTAAAGGTTAAACGATATGCTGACTAATTAGTGGTTGTATGTGCTAATCTTGCTTGACGAAAACACTTAAACAAGCTAACGAATGCTTTATGACTGATGTCCTTCAAATCAACTATCGCCTCTTGCCAATGTCATTGTGTATACAAAATGTTATCAAAATATCCCATATAGTAGAAGACCTACGGTGAATTTCATATTTCTATATTTTTTTTTGCCTCAATGAACAGTGACATTTGGAAATTCCTTTGGCTAAATATTGTCAATATTAATGTGTAAACAATTTTGATTGAACTGTACCATATGGTTGACAGTCTGCTGCGAAGTCCATATCTGCACGTTTAGTTCCTAGACGGTCAAACACAGTTGGCATTTCGCAAGCACATTGGCCAGATACTGTCCATATATGTGCGAAAATTATCAAAATGTTCCTAGCAGTTACGCTTAATGTCTTAGTGAACAACCAGCAGACAAGTCGACTGACCTACTGAGGGGGATCGTCGAAGAATGCCCTATAAGTGTGTCTATTATTCTACTACATATCCGCAATAATATTCTAAGTAAGGTCTTCTCTGTTTACAGAATTATTAGATAATGTAGAATGCATTAATAGACAGCAAAGTCATTGACGAAACTGTGCTGATGTGCAATGTAATCTGAATGCTGGAAAACATATTTTCGCTTGAAAATAAGTAAATAAAAGCTCAGAAACTGATACAATCAGGTCCACAACGCTAAAGGGAAGGCAGACAAATACAATAAAGCAGCCACAAAACGAACAGATGGCAAGCAGGATTGTGAACTCTTTCCCGATACGGTGGGAGCTCTGTTACCCAAACTTAACTGAATATATAATCAACTTACATAATCATTTAAAGAAAAACATTACAAAGTGAAACACGACATAACAATTAACAAAAAGTACCACAATGAAAGAACCACCTTGGAACGGTCAGTAATGAATTACTCTGTGTGTGTGTGTGTGTGTGTGTGTGTGTGTGTGTGGTGGGGGCGGCCTAGGGGGGGGGGGGGGGAGAGAGCGGGTCGGGGAATGCAGCTATAGCTATCTTTATGGGATCCCAACTCTCACCCTCAGCTTCCATAGTGATAAAAACTCCGTGTGAAGGTCTTCTAACTCATCCATGAATCATTACGGGCAACATAAAAATCACAGATATAGACAATGATGAAGCAAGGATGAGAGCTCAACAGAAGCTACGTGTTAAGATACTTTTGAAACAGAGTGTCGCTAGTTACAATAGCATGGCTCTTATCTGTGTAAGGAGATTGTATACACTTTGTAGACTTGGCGACATTGTTTACAACTTTTGTGACTTCCTATTTGCTTCCATGCAGACCATGACCCTTCTGAAAAGGGGTCTACCCTGAAATGAAAGGATTTGCTCTCAAGTGGAGGAAATTATTTTCTTTTAGAGTAGACATCTCTTCAGAAGGGATGCACAACAATGTTGATATGGTATACAGACGAACTTCAATGGTTCGAACATCTTCGGGACCATGGAAATTTGTTCGAGATATGGGTAGTTCGAGCCACTAAGGGTTAATCATTGTGCCAAGTCAGGAAGCAAATGATGATAATTTAAGGAACTTTTTTTCGATTTTATACACAATAATTGTATGTTGAATGTACTCATTAGAATCGCCTCAGTGAGGCGACTCTAATGAGTACACACAACAAAAAATTTCATTATAAAATACTAAAATCTCCCTAAATATTTGTTTCATAGAGCTATCGGAAGAATTTTGTAGGGACTCAAAAACAAGTTAGAATTAACCATGGTAATCGAGCCATCAGTGTTCGAGTTATTGAGATTCGACTGTACATAGAATGGAGAGAAAATAATTCTAACAGTCACCTCTTTTGAAAGTGTATCCATTGCCCTAAAATATACATGTATTTTTGAGATATGTTATATAAATGAAATGCCCAAGAAAGGCCACAATTACAAATCACCCTTCCTTCCAAAGACACCGAAGATTGATATATGGAAGGTGAAACACGTTCATAGAAATCGAAAACAGCAGTACAGTATTAAAGCAGATACAGATGCAACCGTACCAAATTAATATGCAGGAACTATTTCCGTTTCTGTAATTCTTCGACAAAGCTAAATCCTAACGTTTGAAGAATTAATAACGAACATGCATCAGCACACAGCAAATAGCAAGACGACGAAACAAGCAAGTCTGTTCCAAGAAAAAAGTCCTAAATATTGTTAGTAGGAAAATTAACTTGCGGCGGAAACAGAGTATATGGGATGCTAAAACCAAATATTAATATGGGGATACACAGGAAAGACCAAAAACCCGGAACGGAGCCACTTCAAGGCACATGATAAGGGCCTAATCACATACAAAGACATAAAACAGCACTTCGTCGAAAACAGAACACACACAAACGAAGAGAAACTGCGATAGAAACGCCGCCTTGGAACAGCCACAGTACACAAACGAAGAGAAACTGCGATAGAAACGCCGCCTTGGAACAGCCACCAGTAAAATTGTTTAACAGAACACACACAAACGAACAGAAACTGCGATAGAAACGCCGCCTTGGAACAGCCACCAGTAAAATTGTTTAACAGAACACACACAAATGAACAGAAACTGCGATAGAAACGCCGCCTTGGAACAGTCACCAGTAAAATTGTTTTGAGACTTAAACCTGGTTTTATGGGTATCAAAATACGAGTATTGCCTCTAATCATCATCACGAAAACATGCCTATATAATTTTGACTCCCTTAAACCCCATTTTTATATAGTAAAACTGCGGTGTACAGGGGTATACATTTTTTTCTTATTTCTGCTCGAAAACATAGATTGTGGTACATGTTAGAACCGCCCCGGCGGGGCGGTTCTAACGAGTACAATGTACCCACAATCAATGTTTTTAGCAGAAATATGAAAAATAGAGTTTTTTCTATCTAAAGATTTTCAGTTTTTTGGAGGTGATTTTTTTTATTTGAATAGGCGTGTTTTCGTAATGTGATACAGTTTCTGCTACATATAACTGTTCGTCAGTCTCATCTTTTGATCTAAGGAAACGCTAAATCGCTGGAATATTTTTGACTCGTGTAGGCGGTGCATAACCCAGAAAATCATTAAGGCAAACAAATGAAAACAAAAAATAAACAATCTTGAAAACTGTACTGACACAGTTGAAGAATTAATGGAATTCTAAAACCAGAATAAAAGGAAGAAATCAATAGCACTACACCATGGGCCGGTCAAATGCGCCTTCTGATGCAAGACTTGCCTGTTTCCGCCTTCAGCCAGAAGTCCGGTTTATCCGGGGAACAGTTACACTTTCAGGGGAAACATTGTTAAAACTGTCCAGCTTTGCTTCTAAACTAAAGATCTACTCTAAAACGCAAAAATTTGCTGTCCCGTGGGAAAAGAAGTTATCAAATATGTCTTTCTTTCAAACAATAGCGGAAAACACGCCTAGTGTATGCTGTCCTCTTAAAGAGAAATGCAGAATTGCTAATCGTTATTGGGTGGAGCGCAATGCGTGCACTTTGCCGCATAAGATTGTGCAATCTATGGTTTTTCACCCATCATAGTTTTTAACAACCCGTCTTAGCCACTTGTTATTCGGACTCCGACAGTCTTGGTTGAAGTAACTTTTCAAAATTACATTACGAAAACACGCCTATTCATATATATAGAAAATTTCACCTCCCAAAACTGAAAAAAATTCAGATAAAAAACTCTGATGTTTTTCATATTTCTGCTCAAAACATAGATTATGGGTACTCGTTAGAACCGCCTCGGTGAGGCGGTTCTAACGAGTACCCACAATCTATGTTTCTGAGCAGAAATAAGAAAAATGAAGTATATCCCTGTAAACCCCAGTTTTACTATATAAAAGTGGGGTTTAAGGGGGTCAATATTATATAGGCATGTTTTCGTGATGCACAGTCGAACTTCAATGCCTCGAACAACTTTGTAAATTGTTCTAGACATGGGTAGTTCGAGCCACTGAGGGTTAATCATACCGTAAGCCAAATGGGGATGATATATAGATGTCTTTTTTATCTTCTATGCAATATTGGTATGTTTAGTATACTCATTAGAATCGTCTCGATTAGGCGATTCTAATGAGTACATAAAATTGGAGACATTCCTAAAATATCCCTAAATATTTGTTTTCTTGAGCTGTCGAAAGAATTTCCTAGAGACTCAAAAACGAGTTCGAATTAACCATGTCATCGATGTATGTTCGAGTCAGAGGTTTTACTGTACATTTGATAACTATGGTACAATTCTATATAAAATCAAAGCACTGACAGCACTGGTAGGTAGATTGGCTTTGAATGTAGGCTGGGAATATTGTCATGAACTGGGACTTACTATTGTTTCATCTAACTCTTAACTTCCTGTAATTCGAGCAAACAGTGCAGACCCTGATCAGACGCCGCGGTTTGCGGCGTCTGATCTGGGTCTGCACTGTTTGCCTATGAAATTGTTCTAGACATGGGTAATTGGAGCCACTGAGGGGGAATCATAGCATCAGGTCGGAAGGTAAATTATTATTATTCAGGGATACCTTTTCGAGCTTCTATAAAATAACTTTTTGTTGAGTGTCTCAGTAGAATCGCCTTGGTGAGGCGATTCTGATTAGTACGTATAACAAACATTCTCATGATAAAATAAGAGAATTTCCCTGCAATATATCAAAATATTTATTTTCTTGAGATTTTTTTTTCTAGGGACTCCAAAAAGGTAAGAGAAAAGTCCATGGAGTGTCGCAATAACATGCCGCAGCCCTTTCCAGACACTAAGAGGAAGAGGAAACAGACAAAACCATACAAGCGCAAATCGAACAAACGTACGAAAAGCACAAAGATTAGCGCTCTCTTCCCCAAGCGAGGTAATCCCAATGCTAAAAGGACTGAAAAACACAAGGACAAAATAACATATGCCAAGACTTAAAACAGAACGATTTCGAATCAGCCATGGTAAACGAGCCATCGGTATTCAAGTCACTGAAGTTTTAACATATATGGAAAAAAAATCTTTTGTCGACCATCGGATAACACATCGACTAAACTTCATGCTGTCCCTCTCTCTGAAGTTGTTAATAACATTCAAATGTTATTGAACTATTTAATTCAAACATTACAAGAAAACATGCATATATAATTTGACCCCCCTTAAACCCCACTTTTATATAGTAAAACTGGGGTTTACAGGGGTATACATTATTTTTCTTATTTCTGCTCTAAAACATGGCTTGTGGGTACTCGTTAGAACCGCCTCGGCGAGACGCTCTAACGAGTACCCACAGTCTATGTTTTGAGCAGAAATATGAAAAATATCAGATTTTTTATCTGAAAACTTTCAGGTTTTGGTGGTAAAATTTTCAATATATTTGAATTGGCGTGTTTTCGTAATGGTTGCAGCGCATTGCACTGTTATAGAGGTGTTCTAACGAGTACCCACAATCTATGTTTTGAGCTGAAATATGAAAAAATGTCAGAATTTTTATCTAAAACGTAGATTGTGGGTACTCGTTAGAATCCCCTCGCCGAGGCGGTTCTAATAAGTACCCAAATCTATGTTTGGGCAGAAATATGAAAAATATCAGGGTTTTTTTTTATCTGAAAATGTTCAGTTTTTGGAGGTGAAATTTTCTATATATTTGAATAGGCGTGTTTTCGTAATGATTCTAGGCGCCTATTCAGCTAAATAATATGAATTTTGAACAATGGGTTAATAATATGTATCCTAAAGAGCTTCAGTTAAACATTGTAAATTCTTTCGATACCCAAGTTTCATTTTAGGTTTTACATTACGAAAACATGCCTATTTAAATAAACTGAGAATTTTACCACCAAAAATGAAAATTTTCAGATAAAAAAATCTGGTATTTTTCATATTTCTGCTCAAAACATAGATTGTGGGAACTCGTTAGAACCGCTTCGACGAGACGGTTCTAACGAATACCCACAAGCTATATTTTTGAGCAGAAATAAGAAAAATAATGTATACCCCTGTAAACCCCAGTTTTACAATATAAAAATGGGGTTTAAGGGGGTCAAAATTATATAGGCATGTTTTCTTGTAATGTTTGAACTTTGATTAAATAGTTCAATAACATTTGAATGTTATTAACAACTTCAGAGAGAGGGACAGCATGAAGTTTAGTCGATGTTAAATCCGATGATCGAATTGTATAGGCATGTTTTCGTGATGATCAGTCAATACCTAATGGTATAAGGGGGAGGGGAGGGTGGGGGTTTAAACCAGTTTTAGTTACGCGAAACCTCACCTTTAAATCCGATGCAGCACAAGATTACAGATATATGTTCTGTCTGCATAGAGATCCACTACCTTATCTGTCAAACATCACAGTCATTCAAATATATTGAAAATTTCACCACCAAAAATCTGAAAGTTTTCCGATAAAGATTCTGATATTTTTCATATTTCCGCTCAAAACATAGATTATGGGTACTCGTTAGAACCGCCTCACCGAGGCGGCTCTAACGAGTACCTACAATCTATGTTTTGAGCAGAAAGACAAAACATAATGTTTACCCCAGTAACCCCAAGTTTTACTATATAGAAGTGGGGTTTAATGGGGTCAAAATTATATAGGTATGTTTTGCGTGATGGAAGTACATTTTATTAAAAACACTTTAATTAAACAAAGCAAATGGCAAAATGGTGATCTGAATCCAGAATTTAAGCAAATTCCCAGCCTTACTTGTTCTGTTAATTGTTGGCAATTAGTTTCCAGTCATATTGAGACGTGGCATGTGACCAAATGCCATTACGAAAACACGACTATTCAAATATATTGAAAATTTTACAACCAAAAAAGGAAAATTTTCAGATAAAAAAAATCTGATATTTTTCATATTCCTTCTTAAAATATAAATTGGGGGTACTCGTTAGAACCGCCTCGGTAAGGCGGTTCTAATGAGCACCCACAATTTATGTTTCTTAGTAAAACAAAATAAAATAATGTATACCCCTGTAAACCCCAATTTTACTATATAAAAGTAGGGTTTAATGGGGTAGACGTGTTTTCGTGATACTTCGGACAGCGAAGGCCCAGAGCAGCTTCCGGATTTGCGTAGTCTGAACAGGATCCTTGCTGTCCGTTTACAGAATCATTGGATATTGCAGATCATGCCGACAGATACCAAAGGAACTTATCAGACAAAGTGAATACGCACAGGTCTATCTGAATCTTCTCATTTTGCACACATCACAGAAACATGCCTATGTAAATTTGACCCCCTTAAACCCCTCTTTTATATAGTAAAACTGGGGTTTACAGGGGTATACATTATTCTTTCTTATTTCTGCTCGAAAACATAGCTTGTGGGTACTCGTTAGAACCGCCTCGTCGATGCGGTTCTAACGAGTACCCACAATGTATGTTTTGAGCAGATATATGAAAACTATCAGAATTTTTTACCTGAAAATTTTCAGTTTTTGGTGGTAAAATTTTCAGTATATTTGAATAGACTTGTTTTCGTAATGCATGCCCCTAAGACTTTGAAATCCGTCACTATTACGTCTGTTTGTTCGTGACCACGATTTACATCACCGTCCAAGTTACTCGCACGCTTATGCACAAGTTGAACAAGCTGCAATTCGCAAGACTTTTGACTTTGGAATCAAAGCTTTTACTGCTGTGATGTGTCACTGAGGACCTTTATGTGGTCCATATAGTATATATTTTTGGTATACAGCTGCATCAGAATTAAGAGTTAGGCTTCACGCGAGGAAAACTGGTTTAAGATCTATACCGCCCCAAATCCCCTATCCCCACCCCTCTCACAACAAACACCCCAATAGTTTTCCTACTGTCAGTTCCAAGACGGCTCTTTTTTGTTTGTACGTCGGTGGCATTTTTTTGCCATTATTTGTTCCTCATCTTTTCGTCTTTTGGTGCCTCGGGAAGGCTGTGCCTCGTGTTCGTGGTATTTCTTGCTTTCTGATGCTAACTGTTTATTAATATAGTGATCAATCATGGTTTTATATGCATAAACATTCGCCAGGTCCCGAGGGAGGTGTTGAAAGCCGAGGCCGGAGGCCGCGGTTTTCAACCTCCCTAGGGACCTGGCGAATGTTAATGCATTGAAAAACCATGTTCGATCGCTATTATTGCATAAAAACTGAAAACATTTGCAACATTTCGCGTTATTTCTTGCACTATTTTGTTTCGCCTTTTCACAGATGTCTCGCGAACGCAATTTGCACGGATTATGCTCATTCTAGGGCCGGGCAGTACACATCTCGTAACGGCAGCAAATCTGTGGCCCCGGTACGATCATATTGGAAGTTGCGTAGCCGTGCATTAACAGTGCGTGAATTGCCTTGTTAATACACGGCTTTTCGCCGGTAATGCACGGCTGTTAATAACGTGCGGCACTGCTTTTAATGCAACAATACATGCTTAATGTTTTATTCTAGAGATGCACAGGAATATAATTTTCAGGGTCAGGGTCATAGTTGTTCCTTTTGTAAATGCTGGTGCCATATTTGTTTGTTGCTAGTTGTTTTGTACTAAGCCTTGAGTAATAGAAGCATGGTATATGTTAGCAAGTACAGAGGCAATCTAAATCCTTCATTCTTTGATTACCCTGGCATTCAAGCCTATGATGCCATATGTATGTTGAATCATAAAAAGCTACTTTTCGACCCTATTAGGGTCAACAGTAAAATTGTCATTGGACGTGAATGGGATGTTTTCTTTGTAGGGCTTGTTGTGTCTGTTTACTGAGTAAAAAAGAAACTGGAATTTGCTGTTAGAAAGTTTACAAATTTCGGGGAAATTCAGTTCAGTAACATTACAAAATAAATAAGCCACTCCACTTCTCAAAAGGACAACGGATTATTGGAACTTTGATAGTTGAAGGCTGACAAGTAAATGACATTTAATGCTATTCCATGAGAATGACCTACCACACATGATTATAACAAATTAAACGTAAATTCAGCTTGCAGAATCTAACACTGGAACATGTTCAGTCTGCCCAGTACCTAGGTATTACTATTTATGACAATCTAGATTGGGGACAGTGCACTTTACATATTTATCTAGACCTATAAAGACTCTTGGTTTTCTTCGCCGATTTTACCAGTTACAAGCAAACAAGACGATTACAAAGCGCTTGTGCATCCTGTTTTCGATGAAATGCATCTCCTGTTAAGACATAGGTATATATGTGGGTTGCAAACTGGGACTTGTGTACGCAAATGGCCACACTCATGCAATACAGTCCTCTTAAAAGCTCCATATTCCTCAAAAATTGACGATTTTTTATTCAATAAAGATTTAATAAATTGATATATGGTATTAATACGATCATTAATTGTGGCATCTGACAGCCTGTAAAATTTCAGGTAGTCTCTCGTTTTTGAACGGAGTCAAAAATGAAATGATTTTTTTTTATCGTATTTTAAATTAATGTTGGTAACATTACATTGTAATTCAAAGATACGATAAAAATTCATTTCATTTCAAGAAAGAGAATAAATGAACTTTTAGAGGCTGTCAGGTGTCACATTTTATGATTGTATTAATATCCTATATCAATTTATTAAAATTTTCTTGCATCACGAAAACACGCCTATATAATTTTGACCCCTAAAACCCCACTTTCATATAGTAAAACTGGGGTTTACAGGGGTATACATTATTTTTCTTATTTCTGCTCAAAAGCATAGATTTTGGGTTCTCTGAAAATTTTCATTTTTTTGTGGAAAAAATTTCAGTATATTTGAATAGGCATGTTTTAGTAATGGATAATAAAATCTCTATTTTTTTCAGGAATATGGAGCCTTTAAAATAAAAATCTAAAAGGCAATAAACAACACACAAAATAACGAAAATCGGAGACTCGCCTGCATCAATTCTCTTCATATGCAGTGATGTAGTTTGCTAGGCTGCGTCTCGGAGTGGTAACTTCCTATATATGGCATAGTATGGAAGTGCATGCCGAATGGCCCCCTTTTTCAGCGCTGCCAGGTATATGATTGGCCCCCTTTTTTAAAAAAAAGTATATGAATGACCCGATTTTTCTGGATTCCTATGTGAAAGGCCCCACTTTTCTGACATCCTGGTACAGTGTATATGCACATATTTTTCGCTTAGAGATTTTTCGAGGCTGCTTGTTCTCTTGGTATTCAATGAATTGACTGCAATAATTTGTCTAACTACCAGCAATAAATGGGTACAAAAAATCAAAGGGCAGTATATGAATAGGTCAACATTTCGGATGATCAGGTATATGAATGGGTCCTTTTTTTCAAAGGCAAGGTATATGAAAGGGGTAGGTTTTGAAATAATGGCTCGCACACCCATACCAAAATTACCCAAACGTTACCCTCCCCCCCCCCACCCCCCCCCGAGGGCTGCATACGCCCCCTATCACCTGATTAAGCGGTATTCGATTGTCAAAAGTAACCAGGATGGGCACTATGTAAAGGGTTTATTATATGAGTCAAGAACATAAAACAACACTTCATCGTACAAACAGCGAATTGCGAACGAACAAACGTAGAAACATTGCAAGATAAATACCGTCTAGGACATATCCACAGTAAAATCATTGGAGCTTATTCTGGGTTTTATGGATATCGAACCTTCGCTCTAATCCTGATGCACGACCCTCTACATATAATTGTTTTGTCCACGTAAGGTTTCCGAACTCATCAATGGAGCAACACAGACATAAGAAGAAAAGTAACAACTTATAAACGAACTTATTAATACTACAGTCGAACGTCATTGACTCGAACATCTTTGGGACCATGGAAATTTGTTCGAGATATGGGTAGTTCGAGCTACTGCGGGTTAATAATGGCACCAGATCAGGAAGCAAATAGCGATAATTTAGGAAAATCTTTTCGATTTTCTACACAATAATTGTATGTTGAGTGTACTCATTAGAATCGCCTCGATGAGGTGATTCTAATGATTACACACAACATACAATATCGTGATCAAAAATGAGAAAAATTCCCTAAATATTTGTTTTCTTGGGTTGTCGAAAAAGTGTCGTCATTAGAATCGCCTCGATGAGGCGATTCTAATGAGTACACACAACATACAATTTCGTGATAAAAATGAGAAAATTTCCCTAAATAGTTGTTTTCTTGAGCTGTCGGAAAAATTTCATAGGGACTCAAAAACAAGTTCGAATTAGCCATGGTAAACGAGCCATCGGTGTTCGAGCTATCCAGGTTTGACTGTATGATAAAAAAAAAGATGTGGGTTTATTCCAAGGCGGTTCATCTTTGCAGTTCCTCTTTCTTTGTGCGTCAGTGGTTACATATGTGCCTTTTTTTCATTTTTCGTTCATCATCTTTTCTTCTTTTCGTGCATCAGGAAGGCTATGTTCGTGACTGCGGCATTTCGTGGGTTTATTTACTTATATGTTTGAGTACAAACCGAAACTAAGAGCGAACCCTCTTTTAAAACCATAATACTCGGATTCTGATAGGCAGTGTTGAAAAACATTCATTCTAAAATAATTGACTGTAGTGACGACAAAATTAAGAAAATGTTTTATGAAATTCGCACTATTAATTTGGTAACCGTTTCCAATATGTTTAGTAGTTAAAAGTCGTAATAAATATATATGACGTAGCACGTGGGTAGCCGTTTAAAAAGGGAAATTCATAATGTCAAAATCAGTCTTGGCATAAATTTGAGATGATATTGATAACTATAATATGACGCTGACCGTTCCCCATTGAGCCTAATATAATAGAAACGTCACCATGATAAAATTACACTCTAATACACTTGCGTACAATATATGTAACGCGACGTCTGATTGGATAATGTAAAAAAATTGCGACAGTATAATCTGCGATATACTGTCGGAAGTCCGACATCGTCGGGTAACATCGTTTTTTTTTTGTTTTTTTTTTTTTTTTGTTGTTTTTTATGGCTAGCATATGGTTTTAGCCAGCTAAGAGCACTTGCCACCTTGTGCAGACACAACAAATGAATAAACTCATTACAATGGGGATCGCTGGGTTCACAATTGTGGGGAGGTAAATCGTCGGCTTTACGGTTGCACGCATTACGCCTCCGCTTACGCGTCGCAGAAAAACTGAATCTCCGACCGTAAAACAGCCGATTTACTCCCAAAATGATAGTTTTGAATGCAGTTATCCCCTTAATAATTCACTTCGCAACGCATGCTACAAAAGAATTCCTTGGAAAACATTGCAACAATGTCGATTTTCCTTTCTGTGTCATCTTAGAATCGAAATATTGTTTCTCTCCAAAGAATTATTACGACTCACGCATGATGTTGTTGGGCAGATGTAAGTATTAATTCACTCAGGCTTCGCCGCCGTGAATTAATAATTCGCAACCTGCCCTCCAACTCCATGCATTTTTCGCGATAATTCGCAGTAGAAAACACTTATTTCTTAAGTAATACTAGTATTATATATCCAGAAATGGAGCGTCGGTGTCAGATGAATTTGCTTTATTCAGAACGTCATTCTGTACGATGTCCATCGGAAGCAGGCTTCAGCATAGTGCAGATTATATTTCTATTTCCTTTGGGATCATTGAGCCCATTCTAGGGTTTGTTGCACAATCGAATACTGCTTAGGCCGATGCTGTATAGGAAGAGATTTAATAGTACCGAGTCTCCAATGTTTCCGTTCTTTTGTGAACGACAGGATGATTTTTTGATTGCTGTCTGTAACGAATTTATTGCCTCAGATAGATAGATAGATAGATAGATAGATAGATAGATAGATAGATAGATAGTCCAAACTATAGAAAACTGAATATTTATTATCATATTATAACGAATTAATTATTAATTATTTACAGAAACATAAAGCGGTGATGGCTGCATCACACATGTTATGTATCTTTATCATACTTTTACTAGAAAATATGTTCATTTTGCATATGTGATACTAACATGGCTTTCAAGCACTTATCACTCTTGTGGAGCGAAAAAGGTGTGATAATGGGTCATGTGGGTGATACGGTTTTTCTGCTCGGGCAAAAAAAATCCATATCACCACATTCGGAACACTCGGCGGTCTTGCCTTTGACTCTGCATACGATATCAAATAGGCAAACTTGTCAGGAAGAAAAAACTATGATAAATAGATTGTCATATGCCAATTTTCGTAACATAACCCATATCAATACTCGACCCATATCAGCCCTTATGTGGGTCTCGGGATGATATGGGGTATGATATGAAAATTGCCATATAATAATCTCTGTTTTGTTTAAATTTGTGAATGATATATGGTTAAACTACATCTCTTATCCAAGGATTGTGGCCTTTCCTTGGTATTTCCATACTTATTTCTTGGTCTGTTCGGCAACTGGTTTTCAAGGCATGTGTATCAATAGGACCGCGTCAAAGGCAGATTCATATCATCCTGCGCGTGTGCAAAGTATCATTTGGGCCTTCGCTCTCCAATTATGAGCATTTCGTAGAGTGCAGATGGTCTGTTAACGGACGTTGAAGGTCCTGATTAGACTGTGCGGATGCGCAGGCTGATCTGGCCTTCGTTGTAGCATTTGCCGAAAATATTTATTAGTTCGAATCCCGCTGCAGCAAGTCTAGAAGAAAATATAATGTAAGGGACATAACTAATAAACCGATTGTATTCCTTATGCAATCACGAGTAGCTGTAGTTGATATTAGAAATAATTTAAAGGCTCCATCAACAGCTGACATTTTATTATCCAAGAAAGGTTTATTAAATTGATATATTGTATTAATACAATGACAAAATGTGGCACCTGACAGCCTGTAAAAATTCATTTAGTCTCTCGTTCTTGAAATGAAATGATTATTTATCGTATCTCAGTGAATTATATATCCAGAAATGAAGCTTCAGTATCAGGTGAATTTGCTTTATTTAGAACTTCATTCTGTATGAAGTCCACCAGAAGTACATTGCTGAATATAAAGAGATTTAAAGGTACCGAGTCTCAGATTTTCGCTCTTTTGTGTAAGATAGAAAGAATATTTGATTAATATCTGTAAATAGTTTAATGCCTCATCCAAACTTTAAGCAAAAGTCTAAACTTAGCCGCACAGCCCAACCAATTATGGCTGCATCCCACGTGGTTAGTGTATATATATATATATATATATATATAAAATTTAGCCACACAGCCCAACCAATTATGGCTGCATCCCATGTGGTTAGTGTATATATATATATATATATATATATATATATATATATATATATATATATATATATATAATTGGTAAAACGATATCTCATTCAATGACTTGGGAGGGCTGCATCCCACGTGGTTAGTGTATATATATATATATATATATATATATAATTGGTTAAACGATATCTCATTCAATGACTTGGGAGGGCTTGGCGGCAAAATTGTGGCATATATATGTTCCGCGCAGTTTAGGAATCTGGACGATTCCGGAATCGCCCCTTAGCGTTTTTGGAATTCCAGTACTGTTGCGCAAAGTTGGAATTCCAAAATTGCGCAGAGCGATTCCAGAATTTTCCGTGCGCGTTTTAGAAATCGAGACCATATTGGAATTCTTAAAAAGCACAGTATAACAGTATAAAGCTATCTTTGTTTTGTACTTTTAAATTACCCTGACTAGTGTAGGTAGGCGTTTAGTATCTAAATAGCTGTTTGTGGGCATTTGTGCTAATACATGTATTGAAAATATATGCATTATTATTATTATTATTATTATCACTTTGATGTCAAACACTGTTTAATTCTCCAAAAAGATAAAAAGAAAAGTCCAGGGAGTGCAAGCTTTAATGTTTTTTGACGTTGGCGTTTAAAGCTTACCGCATCCGCTCAAATCAGAAGCGTCGAATAAAACGAAACAGAAGTATCAAACAACGTATTTCAGAAAGGCAAATATACATAACGTCAAAATGTTTGTTTTGGATAGATTGATACAACAAAGATAGATAGATAGATAGATAGATAGATAGATAGATAGATAGATAGATGCCATCTTAATACGCCTATTATAAGGCAGAAGTCAGCCGCCACAACCCAGCAGTCCTTCTACGATCTTTCATACAAAAACAAACTCTTTGTTCACTCTCTGTTGACACACAGACTGATCTGATGTTATATTTAATTTCGCTACATGTATATATTGTTCATTTAGTGGGCATGATGCATCAGTAGGATAATCAGGACATTAGTATTTATTTCCTATTATTTTAATAAAACTCTTTTCTCCTAAATACTTAATTCATACCTATATACCATTTTACCCTTAAAAGTCGGACATCTTATCCCATTTCCATCGAATTTGTCTTTATATTTGATGAAGCCATGTACTACAAATGTAGATGTTGATGTGTCTAAACTGCTGCATGTGTGGTGAAAAGTGTAGACCCTGATTAGACGCGCATTCTGTGACGTTCGACCTGGGTCTACACTGTTTGCCTAGGCCAATCCACCAATCCAGCCAAACTCTTTGGGGTAAATACGGTATAGCGTTACCGTTGGACGACAAATGCGTGATATATTTCTTACTTGAACAGAAAATAGGAACTGATACTTCGTGTTCAGTTTGAATGAAAACAAAACTAGTTTGCTGATAATTAAAATCAGCAAGTTAAAGGCTGAGCACTCATCAATTTCAAGAATACGTGCTTATAAAAGCATTACCCAGCAGGCACGCAAAATTGAAACGACGTCGTTTGAACCAAATTTGTCCATTTTAATGAAATTTAATTTGTGGATAATAATAAGAATTAAAATTCAGATTTTTAGCTTGCACTGGATGATGAAAATCATTGGGCTAGTTTAATGTACATGAAGCCCTTTTCTCAGAGACATTAATATACGAGCTTTATCATCATTCATTTGAAGCTTAAAATGCTGAATTTCTTTTTTTTTTTTTTTTTTTTTTTTTTTTTTTTTTTTTCCGCAGGCTTCTCCGAAGGATGAGATGTGAAAGAAAGAAGAAGATGATCTAATGGGATAATGATGATATCACATTAACGCATTTTATTTCGTTATATCATAACATAAATGACATTGCTAAGTAGAAGCATTGGAATCTGTTACCAATATAGTTTTAAATACTGATCATTTTGTGTACTTTTTTTTTTTTTTTTAGTTATACTTAATTGTAAAGACACGGTAATCCAGTCAATGGTTTATTGTACAATGATACTGTATTTATTACGAAAAACTACTTCATTTCTACAACCATACAGTATGTAATCTGTAACCCCAGCAGTACTGCATACACAATGTTTTATACCACTTTGACTACAGAAAACATTGTTTGTACTTAAAAGCATAATGGTTATAAACATACATGGTATACGTACATAGTTTGAAACTAATATACAGTTTTCAACAATTTCTTTTTATATTATACTAAACGAAAGGAAAGAAGGAAGTTTCGAGGAAAGATACAGTACCCGCACATAGACCTCCGATTCAGGAGAAGGTTTGAAGACTGAATCGGGGCCAAATTATGTTTGGGTAGTTGTATTCATGGGATGCTAGAGAACAGAGAGGAGACTTCCAGTCAGAAAACATAGACCATGCGAAAGCTGATGAAGATAATGGTGATGATGATAATGTGAAACAAACACATGGTTACATAAATAACTACATGTACATGTACGCTGATTCATATCCATATATACATACCTATCGGTATACATTCCCGTACATACATGTACATAAACAATACATACATACATACATGTACATAAACAACAATCTTTTTTTTTTTTTTTTTTTTTTTACCGTTTAATTTAGCATTTGGAAGTAATGCACAAGCTCTGGTTTTTCGTTGGCGATATTTGCCTTTTCCCAAAGATGGCATACATTCCTAATTTTCTTTTGCAGTGACTGTATAAGCTGTAAGCTTGATATTCGCTTACCTTCAAATTTACTAACATTCCTTAATTTCCATATTTCCCACTTAAGTAATTGAGCAACTGTATTCCAAACTAGTCTTATCGTTTCATTTGTATCTTCAAACCCAGTAATACATGTTTTCAGAGAGAAGTATTTTCTGTTTTGCCCAACGTTATTCATTAAAGTGTTTAATTTATTTTCGATCCATAGCAATACTCGCTGTATTATAGAACAATTGAAGAACAGATGCGTTAAGTATTCAGTTTCATTAAAACAGAAGTGGCATTTACCGTCTAAACGGCCCATTAGACTTAACTTGTATTCGGTAAAAACAGCGTTATGTATTATTTTCCAATGTAATTGCTTTTCCCTATTTGTTAATGGTAATTCATAAGAATTTTTCCAGCATTCTTTCCAATTTATTTGCTCCCTCAAAATACCCTCCCATTTATCTTTATATTGAAGTTTAAATGATGTGTCTTTCAGAATGTTCTGAACGCACTTGAGTTTTAATTTGTTCGAGTTAAGTGAAAGTGTTCTAATATTAATCATAAGTTTCTGTAAATTTGATGGTTGTGTTTGATTCCTCATTTTCAAAATTTCTACCCAGTCTGATGGAATAGCCGATTTAATTATAGTGTACGCTCTGTTGCCATGTCTTCTTTCGACCCTATTGGTTATTACGTCATTTGTTTTAAAGCTTTTATTTTCTATATCCCATATATCATGAATTGTTTGAAAACCCGCCCTGCTGAGTATATCAAACCATAATGGTGCATTTTTAAACAATATTTTGTTATTTCCATTCAGTTGTTCCTTTAAAATTGACGTTCTATCAGGTGTTTTAAGCCTACTTTGATAGAAAACCCATGAATAAACAGCTTGTTGATAGAATTCAGACGTGAAGTATATTACTTGCTTTTTAAGACTTGAGCATTTAGTTACAAAATAGTCTATACCAAATTTTCTATCCAGACATTGCAGCCAGCTCTTTCCGATGGCATTCCAGTTTTCGTGTTCGGTAGTTAAAATTTTGTAGATAGACTTTATTTGTTTTGCTTGAATAAAATGTAGGAGATTAACCATATTCAGTCCACCACTTAGGGGGTCAAGAAACATTGTTTGTTTATTGACAAGCGGCTGTTTACTATCCCACAAAAATTCCCAAATAATTTTATCAATTGCTTTTATAATATATTGCGGTACGGGTATCATTTCGGCTTGAAAGCCTATCTGAGTTATAACAAACGTTTTGATTATTAAAATTTTACCTCTTAATGTCAAATCTCTTGTCTTCCAAACTTGGATACAATTTTTTATTTTCGTAATTTTCTCCATCCATATTGCATGCTCGTCTATATTATAACCATGAAAGACTCCTAACGTTTTAATACTATTTTTAGTCCAAGAAATTTCCTTGAATTCCGGCGACTTGCCTTTCCAGGGTCCTATATAGAGACCTGTTGTTTTATTTTTATGAATTTTTGCACCTGATGCACCTTCAAACTTAAGTGATAATTTAAATGTTTCTTTGATTGATTCTTCGGTCCTATTGAAGATTTGGCTGTCATCAACATATGCGTTGAACTTCACCGTTTTATTTCCTGGCAACGGAAATCCTATTATTTTTTCATTATTTCTTATGGCACATGCAAATGGTTCTACTTGGATTATATATATTAGCGGGCTGATTGGACAGCCCTGACGCATAGATCGTGAGATGGGGAAATATGTGCTACGAAAGCCATTCGTTAATATGCATGTCTTGGCATTTTTATAAATCATATTTATCCACCCTCTGAACTTAGGTCCAAAATTGAATCGTTCTAAACACTTTAAGGCCCACGGCCATTCGACTCGGTCGAAAGCTTTTTGGTAATCGATGAAGATGATAGAAGAGTTTATTTCATGTTCATCACTATATTTAATCAGATCTTGTAACAGGCGGTTCGCGTCTGATATATTTCTTCCGTTTATAAACCCCTTTTGGTCTGGGTGAATAATTTTCGGTAAAACAATTTTCACTCGTTCGGCTAAGACTTTTGTAATTATCTTATAGTCAGTATTGAGCAATGATATCGGTCGCCAGTTGCCAATATCTTCTCGCTCCCCCTTTTTGTACAATAATGTCAAAATCGCTTTACATTGCGACGGTGCCAAAGTGTTGTTTTCTAGAATAGTTTGTATAACATTTGTTAGTTCAGTTTTAATTAAATACCAGTATTTTTGATAAAATTCAGAGACGATGCCATCATCTCCTGGTGACTTATTTGGCTTCATTGATTTAATTACTGTGTATATTTCGTTTTCGGTAATGTCTTTTTCACAAAAAGTTTTTCGTTTTCACTTAGCCGTACATGTATATGGGATAGGAGGTCGTCGGCATCATTAACGTTGTGTCCTTCGGAGGAAAATAAATTTTTAAAATATTCTTTCTGAGTATTTATAATGGATATAATATCAGATTTATATGAGCCATCAGCGCATTTTATTTTTGTCCAAGTTTTATTATTATTATTCCTTTTTTCCATGTTTAAAAAGAATTTTGAGGATCGTTCCCCTTCTTCAAATTCTTTAACTCGTGATCGTATCTTAGCTGCTTTTAACTGATTATTATAAAAGTCTTCTATTTTACTTTTTAGATAAGTGTATTCATGTGTATGCTTAGGGTCGTTTGAGTCCTTTATTTCATTAATACGTTTTTCATATTTCTCTATTGTGCGTTTACTTAAATTTAAAGATCTGCTTATTTCTATAGAGAGTTGTTTAATTTTACATTTAACAACTTCCCACCACTTCGTGATGCAGTCGTACTTACTAATCGTTCGGACCCATTCCGGCCACATGAGTTCAATACTCTCTTGAAATTGTATTGATTGAATTGTTGCAACATTCATTTTCCAGACCCCGGGGCCTCTTTTTATTTTATTTATATCTAAATTTAACATTATTAAGTCGTGGTCGCTATATGGGAAATGGATAGTTTTGATATCTTTTACATAGTGATCCATACTACTATCTATCAAGAAATAGTATATCCTTGATTTGGACTGACCTCTTTGAAAGGTATAACTAATTTTATCTGGTGAGCGTCTGCGAAAGATATCAGTTAGATTCGATTCCTGAATAAAATTACATAATTGGTCATAGCCCTGATCTTTGACTAAACCTGGGGGATACCTATCCAGCGTTTTGTCAAGTACACAGTTGAAATCTCCTGCAAATATATTAATGCAGCTTTCATCAGTTTTATGTGTTAAATCTACCAGGAATTTCTTCCTTTCTACAGGATTATTTGGTGCATACAAATTGACCAGTTGAATATACCTGTCACCTATTTTTATTTTCACCGTTATAAGTCTCCCCTGGGCATCACCTGTCTTTGATAATATTGAACAATCTAACTTGTTACTTATAAGCACACTAACCCCTCTGGATGCCTGTGTTCCATTGTTGCATATAGTGGCACCTTTCCAGTCTTTAAACCATTCTTGTGCTTCATCTTCGCCTGCACAGTGCGTCTCTTGTAAAAATATAAGATCTAACCGTTTATTGTTGCACCAGTTTAAAATACCTTTGCGTTTATTTGCATTTCGTAGTCCATTAACGTTGATGGAAGCTATAGATACCATAACCTAACGTTATTTCTTTGTACCCTTTAGAGATTTTGGCAGTTGTTTCTCTGAAGGGGTGTCAGGGACAGAAGACTTCTGTTGCGTTTCTTGCTTGCAGGAGTTTCATCTGTGTACTGAGAAGATTCCCCACTACCAAAGAACGACATGATGTTATCTTCAAGTATTTCGGCTCCTTTAGAGCTTACATGGACACCCTTACTATCACTTTGATCGTATAGGGATTTAATAGGAACCCCTCTATCTAACATGTCCTCATCATTGTTTAGAAAATACAATTTATCATCTTTCAGAGAAAGTTTGTAAATATGTTCATTAACAGCATGTGCTGTTGAGTTCATTATAACAATACCAGATGTAGTTCCACGTCGTTGCAAAATACTAGAAAAAGCTATTGTGGACGTTGGGAACTTTTCTTTGACTTTGTTCACAGCAGATGACACTGCTTCAATAACTTGATCTGAGTCACCTCTGTGTCTTGTTATATCATTTGGTCCTAGATGTATTACTATTCTTTTTACAAATTTGTTTTTTGTCATACTAACAGCTTTGTCTAATAACAAGCCAATCTGCGCAGCTGAGCTTCCAGATTCAGATACGTCATACACATCAGAGTCTTTAAAATGCACCCGCTTCGTATTGGAATCGCCCAAAACCAGATATACCGTGTCGGTCTTGGACATTCCACCTTGAGACTGTTTCTGGCTCTGCACCTGCGCAGGTTGAGCATTTTTGGTTTCCGTGATTTTATCTGTTACATTTGTTTTGTTTATATCACTTGTGTCACTTGTAGCGTTCTTGTCAAGTGTTTGTGTTTTGTCTTCATCGTCTTCGTCAAAGCTTATTGTTTTCACCACATCGTTGTATTTTGGCGTTGATTCGTCTCGGATCTCGAAGGTATCATCATTCTTCCGCCCTTCTAAGATTTCCGCTGCATATTTGCCATAATCGTCACGATGCTTTTTAAGTGTCTCTGCTGCTTTATACTCGTCACAGTCCGCCTGTTTGTGACCCTCACCATCACAGAAGCGACACACTATTTCATTTGTGCATTCTCTTGCAGAATGTGAAGTGCTTAAGCAGCGAGAACATTTCTTTTTTTGTTCGTTCTTTTCAGGACACTTATAATAAGGATGACCAGTATCTTTGCAAAATTTGCACTCAGTCTTATTGTCTGAGAATAGGCGAACTTTAAATCGTCCAAATTTCGCCGAAACCGGGATTACATCTTTACAATTAACCAACTGTATATATCTGGTACCTGTTTCGATTTCAGTACCTCTAATTTTACCCCTTTTGATACTGTGCTCAACAACCTCACCATACGATTTCATATAGTGTATCAAAAATTGATCGCTAAGCTCAAACGGGGCGTCCTTGATAGTAACGTTTGTCACAATTTTATCAACGTCGAATATATTATTGAAGGTCCCCCTTACATTCAAACCTTCACAAATCAACTTATCTTTGGCCTCACTGGTTTCTACCGTGATGAAACAAGCATTTTCGGTTATCTGTATTGCTTTTATTTCTAATATATCTAGCGATTCTTCAACACTGGTAAGGACTTCTTCATGCGAAAGCCTTGAAAAGTTTCGCGTATTTAAACGCACTGTTAATGGTCGTGGTAACTCACTCATGTTGACCCAGTGCCTTTTATCCAATACACGTACACGTACAGGTAAACATTTACCTGTCCTAATACCTGTCCACTCAATGCGAGATAACGGTTCACAATATGTCACAAAACAATATGTCACAAAACGACACAAAACGACAAAAATGAGACAATTTACTTATCTTTCAAGTATCAGTCCAAAATACCTGTACCACACAGCCTCCGGAGAATTAAAAGAGACGAGTTGAAAAGGCACAAAACCCAGAAAAATCAGAAAAATATATTCACAAACTCGCTCTCGATGAAAAACACGACCGCCATGTTTCAAGGCCCGCAACTCCCTCCTGCTGAATTTCAATTCGTATACATTGTATTATTATGTTCATGAAATTATCTGTAGTATTCTACCTACATTTGTAACAAGCATTTTATTTTTAATTATATACGGAGTTAAAGTTTTCTTAACGTCAGATCTGGAACAACCAGAAGACGGGAGTGTGTACGATACTTCTAAGCAATATGCGTGCGACGACATTTTAACGTCAGTAAAGAAAGAACGTAATTGACTGACGTTCATTTAAGAAACAGATCAGCTCTAGCAGTGATTTGTTGAGTAATAAATCATTGTTTTGAAGACAGTAGTAAATAGGGTAAAATCACGAGCGCGGATTTATTTACTACCAGCTGACTGACAAACTATGATTTATTGCTTATCAAATCACGCACAAGAGCTGATCTATTTCGATTTCAACGGGTAGAAAACGACGAAAAAGAAATTGTATCCTTCAGGTTCTTCCAACTTTCATCCATCGCGTAAAGAAATCCCACCAACAGTTTTATTGATATTGCATTAGTTATTTCTTTGATTTATTATAATTATTATTATTATTATTGTTATTATTATTATTATTATTATTATTATAGTAGTAGTAGTAATTTATTTGATTTATTATTATTATTATTATTATTATTATTATTATTATTATTATATGGATAAGAGAACTATTTAAATTTGAATAGCATGTTTTATTAAAAAATCAAATTAGTGAAGTCTGCTTAATACGTACGTAGACACATTTCACTCTTACATAAAAGGTACTTTCTGGGTCCAGATCTGGACTTAGATATAATTAGTTAATGGGTCATGGACCATTATCGCCAGCATCATATGTATTAGCCTACAGGGTGTTATTGATAATAAGCGCGTCCAACGGGAACTGCTTCAGTTTCCCGAACCTTCGGCGTGCAGGCGCACTACTATAGACTACCTATATGACCAGTGCTGTGTGTGACTAAAAATATGATGCTCCAACAAACGCTTGGGTGGTTCGGTGCTTATCCTGAAAAACAATAAGCGTTCCGTGATTTGGCAGAGACTATTGACACGGCGGCCGTGCCGATAATAGCATCAAACAGCCAATAACGACAAGTATTCCAATTGCAAGGGGTTGAATCACGAGGTTATGACGTCAGCCTACAAAATTTGCGATCGCCACCATTTTGAATTTTGTCTCCACTTTGAATTTTACTTCTATCCATTCTTCGTCTACTTACAAGCTAAGCATGATTCGTTTTGTGCATAAGGTACACTTTTTATGTAGATTTTTAGATAACACATAGACTTTACGCTCTTTTCACGTGATAATTTAAAAAACTTCGACACAGGTAAGCGAACGATAGTATATTTTCGTTGTACCTGTCATCGGCATACACTAGTTTTCGGTATTCATATGATCGAGTCGGGTAAAATTCCCACAAATTTGGAGGCAATGTCTCTGAACTACTGAAATATTGTTGACTTGGACGTTATATCGCAATTCATGCAGTGGATTAGAAGTCAAGCGTGCTCTGAAATCAAATGCAGTCAGATCTGGCCAACCCACCTATGAAGTGATGATAATTTGGACGCACGGCTGTAGGTAGCACCTATTAAATTCATATTAGCTATCTCTGCAGTTAAGTAGGAGAGTGGAGAGAAATTTAAGAATCTTGAGTCTTTGACCTTCTGTGATGTACAGATGAAGCATTTTTTTAATAATATCACCTTAAGACGGCTGTGTTTTCCTTTTTTTGTTACAGGTGCAGGTTGGTACGGTCAGTTGAGAGCGGATTATTAATGGTAAGTGCCTTTGAACGTATCAGTCAGCAATTTTCTTACTAAAGGATTCTTTTACTTATTGCTTTAAGTATTGGCTAAACAACGAAATTACTTCAAAAGCATGTATTCAGCCTAAATCTTTTCTATCTTATCGAAACGAAACACAAGACAGATAAGCAAGCTAGCACATGCTGATAGGCAAAAAGCAGGCACACAGACCATATGGTTGGTTTTCACATGTCGTTGCACAAATTATTATTAGCATGAATGCTTTTTTCATTCAAAAATGAGAAACACGCATATTTATTTCTGATCAAATGCTCAAGATGACACTTGTATTTCAATGTACGAGCTGCTGCTTTTAATCTGATACAGTATGTAAATTATATGAAATTAATAAATGATATTAATTTACGTTAATATTACATTTTTGTATTCTTGCCACAATGGAGTGGAATGGAGCCGGGTGAAGTGGGATTGTGGAACTTATAGAAATCAATTTCTAATAAACGCTTTATGTTGTTATACATTTTTAAAAGTTTTATTGTCGGCCGTTTTCTCTATTTTGTTCTTTTCTATACTGTTCAATTCCATTATATTTTCTCATATAAGTTTTCCCGATTCTATTCCATTATCTATTATCTTGCTATCTTCTAATCTATTCCATTCTATCTCGTTCTATTCCATTTTGTTCAATATATTGTATTCTATTTTTTTCTAATTATCCCGTGCGGTCTGTTCAGTATCTTTGTTGTTCGCTAATTAGATAGTGCAATACCTACATTGCTATGTCTAAAGCTTCAACACTCTGGCTGTAATGGCAACAGAAGCAGAACAGGCGGGTTTGTCATTTTTATTTGGGTTTTATGGCCCGTCAAGAATATTTCACTCATTTCGAGCCATGGAAGCAGGGGCGAGAAATGATCATTAGAAAAACCACCTGACTTCCCATCAGCAGAAATTGGCTTGTCTCAGTGACCCGAGAAAGGCTCGAACCCACAGTGGTGAGATGACCGGCGCTAAAGATCAACGACCTTAACGACGCGGCCACGAGGGCCGTCTGGTTTGGGTCCTACCTGGTCAGAAACTTCAGAGACATGGTTTCTCATGGCGTGGCTCAGTTATAGTAGTTAGCGTGACATGCCATACAAATGGACGCCGGACGCACTGTAAAATAATGTTGCTCTCGGACTATAAGGGGAGGACATGTAGCAAGTTTGGTTTAATTCCGCCCAGTGGTTTAGCCTCGAGGGGAGAGCTTGACGCACAGTTAGTAAGGATCCAAGGTTTCCTCGTACGGACAGTAAGAGTCTGATGCTTGTCTTCACGTGGTGCACAGCTGATTGGTTAGTTCTGTGATGCGGTGTCTTATATGATTTATGTAGGTTTATAGTATTTAATTGCCATTTAATTTGCAAGATTCAAATCAAAACTTTACAAAATAATTCATAAAATAATGTCGAACAAAGTATAAATATAAGAGGTGAATTGCATCTTTCTGATGGTCATTGAAGTATGCATACAGCGGCCCATGCGAAGATTTAATAAGGCCTTTTGCGCGTCACTTACTCTGTGACCGATTACGTTCATATTTCGATGAAGCTCAGAGAAATAAAATTTATTTCTAAAATAACTTTAAAACCTAATCCAATACACTATAATACTTATCTGAAATCAGTATCAGCACGTTAGTACAGGTAGTTCAATTCTGATTTCGTCTAGCATTAGCAGGTTCATACAAGAAGTTCAATTTTGATTTCGTCTCTATTTTATTGACTTCGTCATCTTATCTTTTGACCTTCTAATTATTTAACACAATAAGTAATGAAAACGACATGATAATATTATTTCTTAATTGTACATAAATAATTCATATTTCAAAAACACCAGTATCATCACAGGAAACCTGAAATAAAATTACATATTATTTGACTTCAACTGTTCTTCACTTCGATTTCTACTCATTCGATAAAATACGAAAAAAGAAAAGAAAAGAAGAAGAAGAAAAAAAAAAAAAAAAAAAAAAAAAAAAAACAATGATGAAAGTCCTTGGTCTCTCTATGGACATAGCTTTGGATTTTTACATATGGTAGACTATTCGATTAGCTCACTAAGGACGTTTTATATTTGCCGGGACATCGGTTTGTGACGATCCCGGAAAATATAAAAAAAAAATCTTAAAACAAACTGTTATATAAGCAGACTGATGTTTATTTTATTTTCATTTCTATCAAGAAATTTCACAAAGCTTCATAAAAGCAAACATTAAAGAATCACATTCTTGTTTTTTTTTTTACTTATTACATTGAAAATTTATTAAACTTTGGTATATCCTTGTCCCATATCTCTATGTAAACATGAACAAAATTTGCGCCGGTGTACCGGTTTATCTTGCACCCTGGGCAACTTGCCCCCCCCCCACCCGGGGGTGAAGCTGCCTCTATGCAGCTTGCCCCCCAAGAGTGAAGATACCCCGGGGTATCTTGCCCCCACCCTGGGCAGCTTGCCCCCCGGGGGTGAAGCTGCCTCTGGGCAGCTTGCCCCGCCCCCCCGGGGCTGAAGATACCCTGGCCTGGGCAGCTTGCCCCCCGCCCCCAGAAAACCTGACAGAACTTAATGCAGAAAGATTTTATTTTTTTAAAATAAAAATCCTTATAGTAGAAACACAGGAAAGCTGATCTTTACATGTGTGTGCATGTGCATCCTTTTCCTGATAGGAGGAAATGGAGGGCCAGAATATAGTGGCCTTAGAAGTTTGCACCTATGCCAGAAAACCTGGCAGACTCCATTCAAAAAGACAATTTATCGCTTAATAGACTTTCCTATTAAACAGTCATTTGAATATTATTTATATTGACCATTAACTATTTTTCTATGGTGCGTTGGGGGCGGCGCGGGGGTGGGGGGAAATACCATGGCCTGGGCAGCTTGCCCCCACCCCTAGAAAACCTGACAGAACTTCATTCAGAAATGTTTTATCCTTTTAATTAAAAATCTTTATGGAAGAAACATGGAAAAACATATTTTTATGTGCATCTGCATCTTTTACCCCATAAGAGGAAATTGAGGTCCAGAATATAGTGGCCATAGAAGCTAGCAGCTATGCCAGAAAACCTGGCAGACTCCATTCCAAAAGATAGTTTATCACTGAATAGACTTTCCTATTGAACAGTCATTTGAATATTCATAAAATGGAACATAAACCGTTATTCTCTAAACAGGAAGGGGTCGGGGGGGGGGGGGGGGGAGATACCGTGGCCTGGGCAGCTTGCCCCTCGGTTGTGAAGATACCCTTGCTTGGGCAGCTTGCCCCCCGCCTCAAGAAAATCTTACACAACTTAATTCAGTAAGTTTTTTTCTTCTTTTAAATAAAAATCCTTATAACAGAAACATGGCAAAACTGATTTTTTTTATGTACATATGAATCCTTTACTGGATAGGAGGAAATTGAGAGCCTTAGAAATTTGCACCTATGCCAGAAAACCTGACACTCCATTCAAAAAGATAGTTTATCACTGAATAGACTGTCCTATTGAACAGTCATTTGAATATTCATGATATCAACCATTAACCATTTTCTCTAAATAGGAAGGGGTGGGGGTAAGATACCGTGGCCTGGGCAGCTTGCCCTCCGGGAGTGAAGATACCCTGGCTTGGGCAGCTTGCCCCCCCGCCTCAAGAAAATCTTACACAACTTAATTCAGTAAGTTTTTTCTTCTTTTAAATAAAAATCCTAATAACAAAAACATGGCAAAACTGATTTTTTATGTATATATACATCTTTTACTGGATAGGAGGAAATAGAGAGACTTAGAAGCTTGCACCTATGCCAGAAAACCTGACAGACTCCATTCGAAAAGATAGTTTATCACTTAATAGACCTTCTATTTTAAGAGTAGCATCGGGACCCAGGGTGAATTTAGCTAGCTGTAAAAGTGCTTTAAACCCCCCGGTGGTTTGCTCTACCGACCGTTCTAAGGCGGTGGTCCCGGTGTTGGTCTTACTCTTTGTTGCTTTGTGGTTTATTCTACGAGGCGATTTGTTGTATGTCTTTCCGTGTGTCATTTTGTTCTTGTGTTTTTCAGTCCTTTTAGTATTGCGATTACCTCGCTTGGGGAAGAGAGAGCTAATCTTAGTGCTTTTCGTACGTTTGTTCGGTTTGTGCTTGTTTAGATTTGTGGGTTTCCTCTTCCTCTTGGGGTCTGGGAAGGGCTGCGGTTTGTGATTGTGGCACTCCCTGGACTTTTCTCTTACCTTTTTTTCCTATTGAACAGTCATTTGAATATTCATAATATCGACCATTAACCATTTTTCTCTAAACAGGAAGGGGTAGGGGGTAAGATACCGTGGCCTGGGCAGCTTGCCCTCCACAGGGGTGAAGATACCCTGGCTTGGGCAGCTTGCCCCCCTCCCCGCTCCCGCGCCGCCCAACTCCCCCCGCCTGAAGAAAATCTTACACAACTTAATTCAGTAAGTTTTTTCTACTTTTAAGTAAAAATCTTTATAACAGAAACATGGCAAAAACTGATGTTTTTTGTACATATGCATCTTTTACTTGATTGGAGGAAATTGAGAGCCTTAGAAGCTTGCGCCTATGCCAGAAAACCTGACAGACTCCATTCAAAAAGATAGTTTTTCACTGAATAGACTTTCCTATTGAACAGTCATTTGAATAATCATAATATCAACCATTTACCATTTTTCTCTAAACAGGAAGGGGTGGGGGGTAAATACCATGACCTGGGAAGCTTGCCCCCCAGGGGTGAAGATACCCTGGCTTGGGCAGCTTGCCCCCCTCCCCCCTCTTCCCCGCCGCCCGCCTAAAGAAAATCTTACTAAACATAATTCAACAAGTTTTTTTCTACTTTTAAATAAAAATCCTTATAATAAAAACATGGCAAAACTGATATGCATCTTTTACTGGATTGGAGGAAATTGAGAGTCTTAGAAGCTTGCACCCATGCCAGAAAACCTGACAGACTCCATTCACAAAGATATTTTATCACTTTATAGACGTTCCTATTGAAAAGTCATTTGAATATTCATAATATCGACCATTAACCATTTTTCTCTAAACCGGAAGGGGTGGGGGTAAGATACCGTGGCCTGGGCAGCTTTGCCACCCGCCCCCACCCCACCTCACAGAGGTGAAAATATCCTGGCTTGGGCAGCTTGCCCCCCCCCCCCCGCCCCCACGCCTCAAGAAAATCTTACACAACTTAATTCAGTAAGGTTTTTTCTTCTTTTAAATAAAACCTTTATAACAGAAACATGGCAAAATTGATTTTTTTTTGTACATGTGCATCTTTTACTGGACAGGAAGAAACTGAAAAGCTTGCACCTATGCCAGGAAACCTGACAGACTCCATTCAAAAAGATAGTTTATCACTGAATAGACTTTCCTATTGAACAGTCATTTGAATATTCATAACATCTACCATTAACCTTTTTTCTCTAAATAGGAAGGGGTGGAGGATGGGGTAGTGGGAGTTAGATAACATGGCCTGGGCAGCTTGCCCTCCAGGTGTGAAGATACCCTGGCTTGGGCAGCTTGCCCCTGCCTCAAGAAAATCTTACACAACTTAATGCATTTAGTTTTTTCTCCTTTTAAATAAAAATCTTAATAACAGAAACATGGCAAAACTGATGTTTTTTGTACATATGCATCCTTTACTGGATTAGAGGAAATTAAGAGCCTTAGAAGCTTGCACCTATGCCAGAAAACCTGACAGACTCCATTCAAAAAGATAGTTTATCACTGAATAGACTTTCCTATTGAACAGTCATTTGAATAATCATAATATCGACCATTAACCATTTTTCTCTAAACAGGAAGGGGTGGGGGGTAAATACCGTGGCCTGGGCAGCTTCCCCCCACCCCTAGGGATGAAGATACCCTGGCTTGGGCAGCTTGCCCCCCTGCCTCAAGAAAATCTTACACAACTTAATTCAGTAAGTTTTTTCTACTATTAAATAAAAGGTTTATAACAGAAACATGGCAAAACTGATTTTTGTACATATGCATCTTTTACTGGATTGGAGGAAATTGAGAGTCTTAGAAGCTTGCACCTATGCCAGAAAACGTGACAGACACCATTCAAAAAGATAGTTTATCACTGAATAGACTTTTCTATTGAACAGTCATTTGAATATTCATAATATCGACCATTAACCATTTTTCTCTAAACAGGAAGGGGCGTGGGGTTATATACCGTGGCCTGGGTAGCTTGTCCCCCGCCTCAAGAAAATCTTACACAACGTAATTTAGTAAGTTTGTTTCTTCCTTTAAATAAAAATCTTTATAACAAAAACATGGCAAAACTGATTTTTTATGTACATGTGCATCTTTTACTGGATAGGGGGAAATTGAGAGCCGTAGAAGCTTGCACCGATGCCAGAACATCCATTCAAACAGATAGTTTGTCACTGAGTAGACTTTCCCATTGAACTGTCATTTGAATATTCATAATATCGACCATTAACCATTTTTCTCTAAACAGGAAGGGGTGGGGTTAAGATACCGTTGCCTGGGCAGCCATTCCCATTAGGAGAAAAAATAGGTAAAAGCAGGTACTACTACCATTCTAATGTCTGTACATTAGATTTTTAAGTTTTAAATGATTAAATAGCCTGTCTGATCTGAGTTTGCCAAGTTTCTAGGGATGGGGGGCAAGCTGCCCAGGCCAGGGTATCTTCAACCCTCCATTTTGTTGACTTGTTTACAATATTTTCTGAGTTTGGAGTAAACTTCTATGGCCACAGTATTTTTGCCTCAATCCTCAGCCTATCTGAAGAAAGATAGATAATAAAAAAGTAATAGAAATATTCAAATAACCTGTTAAATTGGAAATCGTTTTAAAATGGTAAAAATAGCATTCTGAACTTTAATTTTGTTTACAAGATTTTCTGAGCTTGGGAGGAAACTTCTCGAGCCACAGTATTTTGGCCTCAATCCCTTTCCGTAAAGTGAAAAAGTAGGTAAAAGCAGGTACTACTACCATTCTAATGTCTGTGCATTAGATTTTAAGTTTAAAATGATTAAATAGCTTTTCAGATTGAATGATTAAATAGCTTTTCAGATCGGAGTTTGCCAAGTTTCCAAGGGGGGAGGGGGTGGGGGAGCAAGCTGCCCAGGCCAATATCTTCACCCCCGAGGGCAAGCTGCCCTGCCAGGGTATCTTACCCCCCACCCCAGCCAGTCTGAAGAAAGATACGTAGATAATAAAAAGTAATAGACATATTCAAATGTCCTGATAAATGGGAAAATGTTTTAAAAGGATAAAAAATAACATTCTGAACTTTAATTTTGTTTACAAGATTTTCTGAGCTTGGGAGGAAACTTCTTGGGACACAGTAATTTGGCCCCAATCCCTTCCCGTAAAGTGAAAAAATAGGTAAAAGCAGGTACTACTACCATTCTAATGTCTGTGCATTAGAATTTCAAGTTTAAAATGATTAAATAGCTTTTCAGATTGGAGTTTGCCAAGTTTTCAAGGGTGGGGGGCAAGCTGCCCAGGCCAGGGTATCTTCATCCCCGGGGTGCAAGCTGCCCAGGCCAGGGTATCTACCTCCCCCACCCCAGCCTATCTGAAAAAAGATAGATAATAAAAAGTAATAGGAATATCTAAATGACCTGTTAAATGGGAAATTGTTTTAAAAGGATAAAATAACTTTCTGAACTTTAATTTTGCTTACAAGATTTTCTGAGCTTGGGAGGAAACTTCTTGGGACACAGTAATTTGGCCTCAATCCCTTCCCATAAAGTGAAAAAATAGCTAAAATCAGGCACTTCTACCATTCTAATGTCAGTGCATTAGAATTTTAAGTTGTAAATGATTAAATAGCTTTTCAGATTTGAGTTTGCCAAGTTTCCAGGGGCGGGCAAGCTGCCCAGACCAGGGCTCTTCACCCCCGGGGGGCAAGCTGCCCAGGCCATGGTATCTTACCCCCAACCCCAGCCTATCTGAAAAAAGATAGGTAATAAAAAGTAATAGAAATATCTCAATGACCTGTTTAATGTGAAATTGTTTTAAAAGGATAAAAATAACATTCTGAACTTTAAATTTGTTTACAAGATTTTCTGAGCTTGGGAGAAAACTTCTAGGGACACAGTAATTTGGCCTCAATCCCTTCTCGTAAAGTAAAGTGAATAGGTAAAAGCAGGTACTACTACCATTCTAATGTCTGTGCATTAGAATTTTAAGTTGTAAATGATTAAATAGCTTTTCAGATTGGAGTTTGCCAAGTTTCCAGGGATGGGGGGCAAGCTGCCCAGGCCACCCCGGGCGGGCAAGCTGCCCAGGCCATGGTATCTTACCCCCCGCCCCTTCCTGTTAGTAGAAAGATAGGTTATATCAAATACTGGAAATTCTCTAATGACCTGTTTAGTGAAATTTCTATTAAAAGTGATAAAATATCTTTCTGAACTGTCTCTGCAAGGACTTCTGAGTATGGGAGGAAAATGCTTAGGTTACAGTATCTTAGCCCCAACCTCCTCCCATAAAGAGAAAAAGAATGAAAAACATACATTACTACTGTTCTGATAATTGTGTGATATAAATTTGTTATATAAAAAAAATAAATATCATTTTGAATTGAGTTTCCCAGGTTTTCTGCGGTGGGGAGCAAGCTGCCCAGGGCGGGGGAGGGGGGAGGGGGGAAGATACCCCGGGGTATCTTGCCCCCCCCCCCCGGGGGGGCAAGCTGCCCAGGGGGGCAAGATAAACTGCTACACCGGTACTTAGACGTTTACGACTAAATATTTTGTCTTGTATAATAATGATAAAAAAAAAGGAAGAGTCTATTTGCAGTCGACTGCAAATAGCCAAACAACGTTAAAATGGCTATTTGCAATCGACTGCAAATAGCAAAAAAACGTTAAAATGACTATTTGCAGTCGACTGCAAATAGCCAAAAAACGTTAAAATGACTATTTGCAGTCGACTGCAAATATCCAAAAATCGTTAATTTGACTATTTGCAGTTAACTACAGAAAAAGTCCTTACAAACAAACTGTGTCCCGGTAAATACTTGGGACAGATGTGTTTATAATGTACATCAGACTTTTTGGAAAGGATATCAAGTACTTTCACATTGGTTTTGTGTCGGACCTGGAACGGGTTCCTTTTTGCAAAGCATGTTTGTTATTACTTTTGCATTGTGCATGTTGGTTTCGTGCTTTCTAGTAGTCTAATCACCTTGTTTGAGAAGAGATTATTTTTGTTGCTCGTTAAGAGCTCCATTTTTATGTTTTCTGCGTTTGTGCATGCTTCTTGCATGGGCTGTGTCTGAGCATTGTGCCAGTAGTTGGATTTCTACTGGCTGTTTCCACTAGCACCCACAATCTATGTTTTCAAGCACATGATATCCCTTCACAGTCTTCTTTTCCTTTATGCAGTGGGTTTACCTATTAATAACATAGGTTGTTAGACGAGCGTGCATGTTACTGACGAAGCGAATCGTTCCAATTATTTTCGTCGTGAGAAAACCTGCTGATTACGTACATGTACGAACAACAATGGCCCAGACCAGACTGCGCAATCTGATCAAAGGTTTAGTTATTCTCCAAGATGGTTGTATATGAGACATGGTAGGCTATAGGCCGGACTGCCCCCCAACACCACAAAGACAGGGTTTCTCTTGACGATGCTTAAACAAGACAAGGGAACTGACTGGGGCAAAGATTTCTTACTTGTTTCATGCATCATTTAATGCCAAGGGTTCCATAGTCATCAGAGAAATGAAACTTTTGTGAGAATGTGCGTAAGTAAACGGTGCTAATGAAATGGAAATCTGACGACATGGATATTCTTGTATGTTTTAAGTACAAGTAAGAAACCTTTGTCCTGCAAATAGCAAAACAGTTAAACATTTTCATGTTTTATTCACTTCTAAAAATGGTAAAATGTACAAACATAAATAAGTAGACTGGCCATATGATCCAACTCGTGATAATGATACTTATCGCATGGTATTGCAGCTAAGGATAAGGAGCGAAAGCGTATCTACGAAACCTCATTACAGCTCTCGCTGTTGTCACACATGGAGTAAATAATGAGATGAAGGTTTAGCCCAATGATCAGACATCTAGGTCCTCTAGATGGCCGCACATCGGCATTTATATTGCTACAGATGACGACAAGAACCATAACCTCGTATGCATATTGAGCTTAACTCTAATGAGCCTAGACATTGAACATCACTGTGTCGGAACGTACAATATTTCAGCTATGTTGTCCTCTAAAAACTGTCAGAAAAGATAAATTTCGACAGCGGGTGCATATTACCGATCTGCGACACAAGAGCTTTTCAATGCATGAAGCATTTGTACGCTCCACTATAAAGTGACAGATAAATTTACATCCAAAAATAAACAACAGTATACAACTACATGTACTTAATATGTACAATGTTAATAGTCAAGCAGAGCTATTTTGACAATTTGTGAACGTATAATCTGCATGTAAATAGTGTTTGTATCATAAATTTTGGGACACATTTTATCAACATACAGTGTTGAGACTGTAGGGAGATTTCGTGCATATGTATTCTTTACTCATCTATGTACGTAAGTGACGTAATGCCAAACATGCAGACAAACCAAATCTAGTCCCTCATAGTACCCTTAAGTGACCACGTCACAACACCTGATGTGTGTCCGAAACAATGTATGTCTTTAATCTATAAGCATTTGTTGCACTTAAAGTGAAAACTATTGTCATTCTGAATGGTCTTTGCCACAGCCTTATCTAGACAACGTAAATGAAGCCATTCGGACATTATTTGGAGCTGACTGCATGTATCAGTTGCAAAGATTTGAGGTGACTGCAATTAGCCAGTTTTACGTTTTTTGGCTATCTGCAGTCGACTGCAAATAGTCATTTCAGCGTTTATTGGCTATTTGCAGTCGACTGCAAATAGCCATTTTAACGTATTTTGGCTATTTGCAGTCGACTGTAAATAGCCATTTTAACGTTTTTTTGGCAAATAGCTACTCCGAAAAAAAAACTTTGTCGTACCTATGTGTTAAGAGTAATTAATCTATTTCTCGTTGTATACAACGAGAAATAGATTAATTACATCTAAATGCTTAGCATGCTGGATAACAAATTCAGCATACGTGCTTTAGAAACATTTATCTTATTTTCCTAAGAAAATAGGCTTGGCGTTTTATTCAACTTGTCTCTGAAGGAGGAGACACTTTGCATGGAATGTTTAAGCCTGCCTTCTGCGGAAAAAAAAGAGAAAATGTCATTAAATTGCCATACGGTGAATTAGCCAAGAGAGTAGCAATGATTAAATGCAGTAGACGACATTTGTTAAATATTTGTTTCTATAATTTTACAGAGAAACTGGTGCTTTAGATTTTTATGTGAATCGTCTGCCAGCAAGAAATTGCAAAACTTACTTTGTCCTAATATAAATTTAAATAAAATAAATACCGTCTATTACATTTTTCTCTGAAAATAATTTAAAAAAATATCTGTCGTCTGTTACACTTTCGACTGGCACTTTAAATGTTAATTTTGTAATTTTATGCATATAAAACAGGCAGAAACAGGATGTTCTTAATTTATTACATTAGTTGCTGATAAAAGATATCGTTTGGCAAATTATTTAATATTCATTTTGAATATAGCACTGTTATGTAATATGACGAGGCCGCGCGACAATCTGTTGCGCACTTTTCCCAGATACCAAGTTTAACCTTGGCAGCGCGAAGACAAACTTTTTAGCAGACGTCATTCTAAAATTGTTATTTATTATTTTCATTTTTCAGAAAAAAATGTATTTACATTTCACGTGAATCATCTGCCAAACAGACGATTCACATGAAATATCAAGACTTTTCTTTGAAAAATAATAATAAAAACAAATGTCGTCTGCTGCAGTTGTGATTGGCGCTTTATGGGTTAATATAAGTTACAAGTGCTCCCGGATTTCAGGCTGAGTCACCTACATGTTTTAGCACAATAATGCAAACTACAGCTTAGATAGTGTGTTAAAATATATTTTAACATATGTACTTTTAAACATATGTACTTACCTTGACAGTTCAGTTAAAGCTCAGCACTATGCTATGATGTTGGTTACAGCTTCAGCGGATGAGTCCATATAATTTTGAGATATCGTTCCTGTTTTCCCCCAAAACAGGCATTGACATTTCATGCAAATGGTCTCATTAGGAGATAATTAGCACGCACTGCCAAAGCGAGAAAATTCGCATGAAATGTCAGTCAGTTTTCTGAGAAAAAAAAATAAGAAACTATCATCAGTTTGTCCTCTACTGAATTAGTCCAGAGAGTGGAAAAATGTTTCATCGTTACGGTGTCAAATCCATAACTCCTGTTCTATCTGTGAATTAAGCCCGTGGCCAAAATGTACTTGTTTCCCTTGATACTGTTATTGGCTACATGTACGATTTTACTGATATTAATTGTTTATTTAACAATTTACACAAATTCCAATAAAAACATATTTTGACCATCTTTGTCTGTTTGAATAGCTGCACAGTAATTAAAAGTTGAACAGCGTTTGAACTTGCTAAAATCCACTTTATATCCTCCAATAAACTCACTCACTCACCCGCTCACTCACTCACTTATTCACTAATTCAACCACTCACTTTGTCTGAACTTCTTTCCTATTTTCTTACAATAAAAATGGAATCAAATTGTAAGACATCGAATGTACATTCCATCAATAAATGAATAAATAAAAGCCGCAGCAATTGATTTCCGACGAAGTAGCAATGATTACCAGCAAAGAATCGGATAATACGCGCAGTCTAGTTATAATCTTCGCTAGTAACATTAACTCTCTATCGAAATCAGCCAATACATAGAGCAACCAGTTGGGTCTCTAACTATACCATGTTGACTGGAAATCTGATCTGTGTCTTCAACAATCACATTGTTGTAAGTAGTTGTGGTCATGGTACCCAAGCCATAAATCAAACTCATAAATCCGTAAATGACGAATCAAAATATTCAGACCAACAGACATGGACCCCAGAATAAAGGGTGTAATCAGGCGTCCGCGGATAGTAAGCATTACTTGGTAAGCAAGCTTCGCCATGCCCACAGGTCTGAAGAAAATGTAAGTAGAAGCGTATGTCCGGGATTTTGGAAGTCTACTCATTGGCAAAAACATCAGAAATAATTCTGTAAATCATATGATGGGTTAATAAATAAATAAATAGATAAATAAAATTTCGCATGATATTGACACAAGTTGTTGGTGTCAAGTATATGATCGCGTGCTTAGAATGTCTTACGAATTATATAGAGAACTTTGAAAATTTTCGGCCATGCTAATAGTTCGACGTTCGGATTAAAAGTAAGCAAAATTAGGCGGAGATGGGAGAAACCTCCCGTTTAGCTATACATGTATATGCATAAATTGCTAAATTGTACATTTAATCAATGGAATAATAACTTGTAAATAAATTGTAAATAAATAAATAAATGAATAAATAAATAAGTAAATAAATAAAACTTCGCATGATATTGACACAAGTTGCTGGTGTCAAGTATATGATCGCGTACTTAGAATGTCTTACGAATTATATAGAGAACTTTGAAAATTTTCAGCCATGCTAATAGTTCGACGTTCGAATTAAAAGTAAACAAAATTAGGTGCAGATGGGAGAAACCTCCCGTTTAGCTATACATGTATATGTATAAGTTGCATCATTGTACATTTAATCAATGGAATAATAACTTTTTGCTCATACGTTATAATAGATTCGCAAATGCTAATTATGTATGGTTTTTAGGCCCAAAATCGAAGATTCGCGTAATTTGAATAAAATTCTTAAAGAATTTTAGGATTCTAGAGGAAGAATACTATAGGCTCAGATGGAAGAAACTTCTCATTGACGTGTTTCTATGATTTTTATTCCAGATTTAAGAGCTTGAAATGCTCTTTTATCCTAGGCGCTATAATTTCATTTCGGAAAAAAATATTAGGAAAGAAATTTATCTGTGTATTTCTATACATGTTCCTATTAAACTGAGGACCGTATACAGGTAACTGCTTATCTCGGAGCACTCGGAGATTATAGGAAAATCCGTAACAAATATTCTGCCCTATGATTATCATACGCCTAATATAGGACAGATCAACGACTGTTTAGATCTTAGTGGCTCAGTTAGGTGCGCGTCCGACTGGTGATCAGGAAGTAACGGGTTCGATCCCCGCCGGGTCCGGCAACATTCTTTTGTGGAGATTGATCATGAAACAATTTCTACGGTCATTCTCTCCCTTCCGCTGATTCAAGAAAGGCACTGGTTAACCGCTTAGAGGACTAAGTCTACACAGTACATCACGAAAACACGCCTATATAGTTTTGACCCCCTTAAACCCCACTTTTATATAGTAAAACTGGGGTTTACAGGGTATACCTTAGTTTTCTTATTTCTACTCAAAAACATAGATTGTGGGAACTCACAATCTATGTTTTGAGCAGAAATATGAAAAAATACCAGAATTTTTTATTTAAAAAAAATCAGTTTTTGAAAGTGAAATTTTCAGTATATTTGAATAGGCGTGTTTTCATGATGAAAAGGTGTGATATTGTAAGGTAAACTGACCGTGCTTGACATGCTCTAATGGATTGACTGATCCGTAAAACTTCAACACAAACATGCGACTGTTATGAAATATAAATGAAGTTACCCAGAAAAGGCCACAATACACACAAGAAGCCAACACGAAAACACGCCTATTCAAGTATATAGACAATTTCACCATTTTCTGGCGAAAGAATGTGCACAATACTGGTCAACCGCTTAGAGGACTAAGCCTGCCCAGTAAACTTGTGGTTAGGTAAACTGACCGCGCTCGACATGACCCCATTGGGTTGACTGGGCCGTAAAACCTCAACACAAACCTCCAAAAAACTGAAAATCTTTAGATAAAAAACTCTGATATTTTTTCATATTTCTGATCAAAATATAGATTGTGGGTACTCGTTAGGACCGCCTCGGCAATGCGGTTCTAGCAAGTAACCGCAATCTATGTTTTCGAGCTAAATAAGTAAAATAATGGATACCCCATGTAAACCCCAGTTTTACTGTACAAAAGTGGGGTTTAAGGGGATCAAACTTATTTTTTATATAGGCATGTTTTCGTGATGACAGTCTTCCCCGTGGCACCACATCACGAAAGCACGCCTATATAATGTTGACCCCCTTCAACCGCACTTTTATATAGCAAAACTGGGGTTTACAGGGGTATACATTAATTTTCTTATTTCTGCTAAAAACATAGATTGTGGGTACTCGTTAGAACCGCCTTGCCAACGAGTACCCACAATCTATGTTTTGAGGAGAAATTTGAAAAAAAAAATATTAGAATTTTTATCTAAAAATTTTCATTTTTTGGTGGTAAAATTTTCAGTATATTCGAATAGGCTTGTTTTCGGAATGAAAAGAAGAAGGGATAAGGAAAAATAATATCAAACACTGAAACGCCACAATTGAAATAACCAGAATATGAACAAAGAAGAACTGCACCAGAAAAGCTGCCTTCAATCCTTTATCCCTAAGTTTCTGAAGTGGACTCTTCCGTCTATGTTTGATTGTGTAGTGGTTTAACGACAGGTCAACCCTTATGGGTCAGCTTGTGTCGTCACCCAGAGAAAAGGGAGAAAAGAGACAGCAGAGATAGTAGAAGAGATGAAAGAAAGGGGCAGGGATGAAAGAGGAACAGGACTGAAAGCGAAGACACAGAAGAAATAAAGACATTTCCCCTCTACCCTTTCCTGCTACATGAATAGCAGGCCTTGCCCAGCTGGTGCCAATATCATTTGAAATTTGGCTTACATGCCATTGAATGTACCAATTATCTAAACATGGGATGTCGCGTAAACAAAAATTGAAAAAAAAAAAAAAAAAAAAAAAAAAATGGCAGAGTAGTGACAAAGTACAAAAGGACAAATAGTGACGGTCCTGATGTGACGCGTTCCAGCCGTCTCATCTGTCTCTACACTGTTTGCAAAACCTTTTCTTGTCTGTGGAGTTGCAAGGGTTAACACTACTGAAGGGCATAAACTTTTTGTATTTGATCGAAACTTATACCCTTCTCGCCTGAGGCAGCTACAGATTTTAACACAGTAATATAAAATTGTTGACAGTACTAAAAGGATTATCAAAATAAAGACTGATTGATTTTCTTCTCAAAATCATTTGAGCCGGGGCACAGCATTTCCTTCATCGCAGGATGATCGGTCTTCTATAAGTAATGTTTTGTCTTTTTTGAGGGTCATACGTCGCTCATCTTATGGTTTTCATTTGCTTACACTCATTACGAAAACACGCCTATTCAAATATACTGAAAAGTTAATCACCGAAAAATTGAAAATTTTTAGACAAAAAATTCAAATATTTTTCATATTTCTGCTCAAAACATAGATTGTGGGTACTCGTTAGAACCGCCTCGCAGAGGCGGTTTTAACGAGTACCCACAATCTATGTTTTGAGCAGAAATAAGAAAAATAATGTATACCCCTGTAAACTCCAGTTTTACTATATAAAAGTGGGGTTTAAGGGGGTCAAAATTATATAGGCATGTTTTCGTGATGGTCAGAATCTGAGCTATATTATCACAGTGATTTAATTCGAATCACATGGATTTTCTGCAATGGTTTGGAGATAAAGTAAGGGAGGGGTTTTGCGAGCTGGAAATCATTTTACTGTTATTATCATTATTATTATTATTTTTGGATGGTTGGGTGAGGCAAAGCTGTTGTGTAGCTTACGTCACTGGGGCGTCCAACTGAGATTGGCTTACAGTTGAGCAATGCTTGCTATCCTTGTAGCAGGTAAGGGTAGAGGGGGAATGGTTTTACTACTTCTGAAACTCATTTTCCTCTTTCCTGTCTCTCTCTTTCATCTCCTCTACTATCTCTTCTATCTCTCTTCCGTCTTTCTGTGGGAGACGACACAAAATGACCCACAAGGTTTGACGTGTTGTTAAACTCCAACACATTCAATCAATCAATCAATCAATCAATCAATCAATCAATCAATCAATCAATTATTATTATTATTACTGTTATTATTATTATTTTAACATAGGATGAAGATTTGGCATCAGTAAAATCAATTTCAACCACCGGAAATGAATTCTTACCGTATTGACCGTAAGTGTTTGGCCGGACAGGCCTGAGAAAACAGTGTAGACCAGATGAAACGCCACAAAACTCGGCATCTCATCAGGGTCTACTCTGTTTGCCACTCATCCAGCAAATTTTAGACACAACAATGGATAGATAGATAGATAGATAGATAGATAGATAGATAGATAGATAATGCAGTAAGTCAAACTGGCCCATTCGCACATATACAATGAACATAATAATATAATATAGGCAGGATAACAAAACATACGAAACTATCACATTTTAGCAATGCTCTCTGCATCATTATTTCCTTTATTTAGGAGAGGTGCAACGGATGTGGATAAAACGGTCTAATTGGCACGTTTTTTTCTTTCTTTCTTTCCATTTTTTTTTTGTTTCTGTTTTTGTTTTTTGTAAAAAAATCACTATTGATTTGGTAATCAATTTCAGTTCATTTTGACGTGTACCACAGAATTGCAAAGCTATATCAGTATATGTCTGTATAGTTACTGACCGTTTGTGGGTATATTTTTTTATTATATACAAAGTAATGAAATACAGAGAATTATTAATGAAATAAAATGCATATTTCGAAAAAGTTATATTTTCACTAGTGAAAATATAAAACATATTTTCACTCCTCTGAGCAGTGAAAAATATAAGATCCGGAACTACTTTTTTTCTTATTTACATTAATGGTCAAAGGGAAGCAACTCAAATTTTGCAAGATTTGCAAGATTTGCATCTCTTCTATCGAAAGTGATGTATATAATAAAAAGAAAATTCAAATGTTTGTTGTGAATATGACTTTTATTTCATCTCGTGAAGTGAAAAAAAAATGTATATTTCATTCGTGCCGTCGGCACTCATGAAATATACATTTTTTTTTTCACTTCAATCGATGAAATAAGTCATATTCTCTCCAAACATTTGAATATCCTCTATTTATTTTTCCCGGCGCTTTATAAAAGAAAAATAATGATGCGACTTTACATTTCAAGTCTTATATAACAAGAAAAGTCATATATATATCGAGTTCCATAGCTCACATGTCCTGCATGGTACATGTGCATAGACATTCTCTTACATACACATATATCATGTACCATGATTCAGGTTTCGATCCTATTGGGAGTATGTTTGTAGTATTTTCTATGTTACTAAAACCCGTTTGCCTTCTTCTATCGAACTTCTTCTGTCGAAAGCTTTCGTAATAAACACACTTAAATTTCGTAAAATATTAATGTTTTCAGTAGTGAATACGTAGCTCTATTAATAATAGCATATTTGGTTCCGCCAAAAGTATCGTTTAATATATATTTCCCTAAGGTCTGGGTACCGCGAGCATTGTAAAATGAAACTCGTCTTCTAAGACGTCATAACTCCTGCATTTTCTGTTATTTAATTTTTTATTTGGTTTTGCCCATCTACCCATCTCTATCTCAAGCCTGTGAGAAGATACTCTTAATCGACATAAACTTTTTTCTATGTTTTTCTGATGGTAAGATATCCAAATATTTTTGAAACTAAAAGTTCGAAATCGTAGTACAAAACCTACCTCTGCTTGAATTTTCAAGTATTGCATGCCAGTCTTGAACATATACATCTCTTATTCTTATTTTAAAAACTCTGAAGAAATTTTTGATAACCCCAACCCTTTGGGAGTACCAAACATCCATAAAACCCAATCGACTCAGCAATAATTTTACGTGACGCCCAATTCTGTTTATGTGGTCGTAACTCCATATCATTTATCATCGTATCATATATGCATTTTATATATTTCCTATCACCTGCCGAAACGGTTTTTAAGCAGAATTTTATTATAAATTTAAGCAGAATTTTATTATATTTATGTATCGAAGATTTGTTTATTCGTGTTGAGGTTTTACGGCCGAATCAACCCAATGGGTCATGTCGAGCGCGGTCAGTTTATCTAACCACACTTTTACGGGGTAGGCTTAGCCAGAAACAGACAACTGTCCGTCTTCAATCAGAGGAAGGGAGAGAATGACCGCAGAAAATATTTCAAGATCAATCTCCACGAACGAATGTTGCCGTCCTCGGCGGGGGTCTATGTATCGAAGAGACTGGCAGTCTATTCTCCCCAAGTCACCATAAATGAAATTGTTTTGCGTCGATTGTTTAACTCCCAGCGTCTTTTTACAGAATTGTAATTGCACTCTTTCGATGGTTGTTGATTTATGAGAACCCCAGACCTCACTTCCATAATTTAATATAGGCGTTATTGACCGGTCCGGCGCGCGAATCTCTTAATATAGCTTTGGATTTTTACATATGATAGACTATTCGATTAGCTCACAAAGGACGTTTCATATTTGCCGGGACGTCCATTTGTGACGATCCCGGCAAATATAAAAATCTTAAAACAAATTGTGTTATAAGCAGCTTAATGTCTATTTCATTATCATTTCAAGCAAGAAATTTCATAAAGCTTAATAAAAGCAAACATTAAAGAATCCCATTATTGTTCATATTCATGGTGTCAGCCAGTGGTTATGTAACTTCACGGATAGAACCTGTCACGCAAAAGTGGCCTGAATGCATTCTCAGGCGATGGAAGGACTATGCGGAGATCATAAACCGCGCTGCCGGATCTGGTTCTTTGCTTTTTGCCTGTAAAGTATACAGAATTTTCAAAATCTTAGTTAGAGAACAGCAAAGACTCGGATCAGACTGCGCAGATGCGCAGTCTGATCCGAGTCTTTGCTGTTCGCATGAGCATCGAGGTCCCTTATTGAGTAATGCGGTTCAGGATATCGAAGAAGAACCCTTTTAGCATTTTATCATTTATGCACAGTCGTGCATATCTGAATTGGGCATACCTCGTAAATGGTATGATTTATACCGCGATGAAATCATATAAACTTTAAGTATGCCATTTTCATAATATAATATGAATAAATAAAAATAAAATAAAATAAAATATATATAAAAAATAAATAAATAAAGCAAGTTAGCTCTTCTGCTCCAGGAAATAAGCAATCTCATGGGGCAGTGGTTGGGTTGCCTAAGCTTCGGATATACGAAGGATTTCATATCATGGCTGTGTTGAAATATCATATATTGTAAAACATATTAGGAACCCTTTTTATTTATCAAACAGCTCACTGAAAAGACGTGGAGCCTGGCTTTGTTCAAGTACATAAGAGAGGTTCTAAAGTTAAAATCTTATATCTTGATGTGATGACTATAAATAAAAGCAGAAGACATTAAAAAATAGTTTCCTTTTTTTTTTCACAGAAAAAAAAAGACCAGGCAGTTATACAAATTGCCAGTTTTCTGCGAAAACAGGTAAATAGCTGAATGATGAAGCTTAGAATGTAGGTTTAATGCCTTATGCGCAATAAGTGTACCCCATCCCACTGAAGTTGTTAAACTCTATTATAACAATATGAAATAAAATGAAATAAAATTAATCCTCTGTTGATATATTCTGCTGTTAAAAATGCCCTTATTCTGATACTCCTGCGCATGAGCAAAGTAACATCCAGACATAGTGTCACAGGGATGAAATATTGTAGGAAATAAAACCAAAACGATTGACTTTGTTTTGCTATATTTCGTTTTGCTTCCCCCGATAGTATTCTTCACTGGTTGCTCATGGATGCACAGTGTGTTATTTTCTTCCTTCCCCTCTCAGTCCTTTGAAATAACGGTACCTGGTTAGTAAAGTCATCCTATATTTGCATGCATGTATAGGATGACTTTACTAATCAGGTACCGTTATTTCAAAGGACTGAGAGGGGAAGGAAGAAATTAACACACTGTGCATCCATGAGCAACCAGTGAAGAATACTATCGGGGGAAGCAAAACGAAATATGAACCACCGCACTAATCAAACAGAGATTTTTCTGGCACAGGATGAACCAATTTATTAAAGAAAGAATTCAGAAATGTGGTCGATGTATTCGAAGGAAAACAACACCTGGTAAAGCGGCAACGCTAGTAAGTATTAAATCCACAACACCTATGGAACTTGTCTGCATCGACTACCTATCCTTAGAAAGATCTAAAGGCGGGTTTGAAAACATACTGGTCATTACTGACCACTTCAGCCGTTTTGCACAGGCTATACCTACCAGAAATCAGACAGCTACAACAACAGCTAAAGCATTGTACGAGAACTTCTTTTTACATTATGGCTTCCCGGCAAAACTACATAGCGATAAAGGAGCAAACTTTGAATCTAAGGTAATCAAGAAGCTATGTGGGATTGCCGGTGTTCTTAAAACCAGAACGACCCCATATCACCCCATGGGAAACGGAATGGTAGAACGCTTTAATCAAACGCTCCTGAACATGATGGCAACTCTCAATCAGAAACAAAAGGGTGATTGGAAATCGTTTGTACCAAGTTTGACACACGCGTATAATGCAGCAGTACACGAAAGTACAGGCTTTTCCCCTTTTTATCTCATGTTCGGTCGCCATCCACGTCTCGCCATTGATGCTTTCCTGGGGATAGGTTCAACAGAAGAAAGAAAGTCACATCAAGACTATGTTGACAGATTAAAAGACCGACTGCAATTCGCATATGACCAAGCTGGACAAGAAGCCAAACGTAAAGGTAGAAAGTACAAGAAATATTATGATGAAGGGGTCAAAACTTCCGTGCTGTTACCAGGGGATCGTGTACTAGTTAGAAAAGTCGGCATCAAAGGGAAGCAGAAGTTAGCTGACATATGGGATTCGTGGCCATACATTGTAAAGAGTCAGCCAATGCCAGATATACCAGTGTATGTGGTTCAGAAAGAACATTCCAACGAAAAGCCAAGAACACTACATCGGAATATGCTGCTACCGTTCAACGGTCTTCCCAATCCAGAATATGTTGAAAAACCAAAACAGAAGTCCCCACCAGCTCCAGAACAGACTAGCTACAGATACTCTAGTAGCTCAGGTAGCAGCTCTGAAGACAGTAGCGATAATGAATTGCCAGCAGTAGAAAGGAAACTCCCTAGATATGTCATACCAGCAAGGCGACAACCTAGTAAAACTGCATCACTTTCCTCTTCCAACATAACTCAGCAACAGCCAGTACTTAGAAGAGGCCAGAGAAGACGTAACAGACCAGCTTGGATGAAATCCAGCGAATGGCTTCTCGGAAGTCGGCAACATACTATCAATGCACAGCCAGAAGATGTCGTTTACATCTATGAATAAAACATATGGCGTCTGACAAAACCCACACTTACAAGGTATAAAGAACATATAGAAGGTAAAGAAGGAATAAAATCATAAACATAGGCTTGGTCTCACCCCCCTGATCCTTTAGTCCTATAGTGTCATCATTATCATCATCGTCTTATCATCATCATCATTATCGGTTTTATCTTCGCGATAACAAGTACCGTATTTTATGCTAGTGTTTTTACTTGTTAAATTGGCGATGTCGTAACAATTCATTTATATTACAGATGATGTCAATTTTAATACGTCTCCTATAATACGTTAAGAGCTGATGTGAACGTATTTGATTACATGACAAGTATGTATATATTTGCATTTTGGTTTAGCGTATCAAATCAGACTTATTACAGAAACAGCGACGTTGTAGGCTACGTTGTATTGTATTTCATTGTCTTGCTTTGTAATGTGTCCCTGCTTTTGTTTAATTGCCACCTGCTGCATTATGCATTGCGTTAATGATCTATGATCCTGTTAGGACATAATATCATTATTTGTCTGAATGCATTTGGTTTCACCGACGCCAGATATTTTTATGCAGCATTTCAAGGGATCTGTCCGGCACTTTCATTTTCCAGAGGACGCGTATTTGTATCATACCAGTTGCATATGCAGGAAATATTTTACTTTTGACTGAATCAAACTGTGCAAATGGTGTGATATAAACTGCGTGTTTTCTGAAAAGATTTCAAGTGCTTTTCCGTCTGTTGTATGTATATTGTCGTCAGTATATACTCTGGAATATTATATTGTACATCAATTTTAGTTGCATCATAGATATTTCATGGTCATACGTATCTAGTTGCTGCACATACGTATCTAGTAAACACACACACACACACACACACACACACACACACACACACACACACATATACTATTATGTACATATACATACACGTCCACTCATGCATACACACACGCATACACACACACATTCAAAAACACACGCACACATCATAAACGCACTTTTAGACATACGCACGCATATACTTACAGATTTGCTTACACTTACGCATTATCTCATGCACATACGCACATAACCTTGCAATTATCATTTTAGCAGTAACTTAATCATATTTGTTTTAATTTGCAGTTAATATCTTTTCAATATACTTCCTGCTTTACTATCTGTAATACAATACATTATGCGTTTTGTAAATGTCGGGACGCCATTTTTGCAAAGTGGGGAAGTGTGTCACAGGGATGAAATATTGTAGGAAATAAAACCAAAACGATTGACTTTGTTTTGCTATATTTCGTTTTGCTTCCCCCGATAGTATTCTTCACTGGTTGCTCATGGATGCACAGTGTGTTATTTTCATCCTTCCCCTCTCAGTCCTTTGAAATAACGGTACCTGGTTATTTGCATGCATGTCTTAAGGGCATGTCACTACACTAATACGCATGATTATTTGCATGCCTCACTGCATTCATGATCTAGCTGTTAGTTGGTTAAGTTCTACACTTATCTCTGTCATGTAGCCACTGCTAAAATATATTTTATATATATTTTCCAGGTATGTAAGTCATAATGTATTTTTCATTAGCTGATATTTAGCTTTTGTCACATTTTGATATTTTGCTATTTTAGAAATACTGAAATTATGAATTGTACATGAAACTGCAAGAACGTCGGGTGTTTTAGCATTCATTCATAAATCCGTACCATCTTCATTAATATTTCTTGTTAGTACTGTTTTATGTGTAATATATTGTATAAAGATGGCATGGCTCACTGCATTCATGATCTAGCTATTAGTTGGTTAAGTTCTACACTTATCTCTGTCATGTAGCCACTGCTAAAATATATTTTATATATATTTTCCAGATGTAATGTTCCAGAATCCACAGTATTAAAGTTACCATGTTTCCTATCGTCTTGTGTTAATATGTTGTCCGGGTGAAAACCTACGTCGGTGATAATAGCTTTCATACATTCCGTAGTAAAGGATTCTGTAAACGGACAGCGAAGGCCTTAACTGTCCGCAGATGCTCCAAGACACGTTTTCGCATGCCGCGGCCTATTTGTAACGTGATTTGCCTGGGGCATAGAAAATAAATAATTGCACAAACTCATACCCAGATTTACTTAATCATCTGTAAGATAAAATACCAATATCTGCTCTTCTGATCCCGGACGTTTGAAATTGTCGAATCTATTACATGTAAGAGTATATGTGTCACACCCGGACCGTAATGCGAGAGAATATGCCAATGTATAAAACGATATTTGCATATATTTAGACACTGGTGTCAGTTAGTCAATCTCTCTCTCTCTCTCTCTCTCTCTCTCTCTCTCTCTCTCTCTCTCTCTCTCTCTCGTTTGTTTGTTCAAAATGCGCACCCTTATTAATTACTTGTCATGCCGCTCAATTAAATTGTATATGCATTACGAAAACAAGCCTATTCCAATATACTGAAAATTTTACAACCCAAAAAAAATGAAAATGTTCCGATAAAAATTCTGATATTTTTCTTATTTCTGCTCAAAAACATAGATTGTGGTACTCGTTAGAACCGCCTCGCTGAGGCGGTTCTAACGAGTACACACAATCTATGTTTTGAGCAGAAATAATGTATACCCCTGTAAACCCCACTTTTACTATATAAACACGTCAAACCTTGTGGGTCATTTTGTGTCATCTCCCTGAGAAAGGGAGAAAAGGACAGAAGAGCTAGTAGAGGAGACAAAAAAGAGAAATTGAGGAGGATGAGGAAACAGCGAATGACAGTGCAGAAACAGAAGAAATAATAATAGCATGCCCCCTTCCCCACCTGCTGCAAGTACAGCAGGCCCTTACCACCATCCGACTACCCACATTCGCACAGTCTGATTGGTCTACTGGACAATGTAAATAAAAAGATAGATGCATAAATAAATAAATAAATAAATGATGATGATGATGATGATGATGATGATGATGATAGCACCGTTTAGAAACCTTGGTAATGAAAAACTATGCCTCATTTAGAACCATCAGCAGGCAAGATTGAAACTCAATTTTTTAGTTTGCGCTGGATGATGAAAAACGTTAGGTTATCTTAATGTCTGTCATGCCTGAAGGGCTTCTCGGATTCATTAAAATAGCCTAATGTATTTCATCATTTCTTATATTTACATTTTTGGGGAGGTTGGTATCCGCCACCTGATTTAGCATATCTCGTTTTCGACAATCCGTTTTCTTGTTATTGCCAACCTAATGACCAGGGCCCAGTTGTTCAAAGCTAACGATGTCGTTAGTTAACGATTCGTTAAAATTTAGATCAAGTGATACGCGTATATGCTGAAATTTTTTGCTGAAAAAATGTGAGTAGTTTTTGCATTGCAAAAGCTACTCACATTTTTTCAGCAAAAAATATCATAATTTTGTATATTGAATCTGCTAAAACAGTTAATGAAATGACCCTTAACGAGCTCGTTAAGCTAACAACGCTTTGAACAACTTGGCCCAGAGTGCTTAGCGTTAGAGACGTTATCCTGATGACACATCTCATCAGGATCTACACTGTTTGCACAGATAGTTTGCTTTCTCTTCAGGGCTCAATTGGTTAAGGTCGCTTTCAAACATCATCCGGTTATATCATTACAATGCCTGGATGTGATAGTGAACTACAGTTGACTCTCGTTATCGCAGTCCAAAGGACTCTAATATACTTCGAGATATCCGTACCTCGATATATCAGATTTGCAGAATTCAGGAAAAATAGCAAGCACTGCAGTCGACTCTTGCTATCTCAAAGTCCAAGGGACATATCAGATTTGCAGCATGGAGGAAAAAAATTAATAGAACAACCACATTTCGCAAAGGAATATATAATTTGAATCCTGAAATTAGAGATATATTGAAAATGTTGTGGAAAGAAGGGGAAATCTTTCCTCTTTTCCAAAAGTTTTTGTAACATGTTGTTAGATTATCACGTTTTTTTCACTTCCAGATAAACGGTTATTCGAAATTAGCACTTTGGTTATAACCAATTTCCTGACTTTATATGCTTTCCGCTTCAAACGATATACCATTACGAAAACATGCCTATATAATATTGACCCCCTTAAACCCCACTTTTATATAGTAAAACTGGGGTTTACAGGGGTAAACATTATTTTTCTTATTTCTGCTTCAAACATAGATTGTGGGTACTCGTTAGAACCGCCTTGCAGAGGCGGTTCTAACGAGAAGGCGGTTCTAACGAGTACCCACAATCTATGTTTTGAGCAGAAATATGAAAAATATCAGAGATTTTTATCTGAAAATTTTCAGTTTTTGGAGGTGAAATTTTCTATATATTTGAATAGGCGTGTTTCCGTAATGGATTGATTTTTTTCCTTGAAAATGAAGAGTTGGTACTTCAGATGAATTTTCTACAAAATCAGCAAACGACAAACTGGAGACGATTTGCATGTTATTTCAAATTCTGTTTCCTTGGTAATTTGGTCAAATTTTCAAAATGTCGTCTGCTGAAAATTTTACGTTAACGTCGTATTGGATATTTTTTACTGCATTATAGTTTAAGTTGAATTATAGTTTCAGTTAGAAGCGTAAAAGCGAGAAAATTGTAAACTGAAAAGCGTCTGCTGATTGTCACTAGTATCTCAAGATACAGAACAAATAGTTTGAAGTGTTGCAATGTTTCGTTCATTCGCAGAATCTAAAGTCGTATTAAATTAAGCATATCATGGTTACAAAGATGCTTTATATCTTGAAGGACCAAGACAAAATGTAGCAAACGACATTCTATTTTTTATGTCATTCTTAGAGCTGCATTAGAATTAAGGTTGAAGTTAAGCTCGAGTAAAACTGATTTAACCCCCCACCCCAACGTCCCCGCCCCATCCAACCCAGTGATTTTTCCACTGACCATTCCCAGGCGGTTCCTCTGTTGCAGTTCTTCTTTGTCTGTGCGTCTGTAGTTTCATATGTAGCGTTTATTCTATCCTTATTATTCCTAATTTCTCCTTTTGTAGCCCCGGGAGGGCTATGATTTGTGATTGTGGTATTTCTTGGGTATTTTCGCTTATCGTTTGAAACTTCATATGAATCGGCGACGATTAACGTGAAAAATCAAACCTAATTTTTTATCAAAAACAAAACAAAACAAATAATAAATAAATAAATAAATAAATAAATAACAATCTGGACTCATTTGTTTAAAACTAACGATGTTTTTAGTTAACGTATCGTTAAAAGTTTGATCATTAACTATGGCATATACGCTAATATTTTTGCTGAAAAAAAATGTGAGTAGCTTTTGCATTTGCAAAAGCTACTCACAATTTTTCAGCAAAAATGACTGTGAATTAGATATTGTACTTACTAGAACAGTTAATGTTTGACCACTAACGAGCTCGTTAAGTGAACGATGCTTTGAAGAACTGGTCCAAGACATTTTAGGGTTAAGGTCTGTTTGGTTTTAGTATGTTTTTGATGTAATTTACTACAGCTGGTGAAGTGTGCTGTGTGGCGGCCGTAAAAAGTCTCCATGTACTTCACTAGAGTGTAGTTTCTACCTTTATTTTCCTTGGGATCATTAAGTGAATGTTTGCGCTATTTTGTTAATTCTATTCGCTTAAGCCGGTGCTAGGGTGGGGTGGGGTGGGGGAGCGTGGGTGGGGGGAGGAAGGGCAGGGGGCCTATGCTACCCTGCCATATATACAGCTGCATATGAAGAGTCTCAATGAAAACGAGACTCTGATTTTCGTTCTTTTACGTGTTCTTTGTTTCCAAGGTCAACCTTTGTTGATTTTATTTGAACATTTTTATAAGGGTATGTCAAGATTCATGATAAAATTTTGCCATGTTCTGTTATATATTGCAGACACCTTAATTCAACGTTTTACCGCATTTGTTACATGCACTTTAGGTAAATGTGAAAACAAAACAAAACAAAACAAAGAAAACAAACAAACAAAAAAAATAAAAAAAATAATAATAATAAATAAAAACAGAAAAAAAAAAAAAAAAAACATTTGACATTTCATGCATGCATGTCTACGATTTGCATGAAACGTCAAGTCCTTTTTTTTGAAAAAAAAAAAAAAAAAAAAAAAAAAAAAAAAAAATAAATAAATAAATAAAGAAAGAAAGAAAATAAAAATAGAATAAAAAAAATAAGAAAAAAAAATGTCCTCTGCTACATTTGCCCATAAAGTGGTAATGCCTAACTTGTTAAGTACCGTATTGATCTTAAGTATTGGGACAGACGGTTATGAGCAAAGAATGTAGACCCAGATCAGACGCCACAGAACGCGACTTCTGATCATGGTCTACAGTTTGCGCATTTTAGACGTACAAACAGATAGAAAATTGATTTTTTTTAAATATAGAACAATTATGGTAAGGAACTGATGTGTCATTTTTTGATTTGGAGTTTAACGGCCCAATCAACAGTATTAAAATCATTTAGAGCCGGTCAGTTTACCTAACCGCCTTTTTCCAGGGCAGACTTAGTCCTCTAAGCCTTGAATAAGTACTTGTGCACATTCATTCACCAGAAAATTTGTGTTATAATATTAAGGATAGATAAGATAGTTTCAATATATATCCATCACCATATCTAGGCAAATTCAGCAGACGACACTTTGAAACATTTTTCTATTTTTTCCAAGAAAAACAGGATTTGACATTTCATGCAAATTGTTTCCATTGGAGACAATTGGCATACAATGTTAAAATCTGTTTTCTGGGGAAAAATAAGAAAACAAGTTTAAAATGTCGTCTACTGAAATTTTAACCCAGAGTGGTTAAGCGTTCTACTTCCTATTTTCCAAAAGTCATCTTACATGTAGATCACGTGACCACTGAAATTCATTCTGAAGCTAGAGCACTCCTGACGACTTCTTAAATGAAAGATTTGATTGGTTAACCTAAATGGGTTCAATAGTTAAATGTTTACGAAGGGATTGCTGCGTGAAAAGGGACACGGGCAGTGAAACGTCCAGACCAGCCTGCACACTGAAAGTCTGTAAAGAGGTTTACTGTCCATGTACTGAAGCATTGTTTACTGCACGATATTGGTTTAATCGGACAATAAAGATCCTGATCTGACAGCAAAGGCCAAGAGCGAACTGTGCGGATGTTTATGTATTTACATCAGTTCTGTTTTTGTCATGGCAAGGCTGAAATAACTATAAATACACAAAGATAAGCGAATCACCTCAGTAAGTTAACTTGTGCTAGGGTTACGGGGATTATTAAGAAACTGTTCCAGGTAGGTGTCGTATCTTTCTTTTCTCATTTCTTATATTCAAAATGGTTTTTATTTGAAGATATATAATATTGGCAATAATAATAATAATGGTAATAATAAAAATAGCAATAGAAATAAAGTAGTAGTAGACTAGTAGTAGTAATAATGATAATAAATATATAAATAAATAAATAAATAATAAAAATACTACTTAGTAGTAGATATATTTATTTATGTATTTATTTTATTCATCTATTAATTTATTTATTGACTACTACTATTACTAACACTAAAAATATAAACGATATAAAAGATAGAAAATAAAGACAGTAAATTTTACAATACAGGATATATACGAGGGTGAGTTAATAAGTAACCAGCCTAACTTATTTCCGGTTGAGATCCACCTCTTCTTTTTCGATGTAATTGCCCTCTAGTGTGATGCACTTAGACCAACGGTGTTCAAGTGCCATCAGCCCAAAGTTATGATATTATTTTGGTTTTATTTTAGTGAATTATTGAACATGATTATAAGAAAAATATAATCACTGGCGACTGGAGCCAGTCTAAGGAAGAGCCACAAACACGGAACTAGGATACCAATGACATTAAGAGGACAGATAAAAATAATCGCGGCAGAAATTAACATGCCACAAACCAAAGGAAACCTCTCTCATGGGTAATGTTTAAAGGATTTACTATATGAGACAAGGACATAAAATAACATTATAGAAATACCTATGGTCAGTTTCATAACTGAAATTATGATAAAGAGGTTATAAAACCCATAATCTTACTGATGTGAATCCTACCATGGAATTGGCGATGTGCAGCTTGGTTTGGCAGAAATAAGCAAGCATATTTTTCGTTTGTTACTGGGCATTTATTCCAAATGCCGAAAACCATCAACATGAATTTATCGTCCCATAACATTCAATGACAATGTTAATCATTCTTATTCTATTATACAGCCAAATCTGGGCTAGAAAAAGCGCCCAAGACTTAATCATGTCCCCATCCTCTATATCATTTTAGACCTTGAATTTAAAAACTGCTTTTTTAAAGATACCTCACTGACTGCCGCAATGAGCCCTCTGCCAATTTGGAGGAGAAGGGGATGGCGGAGGGTCATAAAATTTTTCTACTTCTGCTTTCTATGCGGACGCAGTAACTCAAGCCTATCCAAGCTAGAGTTCTATGCCACTTTGACCGGCAATCTGATTGGCTGATTGATCCGTAATCAGTTGAATATAAATAAATCAATAACAGAGGCCCCCGACAGGCTGTGAGGCACCAAATGGTAATGGTTTTCCATAAATTATTTTATTTAACATAAAATATATTTATAGAAATACCTATGGTCATTTTCATAACTGAAATTATGATAAAGAGGCTATAAAACCCATAATCTTACTGATGTGCATCCTACCATGGAATTGGCGATGTGCAGCTTGGTTTGACAGAAATAAGCCAGCATATGTTTCGTTTGTTACTGGGCATTTATTCCAAACGCCGAAAACCATCAACATGAATTTATCGCCCCATAACATTCAATGACAATGTTAATCATTCTTATTCTATTGTACAGCCAAATCTGGGCTAGAAAAAGCGCCACAATTTGGGAAGCTGCAAGCTACCCAAATACGCTCAGACAAACATCGCCAAATTCCATGACAATTGCACTAAATGAAAATTTTAAACATGAAATACAGGATCAACTCCTTATGCTAACGTCTAGAAAAAAAAACCCTGCATAAGCCAGTAGGTATATAAGTACAAAATACTGATCCTCTCTTGGTATATTGAACGCAACAGTCTTCTTATATTGTACTAATGAATTGTTAAAACTATTCTAGGCGGGCAGCACAACCTGAACAAGGTACGTGAAATCCTGTACAAGTTTACAACAATGCTGTCGCCACATAAGACAGCCGACATACTCTATTCTTTGACCATAACTATGTTTTCTCATACTATTTAATGCTAATGAAAAGCAGACAGAAGATATACGTCGGAGCATGTTTGTAATACTTGTAGACGGACTTGTAACCAACTTTTAACTATTGACAAAACCAATAACCAATATAGTTCCACCGCATAAGCCAGTTGGAAACTGTAATGATTTTTAGAAAACAGGATTGGCGTTAACCGAATAAAACCTATTTATTAAAACCTTATTCAAACCTACTTAAGTGTAAAACCTACGTCAAATGCACCTGATATATATGTTTGTACAACTTATATATTCTGCTTGTTAGCTAGAACACTGTTACAATTCAGATGCCGCCGCATAAGCCAGTCAGAACCTGAATTGTCCAATATTAATGCTAATGATGCCCCGAGATGCACTGCTCCAAAACGCTCTTATCCATTCTCCCTTTCAACTGCTTGCCCCTATTTTGCCATAGGGATCCGAATGTAACGTTTGAAAGCTTCCGACTTCCAACGACCCATTTCCCTAATCTGTGAATCTGATAAATTCATTGCATGGGCTCTTGTTGCTGCCCCAATCCTGAGTCCATGGGGTTTATACCTCTTGGGGTCAAGCTTAGCATCTATTATAACTTGTCGGAAAACCGTTGAAAACTGAGAGGTGGACACTGTTGAACCATCCTGATTTATGAAAATAGGACCTATGCAAGGTCCCTCTAAGCTGATGTACCTAGCTAGTGCATTAACAGGGCAATACTGATGCTTATGGTTGGCCTCAATAACTAAAGTTACCTCCCCTCTCGAGTGCTTATAATGCAACATTGTTATTGCGACCTTTGAGACCTTACCCCTTGTTACCAAAAACTTAATCTTGTCCCTTTGAATGACATTTGTCTGTCTATCACCCCTTGTGGTATATTCCCCTATTCTCAAAAAAAAGCATGAAACGCGAGTAAAAACATTGCTGTATACATTCGCCTTTCATAAACGGAAGGATACACTCTCTTGATGATGTTAACAAAATTATGTAACATATGCAATGTTACCGGCAACCGTTTATCCTGTGAGGGAGCAAGACGTTTCGCACCCATTAAAAGTTTCCTGATCAAGAATTTGTTTGTAGGATTCGGCAAACCAAGAATATTGTGACAGTAACCCAGAGCGGACACATTGGTTTGAATGGAAGCTGCTTTATAACCCTTATTTACCAAGTAAAGAATAAATTTTGCCATATCCTGCTCTTAAATAGGAAGACAGCAGATGCTGTTTGCATTTTCATGTTCATAAAAACTAGTGTAAATTGACATAGCGTTGCGATAAGTCCTTTTAGTAGCATCAGAAATTGATGCACTCAAAAGCTGTGTCATGGAATAGGCTACACCTCTATTCTCAGAAGGCTCTCTGGGACTGGAGTTCGGCTGTCTGTCCATTTGCGGAGCAAGTCTGTGAAAATCCGCCACCTTTGAACGAGAGACAAGATCTGATAATGTATTGCGAAAACTATCTATATGAATACAGTGAGTCAATATATTGTTTTTCATACATGCTAAAACAAAGCGTCTGACTAAGCACATTATAAATTTATCTTTACTCGATTGTTTGTTGAGAATGTAGACTGCTGCCACATTGTCAATATGCAATGTTATGCATTGATTTTTCAAATTTGGACCCCATATTTCGAAGGCTAGCACAATAGGAAATATTTCCTTAAATGTAATGGGAAAATCTTTCAGATGATCGGGCCATTTACCCATAAGCCAGTGCTTCCCAAAAATAGCTCCAAAACCAACTGATCCCGCTGCGTCTGTATATAGGTCCAATGAGGGAGAGGTCAACCATTTATCTTTCAATAGTAAGCTAGATCCATTGAAATGCTCAATAAATAGCTGCCATGCTGCCAGATCCCTCCTGGCATCTTTATTCAAAGTTACCCTATGATTTGGTCGTGAGACATACCTTATTAGATCTATCAATCTGCGCAAGAAACACCTACCAGGTCTAACCACGATGCAACAGAAATTTAACAGACCTATGATTGATTGAAGTGTATGTAGTTTTATTTTTCGACATTTCTGATGTGTGCTCAAAAGAGACCTGACTTTTTCTAATTTTTCCTTGGGTAAGCGCACTTCCATCTTTCTTGAATCTAATTCTAAGCCCATGAAAGTAAGGCAAGTGCACGGCCCCACAGTTTTATCAGATTTAATGGGTACCCCCACTTGCTCGCAAAATGCCAAGAATGTATGCAGTTGTTTCTGACAGTTAACCGAGTTAGCAGGACCCAATATCAGGAAGTCGTCCAAAATGTGGGTAATAAATGAAATACCCAGCTTACTTTGGGCAATCCACTTCAAACCTGAACTAAATCTATCAAAAATGGCTGCCGAACTGCGGAGGCCCATCGTTAGACACTTATCATAATAATACTGATCTCCCCATTTGAAACCGAGCAGCTCATGGTCGTCCCTATGCACTGGAAGAATCCTGTATGCTGATTCTATATCAGATTTTGATAGCAGACAATCCGGACCAAGTGCCAACACCAGTGCAACGGCATCGTCAAAACTTGAATATTTAACAGTGGAAAGCTCTTCGCATATAAAATCATTAACCGAATTGCCTTCAGGATAACTCAAATGATGGATTAACCGAAATTCTCCAGGTTTCTTTTTTGGTACGACACCAATCGGGCTTACTTGTATATTCGGGAAAGGTGGTAAATTGAATGGACCTTGAATCCTCCCTAACTTGCGCTCTGCGATAATCTTTTCGGAAATAATCTCGGGAAAATCTTTACAAGACTTTAGATTCGGGCTACTCCTGAAATATCTAGGACCCTCATAGCCAATCCTGAAACCGTATCTAAGCCCTGTCAACAAATACTCTTGGAAAATAAAGCCACGAATCCACTTTGTGAATAGCTTTAATTTAATGGGTGTCACTGGTTCGACCTGTGCCAGATCATCGGCGCATAGGTCGCGAGCGGTAACTATCCTGCTGTGCGGGTCTAGTACCTGATGGTGCTGCATTACCTGCTTGTTGGCCCTGTGTGTCAGGTCCTGTTGTGCTTTGTGACTGGTTACAGTGCTTTGCTGAGTGGGGTCCCCTGCAGAGGCCACATGTGTGTGGAAAACTACATTCTGCTCTATTACATCTTCCCGTCCTATTGAAAGCCCAGCAACAGTTTCGAAGGAAGGTATTGTTGCGCCTTTGCAAATTCTGATTGAGCTGCTGCCTTTCTCTGCCAAAACTTTGAAATCGGTTGGGACCTTGAAATGTATATTTTGCAGATGGTACCCATAAATCATAGTAAATCATGTCCCATCTGTACTGTACAGATTCCCTTAAATGTCTAAACTGCATGTCATAGTTGTACCATGCTAAACCAGGCCTGCGGTATGCAAGATCACGAATGATCTCGCCATACTTCATAAGCTGGGGTGCCTCATGTGGGAATTTTTCAGAATAAACTGCAACGAATCTTAAAAAAGCCGAAGTCCATTGAGCAATATGCGTAATTTTACGTGTCTGTGTTTGCGGTACCAAGTTAAATGTGGAATCATTGGACAACTGAAGGGTAAACTTTTGTTGTTTGGGTTGTACATTATAGCTTGGTAAGATTAATGCGAAATCAATGTACTTGCTGGCCCAAATTTTACGTTTCAACTTGGAGTTTATTTGTGATGAAATTGGAGCCGAAATAGGTTTCGCAAAAATTGGTGCATGCACATGTGGCTGCCCACCTGATAGAAAATTAAGATGTGCCTTTGCAGCATTATTTAAGTCAAAATTGTGCACATCTAAATCCTCAACTTCAGAGTCAGTTTCTGCTGTTGGTATCCTCAGCAGAGGACTACTACCCACCACTGAATCGTCAGACCCCTTAGAGGATAAGCCCTTTGAAGTAGATTGCTGCCGCGTCTTCCTCCGACCGGTTGTTAACCGCCTATCTACAGCTCTGCCGGAGCTCCTGTCCGCTGACGATTCATCAGAAGACCAATTATCCTCAGTGGAAACAGACCTCGCCCGATTTGCCACTCACCGTGTTTTGTTTCGAGCTATGTTTTGACGAACAGATCGAGATCGCTCTCTACTAGCAACATTATGTTTATGATTCTGCGTCCCTTTACTAGGAATTTTATTAGTCTCTTGATCTTCACCATCAACGTCAGAAAACGAATCAACCATCGAGGTGGCCCTAATCTTGCCAGCACTTTTAACACTCCTAGTCTGCACAGTTTTTTGTGTCTGTACGGGCTGAGATGGTGCCCGATCCACATCAAGCCGGTTCATTTTTCTAGCATGTCGACCGTATTAAACTACGATGTGTACGCCTAACTGGCTGAACTGAATCAGACTGTTCATCACTGTCAGTCCCTACATCCCGACCGCTACTTTGCCGCTGGATTATCTTGTTCAGATAATCATTTACTAGCTCTTTTCGCCGTTTAGCGCTTCCACTACCCCTTTTTGCAGTCTCATGGCTCCCTTTCCTTTTTGCTGGACGCATCTTATACCTTAAAAATCTGCAACAAAACATGAAAAGCAGTATCTATTTCTTAAAAACGATATAACCCATCATGCAGTTTGCACGCTACCACATCAATGTAGCCCCAACTGTTGATGCAAAATATATACTGTACATGTAGCCAATCTGTACCATAAATGTAGCCGTCCGCTACAACATTTAATAACAGATCATACAATGTGAACCCTATCCAAACTATTGTAACATAACTATAGCCAATCCGTTATTGCAAAAGAGATACCATAAATATAGTCACTCTGTACTATAAATAGCCAATCCCCATCTCATACTGCAAAATAGACGGTAGATGATAAAATGTGAATTTTACCCCTAGAATATAGCACCTGCTTTATGAGCTCCTGAATATTGCCAGAGACTTTAAAATTCTATGTAAGTAAGTGAGTAAGAAAGTAAGTAAAGACTCTATTTTATGAGGGTAACAAATGTGTGTGCTTATACTTTTTTTTTTTTTTTTTTTTTTTTTTTTTTTTTGGTAACGGGCTTTCTATTCATTAACCCTGTTTTAATAGCAAAAACCTTGTACTACGTACATGTAAGTGACCATTCACCGCATAGTTTGTTAAGTGAGCAAGCAAAGTAAGCAAGTAAAGACTTTATTTTATTAGGGTTATAAACGTATGTGATTATACCAATTTCTAGTAACGGACTTTATATTCATTAAATCTGTTTTAATAAGAAATATATTGTACTACATACATTTAAGTGACCATTCACTGCATAATTTGTGACGCACCATACGTCACAAAAAAAATCAGTGCACTTATGTACGTACAACCATAAAAACTCCCAGGCGGCTCCCACCATTTCCAAGCCTACCATAACCTGGGTAAAACCAAGCACTAAACCATGAGAATATGCATATGTGCAGACATATCCCATGAAATTTATATAATTAATATACCATGCAACTCCTTCTTCATTGAGACCACAGCAGCTCTGATATTCTTGAAATGTTTTGGGTAACCCACCCAATTATTCAAATGAGTACCATCAGTGCTTAGAGCTGCTTTTAGCTGTTCAAGCTGGAAAAGCCCTTTGTGCTTCCAGAACCTTACTCGCTCGTCTTCCTGAGCCAATGCACATAACAACTGATTAATCCTATTACAACAAACGTTGAACCAGTCTATATTAACAGGGTATCTGACTGGTCTACTTGGATGTATACGATGTAGTATTTGCATAATGACTACTCTTTTAATTTTAAAAGCCTGAACTAAGTGTTGTGCTAATGCATATAATTTGCCTGCAATCCTTTCATCCCAGTCTGAATCCGTAAACTCACCCGGCTTGGAACCAATATCGTTTGTTCCAGCTTGTAAAATACATATATCCGGCTGAAAATCAGCTACGATCTCCAAGTCAGCCCTTATCTGTGGGATGGAGGCCGAAAATTGAATCAAAAACTCTTGCTGAGAGAGATTCAAAGTCACATTATGCTCGTCAGAATCTCTTTCCATCAAGAATCTTTTAAACCCGGCAACAAATGAATGCCCCAGTAATAGTACCTTCAGAACTGCATGATGTTTCTCTACACGTGTCTCGCCCGACTGACCTGGAGACGCCATTTTCCCTGACACTGCTTCAGACTCCTGCAGTGTCTGACACGTTGCCTGTAAACAAAGCTATTATAAGGCAACACTCACCTAATCCTTATCAGATCAACGACGAACCAAACCAGCTTCTGCTAAATTCGCCAAACTTTCCGCAGAATCTCATAAAATATGTCATAAAATTTTTCTACTTCTGCTTTCTATGCGGACGCAGTAACTCAAGCCTATCCAAGCTAGAGTTCTATGTCACTTTGACCGGCAATCTGATTGGCTGATTGACCCGTAATCAGTTGAATATAAATAAAACAATAACAGAGGCCCCCGACAGGCTGTGAGGCCCAAATGGTAATGGTTTTCCATAAATTATTTTATTTAACATAAAATATATTTCCATCGAATAAACAGCGAATTTGTGTACGAACAAACGTAGAAACATTGCAAGATAAATACCGTCTAGGACCTATCCACAGTAAAGTCGTTGGAGCTTATACTGGGTTTTTTGGATATCGAACCTTCGATCTTAATCCTGATACACGACCATCTACATATAATTGTTTTGTCCACGTAAGGAAACCTTACGTGGACCAAACAATTATATGTAGGTGATCGTGTATCAGGATTAAGATCGAAGGTTCGATATCCAAAAAACATCAGTGGATCAACACAGACATAATAAAAAAAGTAACAACTTATAAACGAACCTATTAATACTATGATAAAAAAGCTGAGTTTATTCCAAGGCGGTTCACCTGTTGCAGTTCTCCTTTGTTTATGCGTCGGCGGTTTCATATGTAGCGTTTGTTTTGTTTATTAGTTCATCATCTTTTTCTTCTTTTCGTACATCAGGCAGGCTGTGATATATATGGGAACTGAGGATTCTGGGGTACTTTATTATCTGTCCAAATCAAACTTTTTCCATCTCTATATGGCTTGTACAAAATATTTTAGCTGTTTCCAATAGTATCGCTAGTGGTAGAAATGGGCTGTACGAATTTTTTTAACAATGCTAACAGCATTGCTAGTGCCAGAAACGGCCTGTACAAATTTATACCCCAGTACCCCCAGATCCAAATCAATAGTTTTTCCATCTCTATATGGCCAGTACAAAATTTTTTAGCTATTGCCAATAGTATCGCTAGTGGCAGAAATGGGCTGTACAAAAATTTTTTTAGCAATGCTACATTGCTAGTGCCAGAAACGGCCTGTACAAATTTATGCCCCAGTACCCCAGATCCAAATCAATAGTTTTTCCATCTCTATATGGCCTGTACAAAATCTTTAAGCTGTTGCTAATAGTATCGCTAGTGACAGAAATGGGCTGTATAAAATTCTTTTTAGCAATGCTAACAGCATTGCTAGTGCCAGAAACGGCCTGTACAAAATAATGACCCAGTACCCCAGATCAAAATCAATAGTTTTTCCATCTTTATATGGCCTGTACAAAATTTTTTTAGCTGTTGCCAATAGTATCGCAAAAAAGAAACAAAATACCACTATTGTGGGATTAGAAACCTCAATCGATTGCTCGCTGATCAAAACAAGCATAAATCAAAAACTACTTCTGTGACCGATGCTTGTATGGTTTCACTAACAAAGACTTGCTAACCCAACACAAATCAGACTGCTACGGCATCAATAAAAACTCCACGCGAATAGACATGTCAGCCGAAGGCATCCACATCAAATTCAAAAACTACCAAAAAACCAAGCGCCTGTCCCATATGTCATCTATGTCGACTTCGAAAGCATAATCAAGTCCAAAACGGATAAGGCCGGCGACAAATCAGAAATCACCAGCGAACACGAAGCATGTGGATTTGGCTACCAAGTTGTCAGATACGACGGTCAAGCTGAGGAACCTGTAATCTATAGAGGTAAAAACGTCATCGAAGCATTCCTGTGCCACTTTGAATGCCAGCAACATCAACAACACCTTCGCCCACCCAAAAACCACCAATCATGTCTGAACAAAAATATCAATCAGACTACAATCAGGCCACCCAATTTTGGATCTGTGAACAAAAAAATAACCACCCACAAAGTAAAAACCCACTGTCACTTCACAGGCGTATACAAAAATACATAAAGCCAAGGGCAACATCACTTGCATCCCAAATAACGCTGAAAAGTATATTTCATTCAGCGTATTTCAACTCAAGTTCCTAGACAGCTTTCAATTTATGGCGTCGTCGCTGGAAAAGTTAGTGGCTGCCACAGATAAATCAGACTTCAAATTAACCAAAAGTGCGTTTGGCGACAAGGCGGATGTGCAAGCTCACCGACGAAAAAATCAAAGACACAGACTATACCCAAGCCCCAAAAGTGTGGAATGAATTCAACTGCAAGACTCTAGGTGACTACCACAACCTTTACTTAAAGACTGACGTTGTCTTACTCGCTGATGTGTTTCAAACTTTCCGGAAAACCAGTATGGGCCCATACAAACTTGACCCTTTGAACTATTACACTATGCTTGTGAGGGTTTCTCAGATAAACATCTCAAGATCAAATACGTCTAGTTCTTTCTTAAACAAACTTGGTCTTGTTGGAGTTGTCACAGGTGTTGTTGACACAGTTGATACAGGAGACGTGCTTTTATCTATATGTTTCCAGGTTTTACATAACACTTGCCATACAGCAAACCCAGTAATAGCACAATACACAAGTGTTTTGGCAAAATCTGTGTATTCTTGTATACTCGTTACTATGTCCTGCAATGTGTGGGATTCTTTATTATCCTTTTCCAAAATAGATTGTGTATCTAACTCTATGTCCGTCACAGCATCCAAAGAGTCTAATATGTTTTGCAGTAATTCTGTTTGTCTCTCCATCTTTGATTCTATCCGTCCAAGTCTTGCATAGAAATCTTCCACTACAATTTCCCTATGTGGAATAAGTTTTTGTTGAATAATAGATTCTTGTGGAACAATATTTTCCTGTGGTTCTTTAGTAATTATTTGCATCCCATATTTTTTTGTAATCTGCTCCGGCCAATATTATACTTTTTCTGCACCTCTGATGCAGATAAAAGGTCTTTAGATTTTTTTATTTCTTCTATGTCATCCAATGACAGGTTTGTTTTGCCCATTTTTTTAGTTTTTTTCATAGACATTTAAAACATAGAATAAAACTATATTGGAGTAAAACAGCATAACCCCAGAGACAGAAGCTTTAAAGGTATTATTATGTGCTTAATTTGATGATACATCTTAAGTAATGCTTCTAGCATTGCTTCTAGCATTGCTAAACACAGAACCAACACCACAGTGGAGAACAAAATTAAAATGTATTATTATGTGCTTGTTTTAGTGATGAATAGTAGCATTGCTATAAGCATTGCTAAACATAGAACCATGGTGGATTATGACAACACCAAAGTGGAGAACAAGATTAAAATGTGTTATTATGTGCTTGTTTTGGTGATAAATAGTAGCATTGCTAATAGCAAAAATAGCATTGCTAATAGCAAAAATAGCATTGCTAATAGCAAAAGTAGCATGGTTCTGTGTTTAGCAATGCTAATAGCAATGCTACTATTTATCACTAAAACAAGCACATAATAATACATTTTAATATTGTTCTCCACTTTGGTGTTGTCATAATCCACCATGGTTCTATCTTTAGTAATGCTAGAAGCAATGCTAGAAGCATTACTTAACATTTATCATCAAATTAAGCAAATTAAGTGTACAAGAATACACAGATTTTACCAAAACACTTGTGTATTGTGCTATTACTGGGTTTGCTGTATGGCAAGTGTTATGTAAAACCTGGAAACATATAGATAAAAGCACGTCTCCTGTATCAACTGTGTCAACATCTGTGACAACTCCAACAAGACCAAGTTTGTTTAAGAAAGAACCAGACGTATTTGATCTTTAGATGTTTATCTGAGAAACCTTCACAGGCACAGTGTAATAGTGCAAAGGGTCAAGTTTGTATGAGCCCATGCAGGTTTTCCGGAAAGTTTGAAACACATCAGCGAGTAAGACAACGTCAGTCTTTAAGTAAAGGTTGTGGTAGTCACCTAGGGTCTTGCAGTTGAATTCATTCCACACTTGTTGAGCGTGGGTATAGTCTGTGTCTTTGATTTTTTCGTCGGTGAGTTTGCTGAAAAATTTATCAATGGGAGGCAGCTGGGTTTCATTGAACCGGTCCAGGCTGTCCATGTATTTATACGGATAGACGCACATCCGCCTTGTCGCCAAACGCACTTTTGGTTAATTTGAAAAATAGGTAAGAGAAAAGTCCAGGGAGTGCCACAATCACAAACCGCAGCCCTTCCCAGACATCAAGAGGAAGAGGAAACCGACAAATCCAAACAAGCACAAATCGAACAAAGTACTAAAAGCACTAAGATTAGCTCTCTCTTCCCCAAGCGAGGTAATCGCAATACTAAAAGGACTGAAAAACACAAGAACAAAATGACACATGGTAAGACATACAACAAATCGCCTCGTAGATTTTGTTTGTGTTGAGGTTTTACGGCCCAGTCAACCCAATGGGGTCATGTTGAGCGTTTTCAGTTTACCTAACCACACGTTTACTGGGCAGGCTTAGTCCTCTAAGCGGTTAACCAGTATTGTGCACATTCTTTTGCCAGAAACTGACAACTGCCCTTCTTGAATCAGCGGAAGGGAGAGAATGACCGTAGAAAATATTTCTTGATCAATCTCCACGAAAGAATGTTGCCGACCTCGGCGGGGGTTGAACCCGCGACCTCCTGGTCTCCAGTCGGATGGCGCATAAAGCAACAAAGACTAACACCGGGACCACCGCCTTAGAACGGTCAGTAAAGTAAACCACCGGGGGGTTTAAAGCACTTATACAGCTAGCTAACTTCACCCTGGGTCCCGATGGTACTCTTAATACAGAAATACATAAAAATTCGGTTCGCTTAAAGGCTCCCAACCAAATAAATCACAATAATAAACAAAGACTAGTACTCATGGCTAATTCTACAGTTGCCAGAGTAAATGAAAACCAATAGTTGAACCACGGCGGGCCAAGCCAAAGACATATCGTCAAGCTCCAGCCTACTGGTTAAAGTTTTACGAAGAGGCCGTCATTGAGTCTGAGGCCCGAACCGCCGTCGTGCAATTAAAGAGTGAAGCATAGCCATCAACAATGATTGGGTTGACAACTAGGCATGCAGTCTGCCGCATAATATCCAGGCTATAGCCAATAGTATGATTTATCTGTGGCAGCCACTAACTTTTCCAGCGACGACGCCATAAATTGAAAGTTGTCTAGGAACTTGAGTTGAGCTACGCTGAATGAAATATACTTTTCTGCGTTGTTTGGGATGCAAGTGATGTTGCCCTTGGCTTTATGTATTTTTTGCATTATGAGGTGGCTGTCATACCCTTTGAGGTCGTGAAAGACTACAGGGATCTTAGTCTTGTCTGATTTGAGTTTGAGCTTGTTGTTGCAGGATTTATGCGCTGCACCTTTGTATACGCCTGTGAAGTGACAGTGGATTTTTACTTTGTGGGTGGTTATTTTTTGTTCACAGATCCCACACTGGGTGGCTTGATTGTAGTCTGATTGGTTTTTTGTTCAGACATGATTGGTATTTTTTGGGCGGGCGAAGGTGTTCTTGATATTGCTGGCTACGCATTCTAATTGGCACAGGAATGCTTCGATGACGGGTTTACCTCTATAGATTACAGGTTCCTCAGCTTGGCCGTCGTATCTGACAACTAGATAGCCAAATCCACATGCTTCGTGTTCGCTGGTGATTTCTGATTTGTCGCCGGCCTTATCCGTTTTGGACGATTATGCTTTCGAAGTCGACATAGATGACATATGGGATAGGCGCTTGGTGTTTTGGTAGTTTTTGAATTTGATGTGGGTGCCTTCGGCTGGCATGTCTATTCGCGTGGAGTTTTTATTGATGCCGCAGCAGTCTGATTTGTGTTGGGTTAGCAAGTCTTTGTTAGTTAAACCATACAAGCAGCGGTCGCAGAAGTAGGTTTTTGATTTATGCTTGTTCTGATCAACGAGCAATCGATTGAGGTTTCTAATCCCACAATAGTGGTATTTTGTTTCTTTTTTGCGATACTATTGGCAACAGCTTAAACTTTTTTGTACAGGCCATATAGAGATGGAAAAACTATTAATTTGGATCTGGGGTACTGGGGCATAAATTTGTACAGGCCGTTTCTGGCACTAAGCATTGCTAAAAAAAATTTGTACAGCGCATTTCTGCCACTAGCGGTACTATTGGAAACAGCTAAAAACTTTTTGTACAGGCCATATAGAGATAGAAAAACTATTGATTTGGATCTGGGGTACTAGTGTATAAATTTGTACAGGCCGTTTCTGGCACTAGCAATGCTGTTAGCATTGCTAAAATAATTTTTGTACAGCCCATTTCTGCCACTAGCGATACTAATTGGCAACAGCCAAAACATTCTGTACAGGCCATATAGAGATGGAAAAACTTTAATTTGGACAGGTATTAAAGTACCCCAGAATCCTCAGTTCCCATATATATATTGTGTCATAGGTCTAGATAAGAGTGATATCAGGTTAATAGTTTGCTTATTTCTCAACGAAAATATATGTTGTTGGTACTCATTAGAAGCGCCTAGCCAAGGCGCTTCTATTGAGTACCCACAACATATGTTTTCGTGGAGAAATAAGAAATATATCAAAACTTTTGGATTGAAAAAAGCGCCTTAACTAGAGCTATGCTGTGCTCGTGACTATGGAATTTCGCAAGTATATTCACTTATATGTTTGAGTAAAAACCGAAACATAGAACAAACCCACTATAAAACCATAATACTCGGATTTCGATAGGCATTGCTGAAAAACATTCAAACCAACAGTTTATAAGTTAAAAATATGAAAGACTTGCCATGATCGTGCAATTATATCAAGTCCAGGACAAAATATAATATATGGGAAATAACTAAAATCCGACTGTATTCCCAAGCAGCCACGAGTAGCTGTAGTTGATATCAGAAATTATTTAACCATTTCATCCCTGAGTTTCTACGTAGAATATTCTATCTTTGGCTTTGGATATATCCATTTTTAAAAATGGAGGTGTCATGCGAAAACCCTAAATAGAATGACAGTGTACAACCAGATGGAACGGCTCGTGACTGGCCATCTCATCTGTTTCTACGTTGTTTGCAAATGTATAGGTTTTGGTCTGCAGGTTGAGAGCGTTAACAAGGTGGCGTCCCCATCACGAAAACACGCCTGTATAATTTTGACCCCCTTGAACCCCACTTTTATATAGTAAAACTGGGGTTTACAGGGGTATACATTATTTTTCTTATTTCTGCTCAAAACTTAGATTGTGGGTACTCGTTAGAATCGCCTCGGCGAGGAGGTTCTAACGAGTACCCACAATCTAGGTTTTGAGCAGAAATATGAAAAAACATCAGAGTTTTTTTATGTGAAAATTTTCAGTTTTTGGAGGTGAAATTTTCTATATATTTGAATAGGCGTGTTTTCGTAATGCTCAAACAGAATTTCCTCACTATTCCTTGACCTAAATGTATCATCTCTTACAAAAAAAAAAAAAAAAAAAAAAATAAAAAAAAAAAAACACCAACACCAACAACAACAACAAAAACAAAAAAACAGACATTTTACGCTCTCCCCCACCCCTAGAACAGCCCGTTCTACCAACTACTATGACAATAAATGTTAACGTACAGTGGGTTCTTTCGAACTATGAAAAATGGAAGAAAAACTCATAATCCCGTATCCACCCAAATATTCGGACTCCTTAACTATTGACCTTATTTTTTCCTTAAAATGTCAAATACTCTGATCTAATCTGAGTCTAGATTCTTTGCTCAGATCTGTCTATCCGAATACGTATTGTATGTTCGACATTGCTTGCGTAAGTACTAGATATCAACTACCCATAATACAAATATTTAAAACAGACACAGGATGCGTAGAAGAGAAATTGTCATGAGTGACAAAATATGTCAAAACTCAGGTTTATTACTTTTACCTGAGAATGAAGAAACACCAAAATATGGGTCGGTGAAAATGATGATACCTAAATTGCACGCAACTGTCAGGTACGTTATGTGCGCTCTATTCTTTGAATAGGGTGGAAAAGTGGCGCGAGACAATGTGCCTGTGCATACCACTTGGAATATTTCACAAAGAGACAATTCTCGCTTCAGAACAACGCTACAAAGCGCCGAGAAGAAGTGTGGGCGAAATCCATCTATTACATGGCAATGCATCAAACTAAACAAAGTGTTTTCGCTACTGTCATCGTACTTTTTTTCTGTACCCAAATATGAAATACCAGAGGACTAAACGAGGCATGATAATGCTTCATATTTCTCCCTGTACCATTTGTTTTATGATGTAATGTAGACAAACGACTGATTTGTTATCAATATTTGTTGCATATTGTGTATAATACAATATGGCCTCGCTATGCGAAAACGTGTTTTTGGGCATAGGCGGACAGCGAAGGCCCAGATCAGTCTGCACTTCCACGCCATTCGATCAGGGCCTTCGCTGTGCGCTACTGGATCATTGGACTTTATATGATATATCAATTGAGAGCAAACGCCGGATGAGACTTCGCGCATGCGTGGGATGAATATGAATTTGTGCTTCGACAATTTGAAAATTAGGAACAATTAAAAGAATACCCTTCGTGCTTTTGCAGAAATTGCCCGGAAAATGGTAAAGTTGAATTTAAATGGTAAAGTTGAAGTTAAACTTGGCCCGCCGTGGTTCAACTATTGGTTTTCATTTACTCTGGCATACAATAGAATTAGCCATGAGTACTCGTCTTTGTTTATTATAGTGATTAGTTTGGTTTTTATGTTTTCGCTTTGATGCATTGACTGAGTTGGGAGCCTTTATGTGAACCAAATTTTTATGTATTTCTGTATTAAGAGTAGCATCGGGACCCAGGGTGAAGTTAGCTAGCTGTAAAAGGGCTTTAAACCCCTCGGTGGTTTACTCTACCGACCGTTCTAAGACAGTGGTCCCGGTGTTAGTCGTACTCTTTGATGCTTTGTGGTTTATTCTACGAGGCGATTTGTTGTATGTCTTTCCGTGTGTCATTTTGTTCTTGTGTTTTTCAGTCCTTTTAGTAATGCGATTACCTCGCTTGGGGAAGAGAGAGCTAATCATAGTGCTTTTCGTACGTTTGTTCGGTTTGTGCTTGTTTAGATTTGTCGGTTTCCTCTTCCTCTTGGGGTCTAGGAAGGGCTGCGGTTTGTGATTGTGGCACTCCCTGGACTTTTCTCTTACCTTTTTTGAAGACGACTCCAAAGACATTTCGATTTGATTCATATCATTAATTTTGAAAAATATTTTCCAAAAAAAAAAAAAAAAAAAAAAATAGGATAATAAATACAACGTTCGAGTTGGTAGACTACAGAACGCATAGGATAAAAATAGCTTTCAAGTATTAAGCTTAATACAGATAAACCGATTTTATTTGAATGAAAGTACTTACTTCTTGATTTTCAAGTTGACAAATGCACTATTGTTCCCTTGGACAGTGATTAAAGGAGGTCTAATACAACAAGGACTCCACCATTGTTTTGTTGAAGAGTACAGCATTTGATACTTGTTAGTGAAAATGTATGGCGGACTCTCTCTCTCTCTCTCTCACACACACACACACACACACACACACACACACACACACACACACACACGATAATACATGTATCTAGACACATTTTAAAAAGTATTATAAGTTTAATGTTTATTCAACAACATATTTCCATGACAGCCATAAATTTTCTAGAATTTTTATAAATTAAAATAACAAATCTCCAAAATTTAGGCATATGTGCAAAGCTTTTACAACTTCGGAAGGTCAGTGTGAAACGGAGATGAATCATGGGAAACTGTATCCACAGAATATAATTATGATGTAGACAGCAAAAACCCATCTCACGCTAGACATCGACCAAACCTGCTCAAGGCCCTCACTCTCTGTTAACAGAACATTCCTCGTTTAGCGCACATGCGTAGAAGTGGTGATGTTATTCCGTGTTTCGAAATTGTAAGAGGCTTAGATTACATTCCTTGAAAAGAGAACTCGGGGACATTGTTATAAATGAAATAAACCAATATGTGAAATCAGTTTCAGACTCCGAAGGTTTTCTCAATGTGTTAAGAGTTAATTACTGCCAAACCTTTCAATAGTTTCAAGAACAGCATAGATAAAGTTTGGAACAATAATAATGTGTACAGTTACTGAGACGTCTGTATCTCATTTATTGGTGATATAGTATAACTGCTTATGAAAACCTGGGCCCAGTTGTTCAAAGCGTCGTTAGCTTAACGAGCTCATTAAGGGTCATTTCGTTAACTGTTTTAACAGATTCAATACACAATATTCTGATATCTTTTGCTGAAAAAATGTGAGTAGCTTTTGCATTTTGTCAGCAAAAAATTTCAGCGTATTTGCACATCACTTGATGTAAATTTTAACGAATCGTTAACTAACGTTTTGAACAACTGGGCCCAGAACTAGTACTAACATATTGTTTATTTGTGTTGAGGTTTTACGGCCCAGTCAACCCAATGTGGTCATGTCGAGCCCGGCCAGTTTACCTAACCACAGGTTTACTGGGCAGGCTTAGTCCTCTAAGCGGTTAGCCAGTTTGTGCACATTCTTTCGCCAGAAACTGACAACTGCCCTTTTTTGAATCAGCGGAAGGGAGAGAATGACCGTAGAAAATAGTTCATGATCAATCTCCACGAAAGAATGTTGCCGACCTCGGCGGGGGTTGAACCCGCGACCTCCTGGTCTCCAGTCGGACAGCGCATCCAACTGAGCCACCGAGGCCGGCAGTAGTACTAACATATGCATATGCATGTCTATCAAAACAAAAGTTAAGAACACAATAGCCCAGAATGAAAAAAGATGCTGGCTTAAAATGATGTTGCCTTACTTATGAGCCAACGACAACCAAAGATTCTACAGAATTCTATGGTACTGGATACTGAATATTGTATTGATAGGAATCAAAAAAGAGCTGACATGACAGGGCGGTTGTGCTGGCAGATCCAGACCTTTGAGGATCTATTATTTTATAGCGTGGCTCAAACTCAACGTAGGTATTATAATAAGGTTCGTACATTTGTAGGTTTGTGAACATACTTTTATTACATTTTTATACACTGTAAATCATACATTTACCAAATGTAGTCATATGTGGACAACAATTACAACTTCAGAAGGTTAATGTGAAAGAGATTAAACTTTGTCTTCGGGGTATATGCGGACAGCGAAGGTCTGGTCAGATCAGACTGAAAATAAGCGGAGTCTGACCAGAGCATTGGCAATCCGCTTGCAGAATAATTGTCTGCTGCAAAATATCGAAGTATAACACAAGTCCTTGACAGATTGTGTGACTTCGCTGACTGACTGGTTCTTTACTTTTTGCATCACGAAAACATACCTATGTAATTTTGATCCCCTTTAATCCCACTTTTATATAGTAAAACTGGGGTTTACAGGGGTATACATTATTTTACTTATTTTACTAAAAAGCATAGATTGTGGGTACACGTTAAAGGCGGTTCTAACGAGTACCCACAATCTATGTTTTGAGCAGAAATATGAAATATATCAGATGTTTTTTTTTATGAAAATTTTCCTTTTTTGGTTGTAAAATTTTCAATATATTTGAATAGACCTGTTTTCATAATGCACTCAAAGGCCCCTTTTCCCACCGGTTGCTCACTTGTATTTGTTTTTTTTTTTTTTTTTTTTTTTTTTTTTCTTTGTTTTATTACAAAAACACGCCTAATCAAATATCTAGAAAATTTCACCTCCAAAACCTGAAAATTTTTAGATAAAATAACTCTAATTTTTTTTCGTATTACTGCTCAAAACATAGATTGTGGGTACTCGTAAGAACGAGTACCCACAATCTATGTTTTCGAGCAGAAATAAGAAAAAATAATGTATACCCCTGTAAACCCCAGTTTTTCTATATAAAAGTTGGGTTTAAACGGTCAAATTATATAGACATGTTTCCGTGATATATATATATATATATTTTTTTTTTCTTATTTTCTTTCTTGTCAACTCGATAACCTCTTCACAATGTGTGTTCTAAGTTTAGTTCGTGCAAGCAGTGTCAGTCAGTTGCTTCTCAACCGTCTTCAGTAATTCGAAGCTATCAACTTGAACAACATGTCTTGAGTTACTCGCTATATCTCTGAATTCAGTAACATCCACTTTAGGTCCAATACCAATGGAAAACACTTGTGCCACGTGGTGCAAATGGTTCGCCTCGACTTTCGTTAAATCAGGAGAGTCAGATCGCCCGTCAGTGATCACCACTACTATTTTGGCTGCATTTGCTCTTGCTCCGTTCTTCTGAAGTAAGCTTTCAAGTCTCACAAAGTTGGGTGCCTTTGATGTATCTATTCCGGTCCCGATGTAGCTTGTATTTCGAATTGCAAAAAGAATGTCATGTCTTGAATGGTAGGTATTGAAGTAAAACTGGTTCTGGACGTCAGAGGAAAACGTAACGAGACTAAATTGAACATTCTGTGGACCTATCTTAAACTGTACAGCGAAGTTGTGGACAAAGTCGAGCTGCTTTTGGAAGTTTTCACGCCCCTCACTGTCCGATGAATCCAGTACGAATATAATATCTGCTGGATTTTGGCCACATTCTGAAACAAACGAATATCTCTTAACATTTCGCACTCTGAATAAAATTTTCAGCGGGCAACATTTTGAAATATATTTTCTGATCTTTTCTCAAAATATGGCTTAAAATAGCTTAGATCCAGTCTGTATAGGAGAAATACCTCAGGCTCCGCTCCGCTACGCCTGAGTAGATATAAGGTATGTGTGTTTACACAACAATTGATATTCAAATAAATTTTAAGTGTTTAAATACTATAATTTATCTGATGGAAATTACTACGGAATTTTGTTAAATATATTTATATATATCCAATGTAATAAAGTAAATGTATTGTTACAAATTATGAATTTATTTTATGTTGTACTCTGATTATGTCTTGTTTGTCGTCGACGACGGACATACACAATTCTGCACGCGGGTGGGAAACCAGCCCAGACATGCCAACGTATGTCTCAGAGCGTCCTTGCACGTAGGTCCTTCAAGGTCATACAATATTTAAGTTATGATCTCAAACTTGTTCACTAACAATGAACCCCTACCTGACTGACTTACACCTGACGCTCGTGCAGAGGACGGCAAGTATCTTCATCTTCAAAACATATTTGTATATATTCATTTAATTCATTTTTAATCACATTCAGTATTAAATTAATGATAAAATTTCTGTTATGATATACGCTTAATACTGTTACGTGTATTTTGATAATGGTTATATTATTGGTATTTATAAATAAAATATTCATATTACTTATTTTATAGCAGCTAACTCGCATATACTACAAAGTACACTATATTAATGTAATAATGGCATTAGAGATCCGATTCTCAAAATCAACTTCTATTAACTGAAGACAGCGAACCTGAACCTCAACTGCTTAATGCGCTTTCCATTCTGTTCTATTCTATACTAGCTACTTCGGTGCTAGATTTTATACAAACAGCCTCGCTAAATAAACACAGCAGACGACTGTTTTCTTGAAATGTTTTCTTGAAACGATTTCAGACAATAATTGCTTTATATTCCTTTGGTTCAGTGCTTATTAATTGGATTATACAAATACAACTGATCACGGAACACGTTATAAAGGATAGATGCAAAAATATCCCAAGTAATCATGTTTATAAATTGTAAACAATATCCCACCCACAGCAAGCAGTGTTGTCAGATGGATTGTCATACACATCTAATCATATTTGGTATTATTACAAAGGAACTATTGAAAAAAATAAATAACAATATATAATTAGTTTTCATTTCATGTATTTTAAAACGTTATTGTTTTCACATATAAATAGGGAATATATATTTTTTACATCTTCTGATTGAGGCCATAAGTGCGGCAGTACTTGTATACACACTGGAAACTGTAAAACAGCATCGCCAGACCGTATGTAAAATACAAAATTCAACCCGAAGTGCCAGGTGCACGTTACTATACGCAAGAAAATACTAAGATCTAGCAATATGCAGATACCGGCATGAAATTTATGTGTTTTAGGCACACACTGCAGAAGGAATCAGCAAGACAGCAGGAAGAATACAGTGAGATGTAAAGGACAGGTTAGTAATTATGAATATAAATAGTGTTAAACAAATTAAGTGACACAGTATGTCATTACACTATTAGTTTAAAGTAAGAATTTAATATGTACATAATAAGAGAATGTATTTAAACATTCTGTAAACATGCAGGGGTTATTATTGGTTGTACAGACCGTGATTCGAGGGTAGCAGCTGCGTAATCCTAGGATAAGAATCACTGTTGGTCATCAACGGTCTATAAATATAGCATCTGTAGTTGTTGATGAACCAACTGGCACGGTCCCAAGTCCGTGACAGTCTGTCCAACTAGATAACCAACATGTCAGCTTTTATATATAGCTCCGCTGACATCACAAGGAAATATAAACAAAAAGAAAGAAACAATAAAAGAAACAAAGAAGGAAAAATAATTTTATTTTGGTGTTTACATTACAGATTTGCTTGGGTGGTGAATTTGCAAATCCTTGATCAATATTAATAGAATATAATTAGAAAGAATGTGTAATAAAATGCTGGTCACACTATCCACTCTATCTTTCTCTTTAGTTCATACAGGAAATCAATAAATTAATAAAGTGATGTTAAAAGAGAAAGTCGCAAATACTGATTAACAGGACAAAGTCAATAGTTATGCGACAAAATGTATACAAGCTGTACCTGTATGGATGAAGTTTTGTTTATGTTACTTTACATAAATAAATGATATAAATAATGTTTTGTTTAGTAATATATTTAAATGTAGAAGACAAAGAATAAAATAAATTCTACCTCTAATAGGAACAAATATCACTCCGCATTTACATTATGTATTGGATACAGAAATACTCTTAAGTAATATCTATTATATAAAACTAAAAATGCTAAGTACTGGTTATGTGTGTGCCGCTGCTGTCATGATTTTTATTAATAGTGGCATTAATAATGTTACAAGGCAATAATGCCACCTTGTGGCACTGCAAAATTATACATTAACATAATGTGTAAAATGTATGCTTGTCATGTTGGGTATAAAAGTGTTATTTATGTTACTGATCTACAATATTGTATTTAATGTGCAGAACACAATTCTACTTCATAAACAATGGTTCTCCAAATAAAGAAAAAAAATAATTCCTTTACACTAAGACCCATTCTATAAAGCAGAAATACCTCAGGCTCCGCTCCGCTACGCCTGAGTAGATATAAGGTATGTGTGTTACACATATAATGATATTCGAAAAAACTTTTTCGTCCTTAACGCATGTTTATACTTATAACGTGCAGTATTCAATTCCTTTTTATAACTAGTAGTTCTCCAAATAAAGATAATTTTAAATCCTTAAAATAGCTTAGACCCAGTCTGTATAGGAGAAATACCTCAGGCTCCGCTCCGCTACGCCTGAGTAGATATAAGGTATGTGTGTTTACACAACAATTGATATTCAAATAAATTTTAAGTGTTTAAATACTATATTTTATCTGATGGAAATTACTACGGAATTTTGTTAAATATATTTATATATATCCAATGTAATAAAGTAAATGTATTGTTACAAATTATGAATTTATTTTATGTTATACTCTGATTATGTCTTCTTTGTCGTCGACGACGGACATACACAATTCTGCACGCGGGTGGGAAACCAACCCAGACATGCCAACGTATGTCTCAGAGCGTCCTTGCACGTAGGTCCTTCAAGGTCAAACAATATTTAAGTTATGATCTCAAACTTGTTCACTAACAATCACAAACACGGAACTAGGATACCAATGACATCAAGAGGACAGATAAAAATAATCGCGGCAGAAATTAACATGTCACAAACCAAAGGAAACCTCTCTCATGGGCAATGTTTAAAGGGTTTACTATATGAGACAAGAACATAAAATAACATTATAGAAATACCTATGGTCATTTTCATAACTGAAATTATGATAAAGAGGCTATAAAACCCATAATCTTACTGATGTGCATCCTACCATGGAATTGGCGATGTGCAGCTTGGTTTGGCAGAAATAAGCAAGCATATTTTTCGTTTGTTACTGGGCATTTATTCCAAATGCCGAAAACCATCAACATGAATTTATCGTCCCATAACATTCAATGACAATGTTAATCATTCTTATTCTATTGTACAGCCAAATCTGGGCTAGAAAAAGCGCCCAAGACTTAATCATGTCCCCATCCTCTATATCATTTTAGACATTGAATTTAAAAACTGCTTTATTAAAGATACCTCACTGACTGCCGCAATGAGCCCTCTGCCAATTTGGAGGAGAAGGGGATGGTGGAGGGTCATAAAATTTTTCTACTTCTGCTTCCTATGCGGACGCAGTAACTCAAGCCTATCCAAGCTAGAGTTCTATGTCACTTTGACCGACAATCTGATTGGCTGATTGACCCGTAATCAGTTGAATATAAATAAACCAATAACAGAGGCCCCCGACATGCTGTGAGGCACCAAATGGTAATGGTTTTCCATAAATTGTTTTATTTAACATAAAATATATTTATAGAAATACCTATGGTCATTTTCATAACTGAAATTATGATAAAGAGGCTATAAAACCCATAATCTTACTGATGTGCATCCTACCATGGAATTGGCGATGTGCAGCTTGGTTTGACAGAAATAAGCAAGCATATTTTTCGTTTGTTACTGGGCATTTATTCCAAATGCCGAAAACCATCAACATGAATTTATCGTCCCATAACATTCAATGACAATGTTAATCATTCTTATTCTATTGTACAGCCAAATCTGGGCTAGAAAAAGCGCCACAATTTGGGAAGCTGCAAGCTATCCAAATACGTCAAGACAAACATCGCCAAATTCCATGACAATTGCACTAAATGAAAATTTTAAACATGAAATACAGGATCAACTCCTTATGCTAACGTCTAGAAAAAAACCCTGCATAAGCCAGTAGGTATATAAGTACAAAATACTGATCCTCTCTTGGTATATTGAACGCAACAGTCTTCTTATATTGTACTAATGAATTGTTAAAACTATTCTAGGCGGGCAGCACAACCTGAACAAGGTACGTGAAATCCTGTACAAGTTTGCAACAATGCTGTTGCCGCATAAGACAGCCGACATACTCTATTCTTTGACCATAACTATGTTTTCTCATACTATTTAATGCTGATGAAAAGCAGACAGAAGATATACGTCGGAGCATGTTTATAATACTTGTAGACGGACTTGTAACCAACTTTTAACTATTGACAAAACCAATAATCAATATAATTCCACCGCATAAGCCAGTTGGAAACTGTAATGATTTTTAGAAAACAGGATTGGCGTTATCCGAATAAAACCTATTTATTAAAACCTTATTCAAACCTACTTAAGTGTAAAACCTACGTCAAATGCACCTGATATATATGTATGTACAACTTATATATTCTGCTAGTTAGCAAGAACACTGTTACAATTCAGATGCCGCCGCATAAGCCAGTCAGAACCTGAATTATCCAATATTAATGCTAATGATGCCCCGAGATGCACTGCTCCAAAACGCTCTTATCCATTCTCCCTTTCAACTGCTTGCCCCTATTTTGCCATAGGGATCCGAATGTAACGTTTAAAAGCTTCCAACGACCCATTTCCCTAATCTGTGAATCTGATAAATTCATTGCATGGGCTCTTGTTGCTGCCCCAATCCTGAGTCCATGGGGTTTATACCTCTTGGGGTCAAGCTTAGCATCTATTATAACTTGTCGGAAAACCGTTGAAAACTGAGAGGTGGACACTGTTGAACCATCCTGATTTATGAAAATAGGACCTATGCAAGGTCCCTCTAAGCTGATGTACCTAGCTAGTGCATTAACAGGGCAATGCTGATGCTTATGGTTGGCCTCAATAACTAAAGTTACCTCCCCTCTCGAGTGCTTATAATGCAACATTGTTATTGCGACCTTTGAGACCTACCCCTTGTTACCGAAAACTTAATCTTGTCCCTTTGAATGACATTTGTCTGTCTATCACCCCTTGTGGTATATTCCCCTATTCTCAAAAAAGCATGAAACGCGAGTAAAAACATTGCTGTATACATTCGCCTTTCATAAACGGAAGGATACAATCTCTTGATGATGTTAACAAAATTATGTAACATATGCAATGTTACCGACAACCGTTTATCCTGTGAGGGAGCAAGACGTTTCGCACCCATTAAAAGTTTCCTGATCAAGAATTTGTTTGTAGGATTCGGCAAACCAAGAATATTGTGACAGTAACCCAGAGCGGATACATTGGTTTGAATGGAAGCTGCTTTATAACCCTTATTTACCAAGTAAAGAATAAATTTTGCCATATCCTGCTCTTAAATAGGAAGACAGCAGATGCTGTTTGCATTTTCATGTTCATAAAAACTAGTGTAAATTGACATAGCGTTGCGATAAGTCCTTTTAGTAGCATCAGAAACTGATGCACTCAAAAGCTGTGTCATGGAATAGGCTACACCTCTATTCTCAGAAGGCTCTCTGGGACTGGAGTCGGCTGTCTGTCCATTTGCGGATCAAGTCTGTAAAAAATCCGCCACCTTTGAACGAGAGACAAGATCTGATAATGTATTGCGAAAACTATCTATATGAATACAGTGAGTCAATATATTGTTTTTCATACATGCGAAAACAAAGCGTCTGACTAAGCACATTATAAATTTATCTTTACTCGATTGTTTGTTGAGAATGTAGACTGCTGCCACATTGTCAATATGCAATGTTATGCACTGATTTTTTAAATTTGGACCCCATATTTCGAAGGCTAGCACAATAGGAAATATTTCCTTAAATGTAATGGGAAAATCTTTCAGATGATCGGGCCATTTATTCATAAGCCAGTGCTTCCCAAAAATAGCTCCAAAACCAACTGATCCCGCTGCGTCTGTATATAGGTCCAATGAGGGAGAGGTCAACCATTTATCTTTCAATAGTAAGCTAGATCCATTTAAATGCTCAATAAATAGCTGCCATGCTGCCAGATCCCTCCTGGCATCTTTATTCAAAGTTACCCTATGATTTGGTCGTGAGACATACCTTATTAGATCTATCAATCTGCGCAAGAAACACCTACCAGGTCTAACCACGATGCAACAGAAATTTAACAGACCTATGATTGATTGAAGTGTATGTAGTTTTATTTTTCGACATTTCTGATGTGTGCTCAAAAGAGACCTGACTTTTTCTAATTTTTCCTTGGGTAAGCGCACTTCCATCTTTCTTGAATCTAATTCTAAGCCCATGAAAGTAAGGCAAGTGCACGGCCCCACAGTTTTATCAGATTTAATGGGTACCCCCACTTGCTCGCAAAATGCCAAGAATGTATGCAGTTGTTTCTGACAGTTAACCGAGTTAGCAGGACCCAATATCAGGAAGTCGTCCAAAATGTGGGTAATAAATGAAATACCCAGCTTACTTTGGGCAATCCACTTCAAACCTGAACTAAATCTATCAAAAATGGCTGCCGAACTGCGGAGGCCCATCGTTAGACACTTATCATAATAATACTGATCTCCCCATTTGAAACCGAGCAGCTCATGGTCGTCCCTATGCACTGGAAGAATCCTGTATGCTGATTCTATATCAGTTTTTGATAGCAGACAATCCGGACCAAGTGCCAACACCAGTGCAACGGCATCGTCAAAACTTGAATATTTAACAGTGGAAAGCTCTTCGCATATAAAATCATTAACCGAATTGCCTTCAGGATAACTCAAATGATGGATTAACCGAAATTCTCCAGGTTTCTTTTTTGGTACGACACCAATCGGGCTTACTTGTATATTCGGGAAAGGTGGTAAATTGAATGGACCTTGAATCTTCCCTAACTTGCGCTCTGCGATAATCTTTTCGGAAATAATCTCGGGAAAATCTTTACAAGACTTTAGATTCGGGCTACTCCTGAAATATCTAGGACCCTCATAGCTAATTCTGAAACCGTATCTAAGCCCTGTCAACAAATACTCTTGGAAAATAAAGCCACGAATCCACTTTGTGAATAGCTTTAATTTAATGGGTGTCACTGGTTCGACCTGTGCCAGATCATCGGCGCATAGGTCGCGAGCGGTAACTATCCTGCTGTGCGGGTCTAGTACCTGATGGTGCTGCATTACCTGCTTGTTGGCCCTGTGTGTCAGGTCCTGTTGTGCTTTGTGACTGGTTACAGTGCTTTGCTGAGTGGGGTCCCCTGCAGAGGCCACATGTGTGTGGAAAACTACATTCTGCTCTATTACATCTTCCCGTCCTATTGAAAGTCCAGCAACAGTTTCGAAGGAAGGTATTGTTGCGCCTTTGCAAATTCTGACTGGGCTGCTGCCTTTCTCTGCCAAAACTTTGAAATCGGTTGGGACCTTGAAATGTATATTTTGCAGATGGTACCCATAAATCATAGTAAATCATGTCCCATCTGTACTGTACAGATTCCCTTAAATGTCTAAACTGCATGTCATAGTTGTACCATGCTAAACCAGGCCTGCGGTATGCAAGATCACGAATGATCTCGCCATACTTCATAAGCTGGGGTGCCTCATGTGGGAATTTTTCAGAATAAACTGCAACGAATCTTAAAAAAGCCGAAGTCCATTGAGCAATATACGTAATTTTACGTGTCTGTGTTTGCGGTACCAAGTTAAATGTGGGATCATTGGACAACTGAAGGGTAAACTTTTGTTGTTTGGGTTGTACATTATAGCTTGGTAAGATTAATGCGAAATCAATGTACTTGCTGGCCCAAATTTTACGTTTCAACTTGGAGTTTATTTGTGATGAAATTGGAGCCGAAATAGGTTTCGCAAAAATTGGTGCATGCACAAGTGGCTGCCCACCTGATAGAAAATTAAGATGTGTCTTTGCAGCATTATTTAAGTCAAAATTGTGCACATCTAAATCCTCAACTTCAGAGTCAGTTTCTGCTGTTGGTATCCTCAGCAGAGGACTACTACCCACCACTGAATCGTCAGACCCCTTAGAGGATAAGCCCTTTGAAGTAGATTGCTGCCGCGTCTTCCTCCGACCGGTTGTTAACCGCCTATCTACAGCTCTGCCGGAGCTCCTGTCCGCTGACGATTCATCAGAAGACCAATTATCCTCTGTGGAAACAGACCTCGCCCGATTTGCCACTCGCCGTGTTTTGTTTCGAGCTATGTTTTGACGAACAGATCGAGATCGCTCTCTACTAGCAACATTATGTTTATGATTCTGCGTCCCTTTACTAGGAATTTTATTAGTCTCTTGATCTTCACCATCAACATCAGAAACCGAATCAACCATCGAGGTGGCCCTAATCTTGCCAGCACTTTTAACACTCCTAGTCTGCACAGTTTTTTGTGTCTGTACGGGCTGAGATAGTGCCCGATCCGCATCAAGCCGGTTCATTTTTCTAGCATGTCGACTTCGTATTAAACTACGATGTGTACGCCTAACTGGCTGAACTGAATCAGACTGTTCATCACTGTCAGTCCCTACATCCCGACCGCTACCTTGCCGCTGGATTATCTTGTACTAGCTCTTTTCGCCGTTTAGCGCTTCCACTACCCCTTTTTGCAGTCTCATGGCTCCCTTTTCTTTTTGCTGGACGCATCTTATACCATAAAAATCTGCAACAAAACAAGAAAAGCAGTATCTATTTCTTAAAAACGATATAACCCATCATGCAGTTTGCACGCTACCACATCAATGTAGCCCCAACTGCTGATGCAAAATATATACCGAACATGTAGCCAATCTGTACCATAAATGTAGCCGTCCGCTACAACATTTTATAACAGGTCATACAATGTGAACCCTATCCAAACTATTATAACATAACTATAGCCAATCCGTTATTGCAAAAGAGATACCATAAATATAGTCACACTGTACTATAAATAGCCAATCCCCATCTCATACTGCAAAATAGACGGTAGATGATAAAATGTGAATTTGTACCCCTAGAATATAGCACCTGCTTTATGAGCTCCTGAATATTGCCAGAGACTTTAAAATTCTATGTAAGTAAGTGAGTAAGAAAGTAAGTAAAGACTCTATTTTATGAGGGTAAAACAAATGTGTGTGCTTATACCTTTTTTTTTTTTTTTTTTTTTTTTTTTTTGGTAACGGGCTTTCTATTCATTAACCCTATTTTAATAGCAAAAACCTTGTACTATATACATGTAAGTGACCATTCACCGCATAGTTTGTTAAGTGAGCAAGCAAAGTAAGCAAGTAAAGACTTTATTTTATTAGGGTTATAAACGTATGTGATTATACCAATTTCTAGTAACGGACTTTATATTCATTAAATCTGTTTTAATAAGAAATATATTGTACTACATACATTTAAGTGACCATTCACTGCATAATTTATGACGCACCATACGTCACAAAAAAAATCAGTGAACTTATGTACGTACAACCATAAAAACTCCCAGGCGGCTCCCACCATTGCCAAGCCTACCATAACCTGGGTAAAACCAAGGACTAAACCTGAGAATATGCATATGTGCAGACATATCCCATGAAATTTATATAATTAATATACCATGCAACTCCTTCTTCATTGAGACCACAGCAGCTCTGATATTCTTGAAATATTTTGGGTAACCCACCCAATTATTCAAATGAGTACCATCAGTGCTTAGAGCTGCTTTTAGCTGTTCAAGCTGGAAAAGCCCTTTGTGCTTCCAGAACCTTACTCGCTCGTCATCCTGAGCCAATGCACATAACAACTGATTAATCCTATTACAACGAACGTTGAACCAGTCTATATTAACAGGGTATCTGACTGGTCTACTTGGATGTATACGATGTTGTATTTGCATAATGACTACTCTTTTAATTTTAAAAGCCTGAACTAAGTGTTGTGCTAATGCATATAATTTGCCTGCAATCCTTTCATCCCAGTCTGAATCCGTAAACTCACCCGGCTTGGAACCAATATCGTTTGTTTCAGCTTGTAAAATACATATATCCGGCTGAAAATCAGCTACGATCTCCAAGTCAGCCCTTATCTGTGGGATGGACGCGCCCCGTCTACCCGAAAATTGAATCAAAAACTCTTGCTGAGAGAGATTCAAAGTCACATTATGCTCGTCAGAAATCTCTTTCCATCAAGAATCTTTTAAACCCGGCAACAAATGAATGCCCCAGTAATAGTACCTTCAGAACTGCATGATGTTTCTCTACACGTGTCTCGCCCGACTGACCTGGAGACGCCATTTTCTTTGACACGTTTTTTTTTTTTTTTTTTTTTTTTTTTTACACGAGCCTGCTTCAGACTGCTGCAGTGTCTGACACGTTGCCCGTAAACAAAGCTATTATAAGGCTACACTCACCTAATCCTTATCAGATCAACGACGAAGCAAACCAGCTTCTGCTAAATTCGCTAAACTTTCCGCAGAATCTCATAAAATATGTCATAAAATTGTTCTACTTCTGCTTTCTATGCGGACGCAGTAACTCAAGCTATCCAAGCTAGAGTTCTATGTCACTTTGACCGGCAATCTGATTGGCTGAGCGACCCGTAATCAGTTGAATATAAATAAATCAATAACAGAGGCCCCCAACAGGCTGTGAGGCACCAAATGGGTTTTCCATAAATTATTTTATTTAACATAAAATATATTTCCATCGAATAAACAGCGAATTTGTGTACGAACAAACGTAGAAACATTGCAAGATAAATACCGTCTAGGACCTATCCACAGTAAAGTCGTTGGAGCTTATACTGGGTTTTATGGATATCGAACCTTCGATCTTAATCCTGATACACGTCCATCTACATATAATTGTTTTGTCCACGTAAGGAAACCTTACGTGGACCAAACAATTATATGTAGGTGATCGTGTATCAGGATTAAGATCGAAGGTTCGATATCCAAAAAACATCATTGGATCGACACAGACATAATAAAAAAAAAAATAACAACTTATAAACGAACCTATTAATACTATGATTAAAAAAGCTGAGTTTATTCCAAGGCGGTTCACTTGTTGCAGTTCTTCTTTGTTTATGCGTCGGCGGTTTCATATGTGGCGTTTGTTTTGTTTATTAGTTCATCATCTTTTTCTTTTTTTCGTGCATCAGGCAGGCTGTGATATATATGGGAACTGAGGATTCTGGGGTACTTTATTATCTGTCCAAATCAAACTTTTTCCATCTCTATATGGCTTGTACAAAATATTTTAGCTGTTTCCAATAGTATCGCTAGTGGCAGAAATGGGCTGTACGAATTTTTTTAACAATGCTAACAGCATTGCTAGTGCCAGAAACGGCCTGTACAAATTTATACACCAGTACCCCCAGATCCAAATCAATAGTTTTTCCATCTCTATATGACCTATACAAATTTTTTTAGCTATTGCCAATAGTATCGCTAGTGGCAGAAATGGGCTGTACAAAAAAAGTTTTAGCAATGCTACATTGCTAGTGCCAGAAACGGCCTGTACAAATTTATGCCCCAGTACCCCAGATCCAAATCAATAGTTTTTCCATCTCTATATGGCCTGTACAAAATCTTTAAGCTGTTGCTAATAGTATCGCTAGTGGCAGAAATGGGCTGTATAAAATTCTTTTTAGCAATGCTAACAGCATTGCTAGTGCCAGAAACGGCCTGTACAAAATTATGCCCCAGTACCCCAGATCAAAATCAGTAGTTTTTCCATCTTTATATGGCCTGTACAAATTTTTTTTAGCTGTTGCCAATAGTATCGCAAAAAAGAACCAAAATACCACTATTGTGGGATTAGAAACCTCAATCGATTGCTCGCTGATCAAAACAAGCATAAATCAAAACCTACTTCTGTGACCGATGCTTGTATGGTTTCACTAACAAAGACTTGCTAACCCAACACAAATCAGACTGCTACGGCATCAATAAAAACTCCACGCGAATAGACATGTCAGCCGAAGGCATCCACATCAAATTCAAAAACTACCAAAAAACCAAGCGCCTGTCCCATATGTCATCTATGCCGACTTCGAAAGCATAATCAAGTCCAAAACGGATAAGGCCGGCGACAAATCAGAAATCACCAGCGAACACGAAGCATGTGGATTTGGCTATCAAGTTGTCAGATACGACGGCCAACCTGAAGAACCTGTAATCTATAGAGGTAAAAACGTCATCGAAGCATTCCTGTGCCACTTTGAATGCCAGCAACATCAACAACATCTTCGCCCACCCAAAAACCACCAATCATGTCTGAACAAAAATATCAATCAGACTACAATCAGGCCACCCAATGTTGGATCTGTGAACAAAAAATAACCACCCACAAAGTAAAAACCCACTGTCACTTCACATGCGTATACAAAAATACATAAAGCCAAGGGCAACATCACTTGCATCCCAAATAACGCTGAAAAGTATATTTCATTCAGCGTATTTCAACTAAAGTTCCTAGACAGCTTTCAATTTATGGCGTCGTCGCTGGAAAAGTTAGTGGCTGCCACAGATAAATCAGACTTCAAATTAACCAAAAGTGCGTTTGGCGACAAGGCGGATGTGCAAGCTTACCGACGAAAAAATCAAAGACACAGACTATACCCAAGCCCAAAAAGTGTGGAATGAATTCAACTGCAAGACCCTAGGTGACTACCACAACCTTTACTTAAAGACTGACGTTGTCTTACTCGCTGATGTGTTTCAAACTTTCCGGAAAACCAGCATGGGCCCATACATTGACCCTTTGAACTATTACACTGTGCTTGTGAGGGTTTCTCAGATAAACATCTAACGATCAAATACGTCTGGTTCTTTCTTAAACAAACTTGGTCTAGTTGGAGTTGTCACAGGTGTTGTTGACACAGTTGATACAGGAGACGTGCTTTTATCTATATGTTTCCAGGTTTTACATAACACTTGCCATACAGCAAACCCAGTAATAGCACAATACACAAGTGTTTTGGCAAAATCTGTGTATTCTTGTATACTCGTTACTATATCCTGCAATGTGTGGGATTCTTTATTATCCTTTTCCAAAATAGATTGTGTATCTAACTCTATGTCTGTCACAGCATCCAAAGAGTCTAATATGTTTTGCATTAATTCTGTTTGTCTCTCCATCTTTGATTCTATCCGTCCAAGTCTTGCATAGAAATCTTCCACTATAATTTCCCTATGTGGAATAAGTTTTTGTTGAATAATAGATTCTTGTGGAACAACATTTTCCTGTGGTTCTTTAGTAATTCTTTGCATCCCATATTTTTTTGTAATCTGCTCCGGCCAATATTATACTTTTTCTGCACCTCTGATGCAGATAAAAGGTCTTTAGATTTTTTAATTTCTTCTATGTCACCCAATGACCGGTTTGTTTTGCCCATTTTTTTAGTTTTTTCATAGACATTTAAAACATAGAATAAAACTATATTGGAGTAAAACAGCATAACCCCAGAGACAGAAGCTTTAAAGGTATTATTATGTGCTTAATTTGATGATAAATCTTAAGTAATGCTTCTAGCATTGCTTCTAGCATTGCTAAACATAGAACCAACACCACAGTGGAGAACAAAATTAAAATGTATTATTATGTGCTTGTTTTAGTGATAAATAGTAGCATTGCTATAAGCATTGCTAAACATAGAACCATTGTGGATTATGACAACACCAAAGTGGAGAACAAGATTAAAATGTGTTATTATGTGCTTGTTTTAGTGATAAATAGTAGCATTGCTAATAGCAAAAATAGCATTGCTAATAGCAAAAATAGCATTGCTAATAGCAAAAGTAGCATGGTTCTGTATTTAGCAATGCTAATAGCAATGCTACTATTTATCACTGAAACAAGCACATAATAATACATTTTAATATTGTTCTCCACTTTGGTGTTGTCATAATCCACCATGGTTCTATCTTTAGTAATGCTAGAAGCAATGCTAGAAGCATTACTTAACATTTATCATCAAATTAAGCAAATTAGGTGTACAAGAATACACAGATTTTACCAAAACACTTGTGTATTGTGCTATTACTGGGTTTGCTGTATGGCAAGTGTTATGTAAAACCTGGAAACATATAGATAAAAGGACGTCTCCTGTATCAACTGTGTCAACATCTGTGACAACTCCAACAAGACCAAGTTTGTTTAAGAAAGAACCAGACGTATTTGATCTTTAGATGTTTATCTGAGAAACCTTCACAGGCACAGTGTAATAGTGCAAAGGGTCGAGTTTGTATGAGCCCATGCAGGTTTTCCGGAAAGTTTGAAACACATCAGCGAGTAAGACAACGTCAGTCTTTAAGTAAAGGTTGTGGTAGTCACCTAGGGTCTTGCAGTTGAATACATTCCACACTTGTTGAGCGTGGGTATAGTCTGTGTCTTTGATTTTTTCGTCTGTGAGTTTGCTGAAAAATTTATCAATGGGAGGCAGCTGGGTTTCATTGAACCGGTCCAGGCTGTCCATGTATTTATACGGATAGACGCACATCCGCCTTGTCACCAAACGCACTTTTGGTTAATTTGAAAAACAGGTAAGAGAAAAGTCCAGGGAGTGCCACAATCACAAACCGCAGCCCTTCCCAGACATCAAGAGGAAGAGGAAACTGACAAATCCAAACAAGCACAAATCGAACAAACGTACTAAAAGCACTAAGATTAGCTCTCTCTTCCCCAAGCGAGGTAATCGCAATACTAAAAGGACTGAAAAACACAAGAACAAAATGACACATGGTAAGACATACAACAAATCGCCTCGTAGATTTTGTTTGTGTTGAGGTTTTACGGCCTAGTCAACCCAATGGGGTCATGTTGAGCGCGGTCAGTTTACCTAACCACACGTTTACTGGGCAGGCTTAGTCCTCTAAGCGGTTAACCAGTATTGTGCACATTCTTTCGCCAGAAACTGACAACTGCCCTTCTTGAATCAGCGGAAGGGAGAGAATGACCATAGAAAATATTTCTTGATCAATCTCCACGAAAGAATGTTGCCGACCTCGGCGGGGGTTAAACCCGCGACCTCCTGGTCTCCAGTCGGATGGCGCATAAAGCAACAAAGAGTAAGACTAACACCGGGACCACCGCCTTAGAACGGTCAGTAAAGTAAACCACCGGGGGGTTTAAAGCACTTATACAGCTAGCTAACTTCACCCTGGGTCCCGATGGTACTCTTAATACAGAAATACATAAAAATTCGTTTCGTATAAAGGCTCCCAACTCAATGCATCAGAGCGAAAACATAAAAATCAAATAAATCACAATAATAAACAAAGACTAGTACTCATGGCTAATTCTACAGTTGCCAGAGTAAATGAAAACCAATAGTTGAACCACGGCGGGCCAAGCCAAAGACATATCGTCAAGCCCCAGCCTACTGGTTAAAGTTTTACGAAGAGGCCGTCATTGAGTCTGAGGCCCGAACCGCCGTCGTGCAATTAAAGAGTGAAGCATAGCCATCAACAATGATTGGGTTGACAACTAGGCATGCAGTCTGCCGCATAATATCCAGGCTATAGCCAATAGTATGATTTATCTGTGGCAGCCACTAACTTTTCCAGCGACGACGCCATAAATTGAAAGTTGTCTAGGAACTTGAGTTGAGCTACGCTGAATGAAATATACTTTTCTGCGTTGTTTGGGATGCAAGTGATGTTGCCCTTGGCTTTATGTATTTTTTGCATTATGAGGTGGCTGTCATACCCTTTGAGGTCGTGAAAGACTACAGGGATCTTAGTCTTGTCTGATTTGAGTTTGAGCTTGTTGTTGCAGGATTTATGCGCTGCACCTTTGTATACGCCTGTGAAGTGACAGTGGATTTTTACTTTGTGGGTGGTTATTTTTTATTCACAGATCCAACACTGGGTGGCTTGATTGTAGTCTGATTGGTTTTTTGTTCAGACATGATTGGTATTTTTTGGGCGGGCGAAGGTGTTCTTGATATTGCTGGCTACGCATTCAAATTGGCACAGGAATGCTTCGATGACGGGTTTACCTCTATAGATTACAGGTTCCTCAGCTTGGCCGTCGTATCTGACAACTAGATAGCCAAATCCACATGCTTCGTGTTCCCTGGTGATTTCTGATTTGTCGCCGGCCTTATCCGTTTTGGACGATTATGCTTTCGAAGTCGACATAGATGACATATGGGATAGGCGCTTGGTGTTTTGGTAGTTTTTGAATTTGATGTGGGTGCCTTCGGCTGGCATGTCTATTCGCGTGGAGTTTTTATTGATGCCGCAGCAGTCTGATTTGTGTTGGGTTAGCAAGTCTTTGTTAGTTAAACCATACAAGCAGCGGTCGTAGAAGTAGGTTTTTGATTTATGCTTGTTCTGATCAACGAGCAATCGATTGAGGTTTCTAATCCCACAATAGTGGTATTTTGTTTCTTTTTTGCGATACTATTGGCAACAGCTTAAACTTTTTTGTACAGGCCATATAGAGATGGAAAAACTATTAATTTGGATCTGGGGTACTGGGGCATAAATTTGTACAGGCCGTTTCTGGCACTAAGCATTGCTAAAAAAAATTTGTACAGCGCATTTCTGCCACTAGCGGTACTATTGGAAACAGCTAAAAAATTTTGTACAGGCCATATAGAGATAGAAAAACTATTGATTTGGATCTGGGGTACTAGTGTATAAATTTGTACAGGCCGTTTCTGGCACTAGCAATGCTGTTAGCATTGCTAAAATAATTTTTGTACAGCCCATTTCTGCCACTAGCGATACTATTGGCAACAGCCAAAACATTCTGTACAGGCCATATAGAGATGGAAAAATTTTAATTTGGACAGGTATTAAAGTACCCCAGAATCCTCAGTTCCCATATATATATTGTGTCATAGGTCTAGATAAGAGTGGGTATCAGGTTAATAGTTTTCTTATTTCTCAACGAAAATATATGTTGTTGTACTCATTAGAAGCGCCTAGCTAGGTACTCGCCTAGCCAAGGCGCTTCTATTGAGTACCCAAAACATATGTTTTCGTGGAGAAATAAGAAAAATATCAAAACTTTTGGATTGAAAAAAGCGCCTTTACTAGAGCTATGCTGTGCTCTTGACTGTGGAATTTCGCGAGTATATTCACTTATATGTTTGAGTAAAAACCGAAACATAGAACAAACCCACTATAAAACCATAATACTCGGATTTCGATAGGCATTGCTGAAAAACATTCAAACCAACAGTTTATAAGTTAAAAATATAAAAGACTTGCCATGATCGTGCAATTATATCAAGTCCAGGACAAAATATAATATATGGGAAATAACTAAAATCCGACTGTATTCCCAAGCAGCCACGAGTAGCTGTAGTTGATATCAGAAATTATTTAACCATTTCATCCCTGAGTTTCTACGTAGAATATTCTATCTTTGGCTTTGGATATATCCATTTTTAAAAATGGAGGTGTCATGCGAAAACCCTAAATAGAATGACAGTGTACAACCAGATGGAACGGCTCGTGACTGGCCATCTCATCTGTTTCTACGTTGTTTGCAAATGTATATGTTTTGGTCTGCAGGTTGAGAGCGTTAACAAGGTGGCGTCCCCATCACGAAAACACGCCTATATAATTTTGACCCCCTTGAACCCCACTTTTATATAGTAAAACTGGGGTTTACAGGGGTATACATTATTTTTCTTATTTCTGCTCAAAACTTAGATTGTGGGTACTCGTTAGAATCGCCTCGGCGAGGCGGTTCTAACGAGTACACACAATCTAGGTTTTGAGCAGAAATATGAAAAAAACATCAGAGTTTTTTTATGTGAAAATTTTCAGATTTTGGAGGTGAAATTTTCTATATATTTGAATAGGCGTGTTTTCGTAATGCTCAAACAGAATTTCCTCACTATTCCTTGACCTAAATGTATCATCTCTTACAAAACAAAACAAAACAAAACAAAACAAAAACAACAAAAAAAACCCAAAAACAACAACAAAAACAAACAAACAAAAAAAAAAACAAAAAAAAAACAGACATTTTACGCTCTCCCCCATCCCTAGAACAGCCCGTTCTACCAACTACTATAACAATAAATGTTAACGTACAGTGGGTTCTTTCGAACTATGAAAAATGGAAGAAAAACTCATAATCCCGTATCCACCCAAATATTCGGACTCCTTAACTATCGACCTTATTTTTTCCTTAAAATGTCAAATACTCGGATCTAATCTGAGTCTAGATTCTTTGCTCAGATTTGTCTATCCGAATACGTATTGTATGTTCGACATTGCTTGCGTAAGTACTAGATATCAACTACCCATAATATAAAAATTTAAAACAGGCACAGGATGCGTAGAAGAGAAATTGTCATGAGTGACAAAATATGTCAAAACTCAGGTTTATTACTTTTACCTGAGAATGAAGAAACACCAAAATATGGGTCGGTGAAAATGATGAGACCTAAATTGCACGCAACTGTCAGGTACGTTATCTGCGCTCTATTCTTTGAATAGGATGGAAAAGTGGCGCGAGACAATGTGCCTGTGTATACCACTTGGAATATTTCACAAAGAGACAATTCTCGCTTCAGAACAACGCTACAAAGGGCCGAGAAGAAGTGTGGGCGAAATCCATCTATTACATGGCAATGCATCAAAATAAACTAAGTGTTTTCGCTACTGTCATCGTACTTTTTTCTGTGCCCAAATATGAAATACCAGAGGACTAAACGAGGCATGATAATGCTTCATATTTCTCCCTGTGCCATTTGTTTTATGATGTAATGTAGACAAACGACTGATTTGTTATCAATATTTGTTGCATATTGTGTATATTACAATATGGCCTCGCTATGCGAAAACGTGTTTTTGGGCATAGGCGGACAGCGAAGGCCCAGATCAGTCTGCACTTCCACGCAGTCCGATCAGGACCTTCGCTGTGCGCTACTGGATCATTGGACTTTATATGATATATCAATTGAGAGCAAACGCCGGATGAGACTTCGCGCATGCGTGGGATGAATATGAATTTGTGCTTCGACAATTTGAAAATTAGGAACAATTAGAAGAATACCCTTCGTGCTTTTGCAGAAATTGCCCGGAAAATGGTAAAGTTGAATTTAAATGGTAAAGTTGAAGTTAAACTTGGCCCGCCGTGGTTCAACTATTGGTTTTCATTTACTCTGGCATACAGTAGAATTAGCCATGAGTACTCGTCTTTGTTTATTATAGTGATTAGTTTGGTTTTTATGTTTTCGCTTTGATGCATTGACTGAGTTGGGAGCCTTTATGTGAACCAAATTTTTATGTATTCCTGTATTAAGAGTAGCATCGGGACCCAGGGTGAAGTTAGCTAGCTGTAAAAGTGTTTTAAAATATTTTCCAAAAAAAAAAAAAAAAAAAAAAAAAAATAGGATAATAAATACAACGTTCGAGTTGGTAGACTACAGAACGCATAAGATAAAAATAGCTTTCAAGTATTAAGCTTAATACAGATAAACCGATTTTATTTGAATGAAAGTACTTACTTCTCGATTTTCAAGTTGACAAATGCACTATTGTTCCCCTGGACAGTGATTAAAGGAGGTCTAATACAACAAAGACTCCACCATTGTTTTGTTGAAGAGTACAGCATTTGATACTTGTTAGTGAAAATGTATGGCGGACTCTCTCACACACACACACACACACACACACACACACACACACACACACACACACACACACACGATAATACATGTATCTAGACACATTTTAAAAAGTATTATAAGTTTAATGTTTATTCAACAACATATTTCCATTACAGCCATAAATTCTAGAATTTTTATAAATTAAAATAACAAATCTCCAAAATTTAGGCATATGTGCAAAGCTTTTACAACTTCGGAAGGTCACTGTGAAACGGAAATGAATCATGGGAAACTGTATCCACAGAATATAACTATGATGTAGACAGCAAAAACCCATCTCACGCTAGACATCGACCAAACCTGCTCAAGGCCCTCACTCTCTGTTAACAGAACATTCCTCGTTTAGCGCACATGCGTAGAAGTGGTGATGTTATTCCGTGTTTCGAAATTGTAAGAGGCTTAGATTACATTCCTTGAAAAGAGAACTCGGGGACATTGTTATAAATGAAATAAACCAATATGTGAAATCAGTTTCAGTCTCCGAAGGTTTTCTCAATGTGTTAAGAGTTAATTACTGCCAAACCTTTCAATAGTTTCAAGAACAGCATAGATAAAGTTTGGAACAATAATAATGTGTACAGGTACTGAGACGTCTGTATCTCATTTATTGATGATATAGTATAACTGCTTATGAAAACCTGGGCCCAGTTGTTCAAAGCGTCGTTAGCTTAACGAGCTCATTAAGGGTCATTTCGTTAACTGTTTTAGCAGATTCAATACACAATATTCTGATATCTTTTGCTGAAAAAATGTGAGTAGCTTTTGCATTTTTTCAGCAAAAAATTTCAGCGTATTTGCACATCACTTGATGTAAATTTTAACGAATCGTTAACTAACGACATCGTTAGTTTTGAACAACTGGGCCCAGAACTAGTACTAACATATTGTTTATTTGTGTTGAGGTTTTACGGCCCAGTCAACCCAATGGGGTCATGTCGAGCGCGGCCAGTTTACCTAACCACAGGTTTACTGGGCAGGCTTAGTCCTCTAAGCGGTTAACCAGTATTGTGCACATTCTTTCGCCAGGAACTGACAACTGCCCTTTTTTGAATCAGCGGAAGGGAGAGAATGACCGTAGAAAATAGTTCATGATCAATCTCCACGAAAGAATGTTGCCGACCTCGGCGGGGGTTGAACCCGCGACCTCCTGGTCTCCAGTCGGACAGCGCATCCAACTGAGCCACCGAGGCCGGCAGTAGTACTAACATATGCATATGCATGTCTATCAAAACAAAAGTTAAGAACACAATAGCCCAGAATGAAAAAAGATGCTGGCTTAAAATGGTGTTGCCTTACTTATGAGCCAACGACAACCAAAGATTCTACAGAATTCTATGGTACTGGATACTGAATATTGTATTGATAGGAATCAAAAAAGAACTGACATGACAGGGCGGTTGTGCTGGCAGATCCAGACCTTTGAGGATCTATTTTTTATAGCGTGGCTCAAACTCAACGTAGGTATTATAATAAGGTTCGTACATTTGTAGGTTTGTGAACATACTTTTATTACATTTTTATACACTGTAAATCATACATTTACCAAATGTAGTCATATGTGGACAACAATTACAACTTCAGAAGGTTAATGTGAAAGAGATTAAACTTTGTCTTCGGGGTATATGCGGACAGCGAAGGTCTGGTCAGATCAGACTGAAAATAAGCGGAGTCTGACCAGAGCATTGGCAATCCGCTTGCAGAATAATTGTCTGCTGCAAAATATCGAAGTATAACACAAGTCCTTGACAGATTGTGTGACTTCGCTTACTGGCTGGTTCTTTACTTTTTGCATCACGAAAACATACCTATATAATTTTGATCCCCTTTAATCCCACTTTTATATAGTAAAACTGGGGTTTACAGGGGTATACATTATTTTTCTTATTTTACTAAAAAGCATAGATTGTGGGTACACGTTAAAGGCGGTTCTAACGAGTACCCACAATCTATGTTTTGAGCAGAAATATGAAATATATCAGATGTTTTTTTTATGAAAATTTTCCTTTTTTTGGTTGTAAAATTTTCAATATATTTGAATAGACCTGTTTTCATAATGCACTCAAAGGCCCCTTTTCCCACGGTGTTGCTCACTTGTATTTGTTTTTTTTTCTTTGTTTTATTACAAAAACACGCCTATTCAAATATCTAGAAAATTTCACCTCCAAAAACTGAAAATTTTTAGATAAAAAAACTCTGATTTTTTTTCGTATTACTGCTCAAAACATAGATTGTGGGTACTCGTAAGAACCGCCTCGGCGAGGCGGTTCTAACGAGTACCCACAATCTATGTTTTCGAGCAGAAATAAGAAAAAATATTGTATACCCCTTTAATCCCCTGTTTTTCTATATAAAAGTTGGGTTTAAACGGTCAAATTATATAGACATGTTTCCGTGATATATTTTTTTTCCTTTTTTCTTTCTTGTCAACTCGATAACCTCTTCACAATGTGTGTTCTAAGTTTAGTTCGTGCAAGCAGTGTCAGTCAGTTGCTTCTCAACCGTCTTCAGTAATTCGAAGCTATCAACTTGAACAACATGTCTTGAGTTACTCGCTATATCTCTCAATTCAGTAACATCCACTTTAGGTCCAATACCAATGGAAAACACTTGTGCCACGTGGTGCAAATGGTTCGCCTCGACTTTCGTTAAATCAGGAGAGTCAGATCGCCCGTCAGTGATCACCACTACTATTTTGGCTGCATTTGCTCTTGCTCCGTTCTTCTGAAGTAAGCTTTCAAATCTCACAAAGTTGAGTGCCTTTGATGTATTTGTTCCGGTCCCGATGTAGCTTGTATTTCGAATTGCAAAAAGAATGTCATGTCTTGAATGGTAGGTATTGAAGTAAAACTGGTTCTGGACGTCAGAGGAAAACGTAACGAGACTAAATTGAACATTCTGTGGACCTATCTTAAACTGTACAGCGAAGTTGTGGACAAAGTCGAGCTGCTTTTGGAAGTTTTCACGCCCCTCACTGTCCGATGAATCCAGTACGAATATAATATCTGCTGGATTTTGGCCACATTCTGAAACAAACGAATATCTCTTAACATTTCGCACTCTGAATAAAATTTTCAGCGGGCAACATTTTGAAATATATTTTCTGATCTTCTCTCAAAATATGGGATATGACATTTCATGCAGTGGAGACAATTTCAGTGAAAATAATAATAAAAAAATATCACCACTTTGTCAACTGCAACAAACGACACTCTAAAATATTTGTTTATATATTTTCAGAGAAAATATGTCTGGGTTTTTTCATGTAATTGTGTTCATTACTCTCAAGGGTCATTCCTTTAAGAATCTACATCATTTCATCCTATTGATAATTTTCAAAACATACTACCCGAAAAGGAATGCCATCTGATAGAGCCTTGGTAATTGTGTTGTTACTGAATAGAAATTGCATTGACAATGTTTATTTATAAAATTAGATAAATTGTATATCATTTCGTTCTTAAAAAGTGCTCAAGCTAATGCTGAATAGTATATATGAGACTATGTAGTACCTGGTTTAGTGGTTGTCGTCGGCATCGTCGTTGTAGTAGTAGAAGTAGTAGTAGTAGTAGTCGTTATGGAAGTAGTAGTTCTAAGCTTGTTTTCTGGTAACAAAACATAGTTATTATGAATACATTCATCACATTTTCACATTTGTATTATTTCTCCATAAAAATATGGTGAAGGCGCATCTAATGAATACCCACAACATGTTTTGGTGGAAAAATAAAACAAAAATAATTATCAGGACATCCCTCTTAACTAGAGCTACGTTATTCGATGGACTCAACCTCCTAATCGGCTCATCTGTAGTATGACGGGTGTAAACGAGGTTACCCAGGAAAAGGCATACATCACGAAAACATGCCTATATTATTTTGACCCCCTTAAACCCCACTTTTATATAGTAAAACAGGGGTTTACAGGGGTACACATTATTTTTCTTATTTCTGCTCAAAAACATAGATTGTGGGTACCCGTTAGAACCGCCTCGTCGAGGCGGTTCTAACGGGTACCCACATTCTATCTTTTGAGCATAAATATGAAAAATATCCGATTTTTTTTATCTGAAAATTTTTAGTTTTTGATGGTAAGATTTTCAGTATATTTGAATAGGCATGTTTTCGTAATGATTTAGGAGAACACCTTCCCACAGCATTGAATATGAGGAAATGCAAAATAAAGTGACAAAACAAGCGCTAGATAAGAAACCAGCGACGCACGAACAACGAAGAACTACCCCAGCTAGCATTCTTTATAAATCTACAGCGGGCCGTTATCGGCCCGTCAACGACCCTGACGGGCCGATAACGGCCCGCTATAGATTTATGTAGAATGCTTACTGGGACAACTGAAGAACTGCCTTGAAATGGTCAGTAGAAAACAACAATTGGGAGGCTTATGACAGAGACTGGAATTGAATAATAATAATAATAAGGTGTGCATAACAGATTAGAACAGCTCAATGAAATGAGTGCGCCTATGATATCAACGTGTTTAATATTCTGAATGAACACCTTGAAATTGATTTTTTTTCTATTTGAGAGTAAGACTGAATTGAGGAAAGGCAAGTTTGTAGATGATATGGACTTCACATCGCTAATTTTTCCATTTGTCTCCTGACCTGGCGCTCAACTTAACCATCAGTGGCTCGAACTACCCATGTCTAGAACAAATGCCCATGGTCCCAAAGTCGTTCGAACCATTAAAGTTCGAATATGGTGTAGTTTATATTAGCACAATGGAATTTGCGTTATAACCTTAATCATTGTCATGCTAAATAAATTATAATGCCCCGCCCACTTCTAACTGTCAGTCAGTCACTTGACCCAGGTTGTTGATAAAAATTCACAAACTTAATGACAAACAGTGCAGAACGAACAGAAGCCTAAAGACTCAAAGCCACTCAAAACATAATTTGTGGGTACTCGTTAGAAGCGCATCGCCGAGGCGGTTCTAACGCGTATCCACAACCTATGTTTTTGAGCAAAACTACTAAAAATAATGTTTACCCTAGTTTTGCTATACAAAAGTGGAGTATAAAGACAAAATTTGGATTGCATAACACCCTAATGACTCTTAGCAGATTAAGATATGAAATTCTTGGTGACTTTGGCCACCCTTACAAGTAGGGGCCTGATAAGGGGTAATTAGATGAGGTATCAGCAAAGATTATGATGAAGACAGGCAAACAGATAAGGTGGGTAATTTGGTGATAATACAATATTTTTTTCTCTTTATTGAATAAAATATATCTATTTATTATTCATTACAATTGCCTCTTCAAGGCTGTTCTAATGAATAATTACATGTTTTATGAAGAAATACAGATACTTATGCTTTTATGCTAATTTATCATCAAATGCCATCTTTATCCGCTTCTTTGGATCAAATACAGAAAACTTGTAAGATAGATAGCATTTTATTTATTTATTTATTTATTTATCTATTTATTTATTGAAAAAGAAAAACTTTTGGTATAAAACACACATTCTAAATTGTCTAAGAACTTTCTGACATATTCCATAATGTGTTGTTTTACTGAAGTTAAAATATGTAGTTTTGAGGCAGCTATGAATAATTGTGAAGTGTGCTTATTTACTTTAGAAAATTAATAAATAAATAAAAACTTTCAGTTTTATATTTCTATTTCAGTTTATTTGTATTTTTTACACAGTGCAAGAAAAAACAGCACCTTTGTATTTTGGAAAACAACTATCGAAAAATGAATAAACAAATAAAATAATTAAAATAAATAAATGCAATACAATACAAATCAATAAATTTAATGCAAACATTGCAAATGAATTTATTTAGTTCTGAAGTAACATACTGAATACTTCTCAATTATATGACTTACCCCTTATATGGCCCCACCTAGGGAGACTTAACATCCTTATAATCACTTCATAATCACTTAGATAAGATAAGCCTTTGATGTGCGTTGTGTTATCAGGACTGTATATTGGGGTTGATCATGAGAGTGGGTCTAGCCAAAGAAGGAAAAAAATGTGTCTTTAAGGAGTAAAAATTATATAGGCATGTTTACGTGATAGAGTACAGAAACTTACTTGCGCAGATCGATTTCACCACTTCTTCATGAATAGAGACGAGATCATCGAAGTGTCTTACTTGGAAAACATGGTTTCTGTCGGTTGCTATAATTCTCAGCTCATTCGGATCGACATGGTCCCCTATTCCGACTACGAACGTCTCGACTCCGAACCTAGGAATGAAATGAAAGTACAGTTTGATTCGCAAATCAGGATAAAATGATCGAATTGTATGAAAATGGAAAACACCCGTCTCATCACAAAAACATACCATTATGATTTTGACCCCCTTAAACCAAACTTTTATATAGTAAAACTGGGGTTTACAGGGGTATACATTATTTTTCTTATTTTTGCTCAAAAACAATAAATTGTGAGTACTCGCTAGAACCGCCTCGGTGAGGCGGTTTTAGCGAATACCCACAATCTATGTTTTGAGGAGAAATATGAAAAATATCAGAATTTTTTAATTGAAAACTTTCAGTGTTTTGGTGGTGAAATTTTCAATATATTTGAATAGGTGTGTTTTCGTATTGTTCAACAAAAATATAAGTAAAATATACAGGAAATGTCCCAATCGTGAAGCACAGCCTTTCCGGAGAAAATGAGGAACAAACAATGACAGAAAAAAACACCATCATTGAAACCATCGACGCACCATCACGAAAACATGCCTATATAATTTTGACCCCCTTAAACCCCTCTTTTATATAGTAAAACTGGGGTTTACAGGGATATACATTATTTTTCTTATTTCTGTTCAAAACATAGATTGTGGGTACATGTTAGAACCATCTCGTCGAGGCGGTTCTAACGAGTACCACAATCTATATTTTGAGCAGAAATATGAAAAAAAATATCATTTTTTTTTATCTGAAATGTTTCGGTTTTTGGAGGTGAAATTTTTAGTTTATTTGAATAGGCGTGTTTTCGTAATGCAAACTAAATAAATCATTTATCACCTAGTCCTACTTGTAGTTGCTCTGAAGAAGTCGGAGATGCAGAGCACTATTTCCTTAGATGCTCAAACTTCAGAAATGAAAGAGATACACTTTTTCGATCTATCAGGGATTTCCACCCATTAACTGAAATTGAAACAAAAATATGTTGTTCAAACGATGTCTTTATTTTTCTATTCTGAAAAAAAAAAAACAGAATCGAAATTAAAACAAAAACAAGAGGCCCACGGGCCACGGCGCGGTCACCTGAGTGAAATAGCTATTGCTGATATGCAGATGTTATACAACATTTTTTCAATCCTGTCATTGCAAGTAATACAATGATCATCATTTGAGTGTAATCTGAATGCTTTCTGTGTTATTAAGCCTTATGTGAACTTGAGGGGGCAGCGACTACCCCCTGGGGACCCTTGCTCGGTGTCATTGAAGGCATCTTATTATCATGAGCAACAATATATATGGTTTATGGGTGGGGAGCTGAACAGTTCCTAAAATATTATATGAACTGAAGAGGTCGGGCATACCCTCCAGGAGACCACACTTTTAAAGTTGATTAACTTCACCCTGGGTTCCGTTGCTACTCTTAATACAGAAGTACATAAAAATTCGTTTCGAATAATGGCTCTCAACTCAGTCGATGCATCATAGCGAAAACATAAAAATCAAATAAATCACTATGATAAACAAAGAAGACTGACTACTCGTGTCTAATTCTACACCCATTGCGAGCCAGAGTTAAAGTAAGCCAATAGTTGAACCATGGCGGGCCAAACATAAGATATATCATGAAGCCAGAATACCAGAACCATAAACAAGTAAACAGGAAGTATTAATTACATATAAAAAATGTGTTTATTATGATATGCCGAACCAACTATAAACACCAGATCCTAAAAACAGAATGAAAAAAAGAAGAAAAAAAAAAAAAAAACTACCGATGTAGCCTGTCTGCAGAGTGTCTGGTAGCCTCAGGTTCTGTAGACCGTCCGTCTGTCAGAACGATAACAGCTTTGTTTGCATTCGTTCTGCCACCATGTCTTCTGTTAAACAGAAGTTTACTGGCCAAGTCAAGACCAGCATGTGTGTAGGTTTCTCCATTCCTGAAAATAAACTTCCGTCAGACAAAAGTACAACACAGTCAAACATCTTTGTAGCGACACCCGATACAACGACACCATTTGTTAATAATGATAATTCGACTGGCACAAACCTTCACTCAAGAGGTGACAGGAGTCAGAAATTATGCAAGAGCGTTCTATTTGATACTTTAAGAAATATATGTGTTGGGTATTAATCAGAATCGCCTCCTCACTGAGGCTATTCTGACAAATATCCAAAACATATGTGCTATGGAGAAAAAAATTAGAATTATTACAAGACCCTTATCACTCTGCTTGTTAGGGATTCTTTAAAAGAGGAAATTTATTTTAATGGCAAAGTCTTTGAGAATAACGGCTGTCGTCATAGCGCGGTTTCATTATAACATTACCTTGATGTAAATATGGATAACTCAATAGAATGAGCCAAAATGTGACAGAATAAAATGTATGTTCGTACCTTGATGTGAATATGGATTAATCAATAAAATGAGCCGCAACGTGACAGATTAAAATGTATGTTCGTACCATTACCTTGATGTAAATATGGATCACTGAATAAAGTGAGCCGCAACGTGACAGAATAATATGTATGTTCGTACCATTACCTTGATGTAAATATGGATCACTGAATAAAATGAGCCGCAACGTGACAGAATAAAATGTATGTTCGTACCATTACCTTGATGTAAATATGGATCACTGAATAAAATGAGCCGCAACGTGACAGAATAAAATATATGTTCGTAACATTACCTTGATGTAAATATGAATCACTCAATAAAATGAGCCGCAACGTGACGGAATAAAATGTATGTTCGTATCATTACCTTGATGTAAATATGGATCACTGAATAAAGTTAGCCGCAACGTGACAGAATAAAATGTATGTTCGTACCATTACCTTGATGTAAATATGGATCACTGAATAAAGTGAGCCGCAACGTGACAGAATAAAATGTATGTTCGTACCATTACAGTGGCTACAGCGTTTTTTATGTCCACGGAAACGCATGCAAAACGCTTGTTAACGGTTTGGAAACGGAGCGTTTGGACCACGCCTAAAGGATCGTTTACAGTTTTAGCCAATCAGATCATCGTTTCTGAAACATTTCAAGCGTTTCAAATATTAACCAATCACATTAGCGTTCGGAAAACGCTGTCATGGAAACCATGTCTGGTTTCAAACATTTTGGCGTTTGCAGAGTTAGCCAATCAAAATCCCGCGGACTCAATTTATTTTAGATCTTTTTTTTTTTTTTTTTTTTTTTCAGTTTCACTTAATTATAATAGTTATAAAATTAATAAAAATAATAGTGAAATAATTTTATGGAGACGGGTATCTGATACAATAAACAGGAAATGCGTTTTGACAGATAGTGAATGTGGCCGGACTCTGTAGCTCAGACTTCTGACTGGTGATCAGGAGTCGCGGGTTCGATGCTTGCCGGTGCAGTCAGGTAATAGTTGTTTGTTGCACACTACTTTCTCATCTGAGACAAGCACTGGGTACATAAATATTTCGATTATGAATTATATTGAATGCAATGATAAGACTCACATCAATGAATGTAATATTTGTAATAATAATAATAATAATAATTACTAAACATATATTTTCAAGTTACGGTTTTGCAGATTAACATTTCACTATATCAGCGTATACGGGAGTATACGGGAGTTCCTTTTCCAAGATTGCGGCTAAGTAGCGGTAGGAAAACAATCTAGAGTAGATACATGTAATATTTTCCTTCCGCGATGATTTAGGATGTTAGATGGTGGCAATTAGTTATTACAGACACACTTTGGATTGCATAACACTATAATGACCATAAGCAGATATAAATAAGAAATTCTTGGTGATTTTGGCCAACCTTATAGGTAGGGGCCTAATAAGGGGAAATTAATGACATTAGTAAAGTTTATGATCAAGACAAAGAAACAGATAAGGTCGGTAATTTGGCGAAAGGCTGGTGTGCATTTTTTTCTTTTTATTCATTAAAATATAGCTGGTTGTTTTTAATAAAATCGCCTTGCAAAGGCAGTTCTATTGAATATCCACAACATATTTTATGGATAAATACAAACACTTATGTCTTAATATGCTTAGCCTAGTTTATCATCAAATTCCCTCTTTATCTGGTTCTTATATGCATAAATTTCCACTAGCACAATTTCAAAGCTTCGTCAAACTAAAAGATAATTACTAATAAGGGTATAATAAATAAATCCATTATTCAGGAAAAGCATAATTTTGGAGCACTTTGTTTTCGCAAAGACATTTGAGAATTATCATTTACCACGCTATGGACAGTTTCAGCAGACAAGAAATTAATAAGATTTTTTTTTTTTTTTTTTTTTTTTTATTATTATTATTATTTTAATGAAAAATAGGAATTGAAATGTCAAATGCCATTTTACGGGAAATATAAGAACAAACTCTTTATTTTTCTTTTATTCCCAACAGATCAAAGTGTAATGATAGGAATGCCTTTCAACTTCCAGTTAAGAATGATTGATTATTGATTTTTGAAAGTACTGGAAAACACGTTGTGTCTTAAAAATGCAATATACAACGGAAAAGGAATTAACAGTTTTTGGCAGAATCACATTAAATCCTGCACAAAAGAATGTACTTTCAGTGAATATGTGGCTCAGTCTGCGTATCCCGCAACCTGATCAGTCAGTGCTATCTGGACGAAGAAGCAGTAGATCTTATAGAGCGTGTGGTGAAGACTGATCAGACTGTGCAGACGTACAGGCTGATCTGAATATTCACTAAACATACAGACTAGTTTGTAGAAATAACTGTGTTTCAGAAAATTCAGTTTGCGCAATTGCAGAAAATAAATATTCACATTTTAGGATACAATTATTTTTTTTAATTTCCTATCAGACTTATTATACAGTTCTCCATCAATAGAATTAGGATCCAGTTTGTGAAGTGTTCTTATTTACTTTAAAAATAGATAGATAAATAAATAAATAAATAAATGGGGTTCATTTGAGAAACTTTATAATCGATTTATGATTATGATCATATCTTGTATTTTTATGTTTCTCCTCCAGAAAATATATGATTGGTACTCATTAAAATTACCTCTGTGAGGTGATTCTAATAAATATACACAAAAAAATTATTTTAGTGGAAAAATGAAGACACACATCAATTATTATCAAATACTCTATGCTACATGAATCTGGAGTACTGTGCAATTAATGTGTATAATATCATGATATTTTCCAATTTTTATTTATTTACATATTTTTTTATTTATACTATCTCCTTTTTGATCTTTCAAATGTTACATAATATTAGCCTGTGTGTTGCTTAAGGAGGGTGAGGTAGGAAATACTCATTCCATGTATTGTTTATTGGAAATTTTATGATATGCAGGTGCACTTCCAAATCTGTTTGGATGAGAAAAACGAAATATCATGCATAAACAGATAATGCCTTTAAAGGATATATTGCTCGTGTATTTGAAATTTAGACAACAGCAGACGTAATGTAAAAAATATATATCGAAGAAAACTTACTTAAAAACTGCTATGTCAGTTTTGAACAATTAAAAAATAAAAACATTTCAATTTCATCCATTCATCTTTGATATAAAGTCATTTTCATTTTAAACTATCGAATACATGTAGATACAAAATAATTTTACCAATAAAAAAAAAAAAAGGAATACATGAAAATATGTGACAAATATAGGGCATCCGCGCACTCTGATTTGCTTCGTAGCTGCTCTGTACATTGTCTTATTCGATACGATTTGCCAATAGTCTTGCACATCATCTTCTAGTATTTAACCTATTGTTACTGAATGAACTCACCCACCCTATATACTGGAAGATTCTAATTTCGATTTTAGGTATGCCAGGTTATGTTATGTAGAGAAACAAATTTTTGAACTATTTGCAAATAGTGGATACCCTGATCAGACGCCACGTTCTGCGGCATCTGATTTATTTATTTATTCATTTATTTATTTATTTAAACAATGTTTAAAGAGGATGACACAATTAGCTATAAATAACTATTCTACCTTGTGGTCCTCTAACTAAAATTTATATACATATATACAACAAGACTTAACTAACAGCTAAGAAATTCATGGGATAAAAGTAGTTTGTAGCGAAGTGAATGCTTGTATAAAGTTTTTATCAAATAAAAAGTGCTAACAGGTATGTGCAAGTGATTTAAAACCAAACATGGCACTTAATTATATCAAAGACAAATCTGAATGTTATCACAGTTTTTGTAAGTGCTTTAAGATTTGACGAGCGCATAAAACCAATATCTAAAACAATTATGCTAGGTCATAAAAGCTCTCAATTCAGTTACAATAACGGTTTCAGCGATAATTTTACACATGGTATATCATTTAAAATCATAGTTAAAGACATTTTATAAGGGTTAAAATGTTGCTTTAAGAGACTGCTTAAAGGTAGAGAGTGACCCCGATGTTTTTACTGTTTGAGGTAGAGCATTCCATAGTCTTGGTGCGGAACACGAAAAAGAGCCATCAAAAAGTGCTGTCCGTGCTTTCGGCACATAAAGTGAGCCATTTTCTGATGACCTGAGGTTAAGAGTGTGTACCTCGGATACTGGTTTTAGAAGTTGTGTTATATATTCAGGGGATAAATTATTTATTGCTCGGTATGTCAAGACAGCCTTATTATATTTAAGTCTGTCCGGAATTGACTGGGCCTCCACTGTTTGCCAATTACCCTTTTAGGGGTATCCAGACTACAATGTGCTATAAATGCAAAATTGATTAGTCTGTTCATCCGTGCATTTTGATCTGATTCGTTGCAGTTCGTCTGTACATTATTATTATTATTATTATTATTATTATTATTATTATTCGAAAGGATCTGCTGTTTCTCCAGTGCATCGTCTTCTAATATTTAAGTATAGGTTACTATATGCAAAATACAAAATTAGAATGTGCATCCGCGCACTCTGCTCTGGGTCATTGCTGCTCGTCCATACCTTTGATCTGTTTATCCAGCACATCGTCTTCTAATATTAAAATATAGCATTCTAAAGGTTAACAGCTTTGCATATACATGCCAAAAATGTTTTGATAGAGAGAATATACTCTCCTACTCCAGCAAGATATTTGCCGACTGTCCACATAATTGCCATGATGTGCACAGTGCATCGTATTTGAAAAATAATGGCCCAAACAAGTAAAAATGAACCTATTCATATTTTACAAATCTGATCAGTCTGGGTATTAGATGGATACTGAGCGATTCATGTATTACAGTATTTTATACTAATGACCTGATCAGTGAACTGAGTGGACACCATTATGCACTAGACTGATCAACTCACTTTAATCTGAGTAACACCTATGCTAAGAGGGGCGTTTTCACTGGATAAGGATCTAATGAAAGGATTAGTATTGATGACACATAATTCTAACAATAAATTTCAGTAAAGCAGATCATCTGTTCCAGCACCATTTATCTAAACGACAGTCACATTTCATTTTAAAAAAAGGTGGGGCCGTGAGGGGGAAGGGCGTGAGGGGGAGGGACTAGCCTAGCTACTAGGCCAATATATAAGTATGTTTGTCAATATTTGTTTACTTATTATTTTTTTTTTCATCTACATTCTACTTTGTGATTCAATGTTTAGCTAGTCTATGGGTGAACTTTTCTTCTGTGGTTGTCTCTGAAATATATTGAGAAATCCAGACCATATTATCTATAGACTAGCCGCATATCTCAATAAGCCAAAAAATATATATGTATATTTCTAAGCCTTGGGCAAGGCTAGGGAGGGACGTGAGGGGGAAGGGGGAGAAATATTACTCAAAACAATAATGGCAGTTCACAAGTTCGACGTAGTTCAGACTGGTGTAGAAAATCTTTGATCTTGATCCCGCTGCGCAAGCTGATCTAGTTTGGTCGGCACTGGTTGAATATATATTAGCCCCTTCGAATAGAAATAAGAAACGACCTTATGGTATTTGAGACCAGCTTAGACCAAGGTGAACCTGTATTTCCGCGCAGTCTGATTGTGGTCTACACATATCACCAACAGAATGGATTATGTCAACGATTCATTGTCCAGTTGAACCTTTATCACTTTCTGGGCTAACTCAGCAGATGGCAAATTCATGACCTCTTTTCTTATTTTCTCCCGTAAAACAGGTTTGACATTTCACGCAAATTATCTCCACTGAAGACAATTTGCAAGGAAAGTGAAGTCCTGTGTAGATAATATGTATGAAATGCCGACACTTGTTTTCAGGATAACATAAGAAAAAGACTTCAAAATGTCATCAGCTGAAAATTCTGTACATTTCATGCAAATTGTCTTGAATAGAGACAGCTGGCATGAAATGTCAAATCTTGTTTTCTGGAAAAAAGAAAAAAATGTTATCACTCTGTTGTCTGCTGAATAAACAGAGTGGTAAAGGTTAACATTTAACCTGCTTTGTTTAGATGTAAGCAGATGATATTGTTTCTTTCGTTTTTTTTTTTTTGTTTTTTTTTTGATGTGAAAAGAGTTTAACTCCCTTTAATTTGTAGACCCCAAACAGGCTATTGGAAAACAGTGCAGATCCAGATCAGACACTGCAAAATGCGGCATTTGATCAGGGTAGCCATTGTTTGCAAAGTTCAGTCATTTTTCGCTAGGATTATCTAAATCACATAACCTGACATGCCTAACATTGAATTAGACTCTTCCAATATAGAGTGTGGGGGAGTCTATTTGGACATGTATACTCTTGTTGCATCTTGTCACCTTTTCCAATGATGCTGTCAAATTGTGCTACATGAGAGACAAATAAAGAACTAAACTTGTATAAGTTTTATCTCTGGAATTTTTACTTATGGGATTATTTCCTATGACATTTTGCCAGGTAGCCTCTGGCATTTTTACATGTTGCATTTTTCCTCTGACATTTTTTGCATATGGCATTTTTAGCTCTGGCATTTTTACCGCACACCTTAAAAAAAAATAAGTGAGAAAAGCCTGCCGATTTAAATGGCAAATCGTAGCCATTTACATACATCTAAAATTATGTAATAATAATAATAATAATAAAAATAATAATAATAGTAATAATAAAAAAAAAAAAAAAATGAAATAAAAAAAAAAAATAAACAAAATAAAATATAAAAAAAACATCTAAAATTATGCAATAATAATAATAATAATAATAAAAATAATAATAACAATATTAATAAAATAAATAAAAATGAAATAAAAAAAAAAATAAAAATAAGATAAATAAAATAAATATTTTCTTGGTTAAGGCATTCTGATCTTGAAAGTGCAACAAAGTTCCGATATTTGTAAACTTAATACTATCATTCGAACCTTGCCACTCTCTTGGGTAATTCAGCAGATGACAAAATTTTCCCCATAAAACAGGTTTGACATTTCATGCAAATTGTCTCCACTGGAGACAATTTGCATGGAATGTCAGATCATTTGCAGACCATTTGTATGAAGTGCCAAAATCTGTTTTCAGGGAATATATATATATATGAATTTAAAATGTCATCTGCTAAATATTTTATACCGAGTACTATGTGCTAAAATATTTAATTGTCAAAAGACGTTGATTGTCATGATTGCAGTGTAAGAATAATAGGCTTCACAAAGTTTAATAATTAATCATGTTAATTCTTTCGAAAACACCAGAATATATTTTATAAAAAAATGTAAATAAATAAAATAAAATAAATATAAATACAATTTTGATACGTTGATACATATTACTTTAGTTGTAAAAAAACATGGTTCAATACGGTCCAACACGTGTTTATGATTCGAATGGTCTAACATACAAACGGTGCGAAACGGTCAAATGATTGGCCGAAACGGAAAAAGCGTTTCGATAAGGCAAGCTGATTGGCCGAAACGGTGAAAAGCGTTTCGAGAAAACGTTTGTATCTCTTCAGTGCGCATATGCAAATTAAGCGTTGAGTGAAACGCTTTGCTCTGTAATTTGATTGGCCGAAACGATATGAAACGCTAGAAACGTTGTCGAAACGCAAACGTTATGCCACGATTTTAAAACGCACCGCAAACGCATAAACGGACAAAAAAAAAAAAAAAAAAAAAAAACAACAACAACAACGTTATCGCCACTGTACCTTGATGTAAATATGGATCAATCAATAAAATGAGCCGCAACGTGACAGAATAAAATGTATGTTCGTACCATTACCTTGATGTAAATATGGATCACTCAATAAAATGAGCCGCAACGTGACAGAATAAAATGTATGTTCGTACCATTACCTTGATGTAAATATTTATCACTCAATATAATGAGCCGCAACGTGACGGAATAAAATGTATGTTCGTACAATTACCTTGATGTAAATATCGATCACTCAATAAAATGAGCCGCAACGTGACAGAATAAAATATATGTTCGTACCATTACCTTGATGTAAATATGCATCACTCAATATTATGAGCCACAACGTGACAGAATGAAATGTATGTTCTGACAAGTGCGCCCAAAGAAGACTCAGATAAGCCTACGCATCCGTGCAGTCTGATCAGTCTTCGTTGTCAGGATTAGCAAACCATTCTTCCTTGCCTATCCGCCGAGTGATGACACTGATCAGAGTGCAGCGAATGGGCAGTCTGATTTGAATCTTCGCTGGGCGTACATGTCCAAAGGCAAGTTTTCTTACTTTGAGGATCAAAATAATATTCCACATTAGGGTTAATTAAATGTTCCAAATTAGAGTTATTCAAATGTTTAAAAAGGATTTTTCCTTCAGCCAAAAGTACAATACAATTACTTAGATATAAATATAGATCCCTCAACTCTTTCACTGCCATAGGAAATAACAATGGGTATTGCTAACATCGTAGATCCAGATGAGACGGTTTTAACGAGTACCCACAATCTATGTTTTTGATCAAAAATAAGAAAAACAATGGATACCTCTGTAAAACCCAGTTTTACTATATACGTGTGGGGTTAAAGGGGGTCAAAATTATATAGGCGTGTTGTCTTAATGATTTTGAACATTTTATAGGGTTCTTAACATTCCAAATAAATTCTGCTTTCTGGCACAAAACAGTACAGTGTTCAAGCAAAATCAATATATTATCTACAGAAGTAAGTACGTACATAAATACAGAAGTGAAATATTGAAGCAAATATTATCTATTTTTGTTTTGCATACTCAGTTAATACTTTTTGACGTTATAAAATCACATTAAACATTCAAAATGGCGACGCTAATAAAACAATTTCAAAAAGTTCAAACTTGATAACTTCCTAATGTTTTGTATAAAACTTGTCCTGCAAACACAATTAACATCAACTACCTATATCATATATCATATATAATTTACCTGTATGGGACTTGCAGAACACCTTGCATCAATGCTGTTTCGTCGCTGTACGTATCCAAATGCATTTCCGTGCTGGCACCAGTAAAGAATTCAACGAGTCCGACACGAGTAGCATCAAGACCGATGGAGAATTCATTGATGACCATATTGACAAACTCGAGCTGTTTCTGAAAGTTCATGGCTCCTTCACTCCCAGAACCGTCCAATACAAATACAATGTCAGTGTAGTCGGCATTGCATACTGAAGAATACAATATGCAGGCTGCTTTGAGTCTTCGTTAGACACATATATCAAAAGGTACGCTTTCGTGCGTTGCAATTCATACGTTGGAGGGGAAACAGATGTAAGATTATTTTTTTTTGTATTATTGTCTTCCTTGTTTCAGAAACAGAGTGAAATAGAGAAACGGGTAGACAACATTGCCAAATGTTTTTGCTTTTTTTTTTTTTTATTTGTTTTGCTTTGCAGAGAAACATGGAAATATAGTCATACCTGTCCTAAAAGCTACCTGTATTAAGCAATCACCTACCTTTAAAGTCCATTATTTCAGATCTCATTAAAGGCAAAGAAGTGAAAATCTACCTGTATTAAGCAAGCACCTGTCATAAGCAAACAGTGTTTGGCTTTCCCATAGGTGTTTGGTGAAAGTGCATGCTCTAGTTTTTGGTAAAGGTTAAACAAAGGAACGTAAATTATGTGTATATTACCAATTGAGCCACGCCATGCGAAAAAGTGTCTTCGGGCATATGAGGACAGCGAAGGCCCAGATCAGCCTGCGCATCCGTGCAGTCAGCTCAAGACCTTCACTGTTCGCAAACAGAATCATCGGATAATATAAAATGTTCCAATGGCATCACGAAAACATACCTATATAATGTTAACCCCCTTAAACCCCACTTTAATATAGTAAAACTGGAGTTTACAGGGCAGAAATATGAAAAAAAAATTGGAGTTTTTTATCTGAAATTTTTTCAGTTTTTGGTAGAGAAATTTTCAATATATTTGAATAGACCTGTTTTCGTAATGGTGAGCAAACGTCCGGAGGAGACTTTGCGCATGCGCAGTATGATGTGAAACCGCTCATGTTGCGCATGTGTGAAGGAACTGGTTCTTTTGACGCAGCCCAGTTGACGCATATTATATTATTACGTTTATTATGAAATTAGAAGTTGAATAATGATGGATTATTTACTTACTTTCCCGGTAAACAGAGCTTGACATTTCAATGACATATGACACGTCTAGAGCACATGTAATCTTTAATACTCTCTGGGCTAATTCAGCAGACGACAAATTGATGATTTTTCTTTCTTATTTTTCACAGAAAACAGGATTTGACATTTCATGCAAATTGTCTCCTCAGGAGACAATTTGCAGGAATTGTCAAAGCCTTTTTTTTCTAAAAACTGAAAAAAATATTTCAGTTGTCGCCTGCTGCAATCTTTACCCAGCATACAAAGCTTTACTTGTAATTTCATGATAAGCCCACTTAGCATAAATCGGCAATGCATGCAACTCACGTTCGTTTGCTTAACCTTTTAACATTTTCTGCACAAAATCAGCAGACGACAAACTGATAACAAGCAATATGTGGTTTACTACTGTTTTAATTAGTCCAACGTAAATTCATTTGAAGTCGTCCATCACGTTAACTCTCTCAAAATTTCCTATCCCGAGTTCCCTTTTTTGCTATATTTGGTAATGAATTTGGGGATTCACCCTTTTTGCTATATAAAGTAATGAATTTGGGGATTCACTCTTTCAGTCCCGCTTTTCAAAAAGTGTAGATCCTGATGAGACGACTCAAAAATGAGCCGTCTCAATAGGATCTACGCTGTTTTCCATTCATTTCATGCAAATTGTTTTTTTTTTCGGAGGCAATTTGCTTGATCTGTCAAGCCCTATGCGAAAAATAAGAAAATGTCATTAATTTATCCTCTATTGAATTCGCCCTGAGAATGGTAAAAGTAACTTACTGCTACACGTTGTCTGTGTGAGGTCATTGTTAATTGTCTGCAAGGCGTCGAAACTGCTCACTTGAAAAGTGTGGTTCGAATCCGTGGCTATCATCGCCAACTCTGCAGGGTCCACGTGACTACCTATTCCAATGGCAATTACTGTCATCATAGGAATACCCTGGGAAAAATGATACCGCCATATTTTGTTTAAATATAGTGTCCACTCTCCTTATCGCAAACTTCAACCAAGCTAGCATTCTATATAAGTCTACAGCGGGCCGTTATCAGGAACGAGAATTTATAGCTTGAAATAACAGCAGTCTGAGTTAACAAGATTTAAATAAAAAAGAACAATATAACAGGTGGAATCAATATTGCGCTTTATCTTGTTTGACTGAAGCAGCAGTTTGACCTATCGGAATTTTGAGATAACGAGAGTAAGATGTAATTTATTTGTATAACTGTCACAAACACATAAACAAACATACCATCCATACAGAAACAATTTAGTATACAGATGGGATTGAGAAGCTACGAAAACAGTTTTGACCTACTTAAACCCCGCTTTTATATATGGTAAAACTGGGGTTTACAGTATACATTATTTCTTCTTATTTCTGCTCAAAAACATAGATTGTGGGTACTCATTAGAACCGCCTCGGCGCAAAACCGCGTCTTCAAGCATATGCAGTTAGCATACGCGCAGTCTGATCAGGGACCTTCCCTTTCGGATAACAGAATCATTGGATACTACAGAATGGAGAGCATATGTTTTGCAGTGCAGTCGAACCTCGATGGCTCGTTTACCATGGCTACTTCGTACTCGTTTTTGAGTCCCTATGAAATTCTTCCGACAGCTCAAGAAAACAAATATTTAAGGAAATTTTCTTATTTTATCGTGAAATTGTATGTTGTGCGTACTCATTAGAATCGCCTCATCGAGGCGATTCTAATGAGTACATTCAACATACAATCACTGTGTAGAAAATCGAAAAGATTTCCATAAATTATCGCTATTTGCTTCCTGAACTGGTGCCATGATTAATCCTCAGTGGCTCGAACTACCCATGTCTCGAACGAATTTCCATGGTCCCAAAGATGTTCGAGCCATTGAGGATCGACTGTATTTACTTAAATGTTCTTACATAATATTTGGATAACTGCTACCTTGAGATCAAAGGTTTCGTGTCAGTCAAATTGTCACATTAATGATTTTTTCGTTGTATCAAGTGTCGGTATAAAGAGGGTTGACTTAGTAGATTATACTCTCGTAATATCAAACTCCGATGTTTTCTTTCAAGTGAACTAACATGTACATGAAGTGAAAATAAGCGGTGCAGGTATACTATATATGAAGTCCATGTCAGCTTTTTGCGTGGGCCTATTAGGCCCACGCAGGTAAGTATACGTACGAAATTGAAATTTTCTGTAGTACAGTATCAACGTTTGCCAGGCGCTTCTCAAACAAAATCAAGCGTTTCTTCAGATGGATCAATAGAATAGATTAGTTCCATTGTCGTTAATGTCTCCGCTAAGTGGCTACTTCTTCTTTGGGTAAAACGTGTAACTAATAATTCGGATCCGAGACGTTTCGGCACCAACACTTCTATCGCTATCCCTGTATTGATTGTTATGGTGAGACATCAGTAAAGAGCAAACTGCAAGTGGATCTCATTTAGCGTGAGGTTGTGTGATCGCGCAATTAAGGTTTGCTGTGATATAATATCAAAAACCCAAATTGATAGCAACACTAAAAAAGTTCAATGGGAGACATCATTAGCTTGTCAATCCCTACAATGTGACAGTTTCCAGAATTATTTCTGATGTTTTTGCAACTGAATAGCCATAAGCAGACTTCTAACATCCCGGACATACCTTCACCGGACATTTATTACTTTTCTTCGTTTAGGCCTATAGACATGGTGGGCTTAGCTTGCTTACCAAGTTATGCTTACTATCCATGGACGCCTGATTACACCCTTTCTTTTGGGGTCCATGTCTGCTCATCGGAACAGTCTGATATGTCAATCGTTTATGAATTTATGAGTTAGGATTATGGATTTGTTATTATGACCACAACTGCTCGCAAACAGCTAATTAAGCAAGTTGAACATGTAACAAACAGGAAATTTCTGCGCTAAGAAAACTCGCCCAAAACCTGACTACACTAAATGTTGAGGCAACACCAGACAAGGACCAATAATTTACTGACGGAAAACCCGTAGGTAGGTCAACTCTGGCGTGTGTTTCCCTTTTGAAAGGCGTCTGCTGAGCACTTTTCCAATAAACAGCATATATATATGCAGAAATTCTTGTTAAAGCTCGAAGTTTATGGCCCAAGGAAAATATTTTGTCTGTGATAATCTCATTGTGTCTCCTTTTGTTTTTGGGGTAAGTATCATTTTATATTATAGAGAAATTCAACCAATTTGTTGACAACATGCAGACGACAGGGTAAATATGAAAATGGACCAATGGAAATGACTGGTGAAATCATGTGATTATGAACCGGTCTATGAATCATTTTTTCTTGATAATTTTCTATTTAGAAGAATATGTAATAGTCAAAACATACACTCGCTGAAAAGCTAAAAGATTAAAAGTATTCCCATCAAGACGACAAGTATTCAAGTCACTGATGATGGGACTACTCGCCCCATTTTAGATTTTGAGTCACCTCGCTCAGCTGAAAACGGGTTCAAAAACTTGCCTTTTTCATTTGAAGCAACAAGTCCGACATTTTGTTTTCATGAGTGGTATGAAAGGGTGACCGTTGCGTAAATAACTACTAAAAGTACTCCCATCATTACGACTCGTCTTTAGGTCGTGAGCCAACTCGCCCTATTTTAGATTTTTGAGTCACCTCGCCCAGCTGAAAACTTGCCATTTTCACTTTGAAGCAACAAGCACGACTTTCGATCATGTTTTTTTTTTTTTAAGTATAAATCGGCGATCGTTGCGTAAAAGCCTGACGATTTATCGTGTTCGACTTAGACTTGCGACTTTTAGACAAATTGTGCCTTAACTAGGGTTTTCTCAATTGAAACGAAATTATGCTGACTTGGTAACAAGCTCATGACAGCAGCACCTGTTAGCCTATGTCTCTGGTTGGGAACGTGCACTTACCTGAAAATTGATAACTATTTTCATCTTTGGCTGTTACACAGCATCCGTTTGATTGTTATTTATAGATGTACACGTATTTGAATCACACAGATAAGTCAATCCAATTAATTGTCTAATGAGCCAATCCAATGAGAACTCAATAGGTATTTGACCGGGACCCACACTATTTGAATAGTCCCTATCAAATTGTCTTCACATACATGTATGTCAATAGCTATTGCCTTTCTAGTTATTAGTGTTAATGGTTAGCTAAGAATAGTTTTATCATTTGATCCCTGACACCAGTTAATAGAACTTTGGCTCAACTTATGAGGTAACTATACTCTTTACCATTTCATTCCATTACGCGATAATGACTGTTGTGCGAAAACCGTTAGTCAATCTCAAATTTTTTAAATGTTCTAAACCTTCTTTTTTTTTTTTTTAAAGTAACCCTCCGGATTTTAAATTTTATTCCGCAAGTTAACTAATAAAAAAATCCCACATGGTCTACTGTTATTTTTTTTCTGATTTTCTGCAAAATCAATTGCAGGGAAAACATACACAGGTTTAACACGAGACTATGTGGGAATTTTTTTTATTAGTTAACTTACCGGAATAAAACTTATAATCTGGATGGTTACTTTTTTGAAAGTTTTAAAACACTAAAAAATTCGGGAAGTCAAAAAATTCGAGACTGACTTCTGGTTTACGCACAACAGTCATTTTATCGCATAATGGAATAAAACGGTACAGACCTTAGTTAAGTCTAATTTGAAACACTTTCAAATACATAGTTTATAACAAAAACGATGATTCAAAAGATAACAGGAGAACTTAAAGATGATTTGACTTGTTTGAGAGTTATTGCACATAGAACAAAATAGATATACTCAGAGGCAATAAAAAGTATACAGTTTTCAATTTGTAATACTTGGTCTTTTGGAAATACCTGTAGAGAAATATGCCTATATTCGATTTTGCCAAACTTTAATAAACACAACATTTGATTGTAATGCAGTCATGCATGATGGAGTAACATCCCTTTATTGCAAATCAATATTTCCAATAAAATCTCGCCATGTCCATTACAGATAAAAATTAACCCTTGACGAACGTGTTGCACGCAAACCCATGAGTACAACCACAACTATATTTAGCAATTATAACTCACTAAATTGCTTCAGACGCCGTTCGAATTTCTGCCTTTACCAGATTATCTCCCTTTCAATTAAATTCATAATGAATTTAATGTTATGTTTTCTCCCATCATTTTAGCGCTATTCACCTGAATGTTTTTTTGCAGAATTACTTTTTGGCTCGGCATCATTATGGTATCACAAAACTCAACTTTCTAGAACATCTCACTGAATAGAAAATCTCTAATGAACATCCCATTGAAACACAGTGTATTCTAACGGAAGTGGCACAAAACTGGCAAAAAAACCTTTTCTTGTACTAAATTAATCCTCGTATTGACTTGATGCTCATCAATTGACTATCCAATATCCGTACCACATGTTTAAAGGGAAACAACTGGATACAAAACATTGAATCAGACCCCATGTTCAATTGAATCGATACAATTTCGTTATCTTTTGACCGATTAGAACAAAAATTAAACCAAACTGTGTGTAAATGATTGTGCTTAACTTTGGCACCCTTTGTTTATGCAGAGATGCAAAAACTGAGAGCCAAATCGAAAATGAGATACCGGTATACTTATTTTTGCCTCTAAGTATCAGATAACAAATTTATATTTACTTTGTCTGCTGCTTCAGTTTTAAATGATTCAAATGTTTTCATGAGACTTTAGAAAATTTTAACATTATATAATGTGCAAAAATTCCTGTCATTTGCTTGTGTTTGTGATTTTCTTTCTTTTTTTTTTTTTTTTTTCTTTTTTTTTTTTTTTTTTTTTTATAAATTACTAATTCTGGTGGCTATTTGTTATATATTCATCTATTCACAAGTATCCAATCCTCCATTATTATAACCACTTTTAGCCGAAGTAAATCACATTTCGTGATCTATTAATAAGTACTTTTAAGTACTTATCATTAAATCTAGTCAAAAGTTAAATCTAGTCAAAAGGCACTTTTGGTGTTATGATTAAATCTAGTCAAGATACACTGAGTGTAATGATAAAATCTAGTCAAAATACACTTTTGAGTGTTATAAAAGTCATTCAGTTTACAGTATTATCTTAAAGCAACTTCTAAAACATTTTAAATTGTATATGACAAGAAAGGAATTTAAAATAAAGATGCATAATCACTAAACCTTATTATGTACATTTCTCAACGAGTCATGGTTTAATATTGATATTGTAACAATGAGGGCCCATTGTTCAAAGCGTCGTTAGCTTAACGAGCTCGTTAAGGGTCATTTCGTTAACTGTTTTAGCGGATTCAATATACAATATTCTGATATTGTTTGCTGAAAAAATGTGAGTAGCTTTTGCACTGCAAAAGCTACTCACATTTTTTCAGCAAAAAATTTCAGCATATACGCGTATCACTCCATCTAAATTTTAACGAATCGTTAACTAACGACATCGTTAGCTTTGAACAACTGGGTCGTGATTATTATTGTTTTAATAAGAGTACAAATTAGCTACTCTAATAAATTTTGTTTTTCTTTTATTTCTATACAATTAAAATGCTTTAGACAATAAGTAGTTTCAATATTTTTGTACTTTTTATTTGTATTATTTTTCTACAAATAAACTGTTAGTGAATCGATTATCTTGTTTGTTTTAATAATAAACCAAACCCAAAGTTTAGAAAAATTGCCAGCCCACGTATTGGAGTCCTTTTTTGAAGGAAGCCAACTTGTTGATATGATCAGACACTTAAACCTTGGTCATGCAGAACCCGGATATGCCCTGCTTTTGCAAATAGTGTAGATCCAGATCAGCTGACATCTGAAGAAGCAAACTGATCTGGATCTGCACTGTTGATCATTTAGTGTGTGAATTTGTATTAACAACCTAGATCAAGCAATCTGATTGGCTGACAATTAGAAGAGGGTGTGACTTCTTCATTTATTCAACATGACAAGGGTTAAGATTTCAGAGACTGAAAAACCGACAGTCATAAAATACCTTGAGCTGATTGGCTGAACTCTGTAACAGTCCCGGTTCCAATGAACGCCCGTCCGTTAACACTATGACAACTTTAGTGACATTTCTGTTGTCATAGCGATGATTGAACTGCTGGGTTCTCACTAGATCGAGTGCCTTGTGCGTGTTCGTTTCGCCATTCGGGTACGTTGTCTGATTAATTCGGTTCATCACTTCTGGTTTCAATAGATCATCGGTGAGGTAGAATTCATTATGAGCGGTTGTAGCGAACGTTGTCAGGCCGATCCGGGTATGATTTGGAGCTATTTCGAACTGGTCGGAGAAGTTCGCGACAAATGCGAGCTGTTTCCTGAAATTAGCATCACCTTCACTTCCCGAGCCATCGAGAACAAAGACTATATCAGCGGGTTTGTAAGGGCAGGCTGAAAAAATATCTATTACAATTGATTTTCGTCATCTCAAACACTATTGTTTCAGTCAAACTAAATTTTGGATAGTGTTGATTTATTTTTGCTTTATGTTCTTTACATTTCGTCATCTGTTCTCTCAAACTACTGTTATCTCAAACTGAAAGTTATAATGCCTTGGAATTTGAGATAAAATGTCAAAGTAAATCTAATGAGCCACGCCTTGCGAAAACGGCTTCGGGCATATGCGGATAGCAAGTGCCAAGATCAGCAAAGATGCGCAGTCTGATCAGGGCCCTCACTGTCCGCTAACAGGATACTACAGAACGTATGAATTGAGAGCAAATGCCCGGATGATACTTTGTGCATGCGTAGGATGATTTAAATCTGCGCATATTGTGCATGTTCAAAGGTATTTTTTTCGCTTGATGCGGCCCAAATCATTACGAAAACACGCCTATTCAAATATATAGAAAATTTCACCTCCAAAGACTGAAAATTTCCAGATAAAAATTCCGATATTTGTTTCTAATTTCAGCACAAAACATAGATTGTGGGTACTCGTTAGAACCGCCTCGACGAGGCGGTTCTAACGAGTACCCACAATCTATGTTTTTGAACAGAAATAAGAAAACTAATGTATACCCCTGTAAACCCCAGTTTTACTATATAAAAGTGGGGTTCAAGGGGGTCAATATTATATAGGTATGTTTTCGTGATGTGGTGTCTTCTGTCAGAACAAGAAGATTGTCTGAGAAGCCATCAGCAGCTATCCTGACTATTTTGGGGTATCTTTGTTACATGTTCTAACTCCAAGTCGGCTTAATGCTTTGCATCCTGGGTAAAGTTTTCAGCAGACGATATATTGGAATGTTTTTCTTATTTTTCCCAGAAATCGGGTTTATATTTCATGCAAATTGTCTCCAAATGGAGAAAATTTGCACGAATGTCAAATCCTGTTTCCAATAGAGACAATGTGCATGAAATGTCAAATCCTGTTTTCTGGAAAAAATAAGAAAAAAAAAATCAGTATGTTGCCTGCTAAAATGTTTCACCGGAAGGGAAGGGCAGCGTTTGTACAAAATGTTGTAAAATAAAAGGAGGACACTATTGCCAGACATCTGGCAATAGCAAAAACTCGAATAATTTATTATTGCTAGACGTCTGGCAACAGCAAAAAAAACTCGATACATATGCTGCTGCCAGACAAAAAAAAAAAAAAATAAATAAATAAATAAATAAAAAAAAAAAATAAAAAAAAAAATAAAAAACTAAACATTGAATTTTTTGCTGCCAAACGTTTTGAAATATCGAAATCTGATTTAGTTTGTAGCTTCACGATTCCAGTGGATCTTTAATGTTTCTGGATGGTCGTTGGTTGTGGATTAATTTTTGAAGCTGTTTATCATAAACATGATGCGCCTAGGCAATACAATGGATTTTAACGGCTATAAAGGTTTACTATCTAAAAGTGGGGTTTTAGTAGGTCGCCGTCGAACAAGCTTGTAAACATGATAGCATGTGTTCAGTTTCTAGGAGTCTACGAAATATAAGATCTGGGCAAGATTTACTCATTTAAGTTATATAGCATACCATGAAGCTAAATAACTAAAAAAAACCATGCACCGTATGAAACGACGCTTTGCTTTTTATTAGAAACGTGTCATCTACTTCGGAGCAGTCAAACTTTGTAGACTTGTACTTGTTATACTCATTGCTAACAACTCAAAACACCTTTGCGTTGCACAACAGAGACAACTGTAAACATATTCATATAATATAGGCACAAATCTTCTGATAACGTATGGCAACAGCAAATTCGCGAATAATTTGCTATTGCCAGACGTCTGGCATTGGCCACTCTGAAAATAAAAGAATTTTACAGCTGTATTTACTATAATTTTCTGCATTTAGTTTAGCTTCTTCACTAGACATATAGTAGACTCTCGTTATCTCGAACTCGCTTATCTCGAATAACCGCTTATCTTGGTCCCTGCTTAAACATGAAAATCTAACAACAGGTAACAAAATATTGTGGAAAAGAGGAGAAATTGCTCTTCTTTACCACAATATTTTCAATATATCTAACTTCAGTCAAATTACATATACATTTGTTAAATGTTGCTGTTTGATTCCTTTTTTTCCTAAATTCTGCAAAGCTGATATGTCAATGTGCGGATATCTCGAAGCATTTCAGAGAGTCCCTTGGAATTCGAGATAACGAGAGTCGACTGTATATTAATTTTGCTTGAAAATTTCACTGTTTTGAACCAGACAGAGAATTTACCTGGACATTAAATTTTATTTAATAAGTTAGAACCCTACTAAATAGAAATATGTGCGGCGCCCTTGACAATAGTTTTGAAATCATTAAACGTCATTAACGTTCTTAGTTTTAACCGTGTTTGATCTAATTTGCACCAACCTACTTGTTTGAGAAGAACTTTTATCTAAAACAAATCCTTTGCCACACTTTGTTTCCCTTTGAAGGGAAAATTACCTTTCAGAGGAGGCAGCGCTGTCAAGATTGTTTTTGCATCCTTTCTGAAAAGGGGTTTATTCTAAAAGCAAAGTGTTTGCTATCGGTGTAGGCCAATTGTTTTCTCTTACAGTGGACCCCTATTCAGAAGGGGATTTGTGTCTAGGAAAGCAAACTGGAAGTGACAGAAGTTGTCACCCTTGTAAAATATAAAGTCGAGCTTAAATGGCTCGAACATCTATGGAACCATGAAAATTTGTTCGAGAAAAGAGTAGTTCGAGCCACTGAGGGTTAATTATAGCGCCAGATTAGGAAACAAACAAATGACGATAATTTAGAAAAAAATCTTTTCGATCTCCGACACAATAATGATATGTTGAGTGTACTCATAAGAATCGCCTCCCTGGGGCGATTCTAATGAGTATACACAACATACAACTTCATTATAAAATAGGACAAATAACCTGCATATATGTTTTTTTGAGCTATCGAAAGAAGGACTCCAAAACTAATTCGAATTAGCCATGGTAAACGAGCCATCGGTGTTCGAGCTATTGTCGATTGTTATGACATCGTTCCCTAATATGTGCGTTTAGGAACCACGATACAAACAAGACAGCACAGATGGACTGCTACTCTAACAAGATCTGTCGCCAGACAGGATAGCTCGCCTGATATTGCACATTTTGTTTGACCTTGTTTTCTGACATGACCTGGGGTGGGTGGATTGCAATGTGCAAAATATTCATCAGACCAAAGATGAATCAATTCGGTGATAAGATTAGGAAAAAATAAGGTCTTAAAAACGTAAACGAAAACTTAACATTTTTAAAATTCTAAGTCTGTGACCTCGACCCCAAGGTCACTGTCATGAGTGCTGATGGTGCTGATAAAAACTTTGGACCAATATATATCATGATACCAAATATAAATTAAATCCATCATTTGGTTTAAAAGCAATGAGGTCCTAAAAACTTTGACATAAAATTTTAAGAGGAATTTTTTGCATGACTGTGACTTTGACCTTAACATGAACTATTTGTTTGTTTGTGTTGAGGTTTTACGGCCCATTCAACCCAATGGGGTCGAGCGCGGTCAGTTTACCTAACCACACGTTTACTGGGCAGGCCTAGTCCTCTAAGCGGTTAACCAGTATTGTGCACATTCTTTCGCCAGAAACTGACAACTGCTCTTCTTGAATCAGCGGAAGGGAGAGAATGACCGTAGAAAATATTTCATGATAAGTCATGAGTGCTGATTGTGCTGATAAAAACTTTTGACCAGTACCTTTATGATACCAAATAGGAACTAAATCCATCATGTAGTTTAGAAGTAATGAGATCCTAAAAGCTTCGGAGTAAAAGTTAAACATGAAAATTCTAAGTATGTGACCTTGACCTTGACATGACCTAGGGTGGCGGGGGTGGTACTGCATAAAATTTTGGACAAATATGTATCATCTAACCAAAGATGAATGGAATCGGTGATAAGGTTAGGAAATAATGGGGTCTTAAAAACTTTAACGAAAACTTTAACATTTAAATTCTAAGTCTGTGACGTCGACCTCAAGGTCACGGTCATGAGTGCTGATGGTGCTTATAAAATGTTTTGACCAGTATCTATCATGATACCAAATAGGAACAAATCCATCTTGTAGTTTAGAAGTAATGAGATCCTAAAAACTTCGACGTAAAAGTTTAACATGAAAATTCTAAATCTGTGACCTTGACCTTGACATGGCCTAGGGTGGTGGGGATGGTACTGCGCAAAATTTTGGACAAATATGTATCATTAAATCAAAGATGAATGAAATCGGTGATAAGGTTAGGAAATAAAGAGGTCTTAAAAACATTAACGAAAAATTTAACATTTAAATTCTAAGTCTGTGACGTCGGCCTCAAAGTCACGGTCATGAGTGCTGATGGCTATGATAAGAACCTTTGACCAGTATCTATCATGATACCAAATAGAAACTAAATCCATCATGTAGTTTAGAAGTAATGAGATGCTAAAAACTTCGACATAAAAAATCTAACATGAAAATTCTAAGTCTGTGACATTGACCTTGACATGACCTAGGGTGGTGGGGATGGTATTGAGCAAAAGTTTGGACCAATATGTATAACCATACCAAAGATGAATCAAATCGGTGATAAGGTTAGAAAATAATGAGGTCTTAAAAACTTTAACAAAAACTTTAACATTTAAATTCTAAGTCTGTGACCTCGACCACAAAGTCACGGTCATGAGTGCTGATGGTGCTGATAAAAACTTTTGACCAGTGTCTATCATAATACCAAATAGGAACAAATTCCATCATTTAGAGTAGAAGTAATAAGATCCTAAAAACTTTGACATAAAATTTTAACATAAAAATTCTGTCTGTGACCTTGACCTTGACATGACCTAGAGTGGTGGGGATGGTACTGCGCAAAATTTTGGACCAATATGTATCATCATACCAAAGATGAAGCAAATCGGTGATAAGGTTAGGAAATAATGAGGTCTTAAAAACTTTAACGAAAATTTTAACATTTGTGGACGCCGACGCCGACGCCGACGCCGACGCTGACGCCGGGGTAGTACAATAGCTCTTCGTGAACGTTGTTCAGGCGAGCTAAAAAGTATTCTCTATTGATTAGAGCATTTGTGAAAAGTAAAATATGCAGGGAATCAGTTCTTTTGTCACATTTGTCTAAGCCTGCATTTGTTTATACTTTTAGAATAGTATTTTCCGCAATAGAAATTAACCCTGGTCCTGCTGAACCCGGATATATCTTGTCTTTGCAAGCAGTCTAGATCAAGATCAATTGGCTTTATTATGTATGTGAATTTGTAACAACGACCTGGATCAAGTAATCTCATTGGCTGAAAAGTAGCAAAAGTCATAGTATACAAACGCCAAAGTAGTTGTCCACGGGATGAAGGTAACGGTTTTCTATAGCCGCGCTATTCTTGTCGCTGTGAAGTCAGAGTGCAGGGTAAAGAGGGTTATCTGCAAAACCTGGATTGGGATATTGACAAACAGTGCAGACCCAGGTCACATTACGAAAACACGCCTATTCAAATATATAGAACATTTTTCCTCCAAAAATCTTAAAATTTTCAGATAAAAAACTGTGATGTTTTTCATATTTCTGCTCTAAACATAGATTGTAGGTACTCGTTAGAACCGCCTCGGCGAGGCGGTTCTAACGAGTACCCACAATCCATGTTTTGAGCAGAAATAAGAAAAATAGCTTCTACCCCTGTAAACCCCAGTTTTACTATATAAAAGTGGGGTTTAAGGGGGTCAAAATTATATAGGCATGTTTTCATGATGAGACACCGCAGAATGCAATTTGTACTTAAATTACTGGAAGTTATGGAATTAAATGAAACAGTTTTACGTCCCCGTTCAAGACTATTTTCGTACCCTCACTCAGAGACAATCGAACCACCAGTGCTGTCAGTGATAGACTGTGCGGATACGCAGTCTGATTAGCGCCTTTACTGTCCACATAGGCCTCAAAGATATATTTGTTCTAATATTTCGGGCAGCAGGGCATTTGTAATTTGAATAAATTGACAAACCTTTATCTACAGCCAGCACAGACACAGCACTGAATGAAAGCAACGCTAATATCATGAACTCCATTATTGCAATTTCTGTTATCTTATGCCAGCGACTGCTTTTTGTGGTTTAGATCCTTATCTACTAGGTCACAATACTTTATTCACCCTAAATATTGACCCATTTTAACGCTTAGCACTCTGGGTAAAATGTTCAGCAGACGACAACTTCAAATATTTTTCTTGTTTTTTTTTGTTTTTTTTCCCCAGGAAACAGAATTTGGTATTTCATGCAAATTGTCTACAGTGGAGACAATTTGCATGAAATGTCAAATCCTGTTTTCTATGAAAAGTAAGGAAAATATCATTTAGCCCAGAGAGTGGTGAAGCCATACTTCTACAAATGCACAAGTTCATTTTCCTACCCGTTGATATGTCAGAGTACTACTAGATGAGAGGCAAACAGTGTAGATTCTATTCAGACGCCGCTTACTACGGCGTCTAATCAGGGATGGCACTGTTTGTTCAGGCCCGTCTGTCTAAATATTTAGGGTAAATGCTGTAATTTTGAACTGAATCCCTGCCCTGCTAGTTCTTATCTCTACATGCTACTTGATACTTGATAGTAGGCCTCACCAAAACAAAATGATGTCTCTATGAGAGATATGTAGACAGAGAAAGCTCAGATCAACTAGTGCGTCCGCGCAATTTTATCATCACGAAAACATGCCTATATAATTTTGACCCCCTTAAACCCCATTTTTATATAGTAAAACTGGGGTTTACAGGGGTATACATTATTTTTCATTAGTTTTCTTCTTTCTGCTCAAAACATGGATTGTGGGTACTCGTTAGAACCGCCTCGTCGAGGCGGTTCTAACGAGTACCCACAATCTATGTTTTGAGCAGAAATATAAAAAATATCACAGTTTTTTTATCTGAAAATTTTAAATTTTTGGAGGAGAAATTTTCTATATATTTGAATAGGCATGTTTTCGTAATGTCAAGCGTTTTGCTGTCGGTGTAGAATAATTGGGTTAAACATAATGTATAAACGTAGAATAAAGGTTATGATGAAATTGTATGATCTGAGTCTACGAATTTCGCTGATGTCTGAAGAACCTTTTCCCTTGAAACTAAAAATAAAATCCTAATAATTGGTCTCGGCTGACTGTCTCACAAACGAAACAATCGTAAACGACCCAAACGTTCCCAGTTAACTTATCACTCAGTCTTAAATACAGTCGACTCTCGTTATCTCGAATTTCAAGGGACTCTCTGAAGTACTTCGAGATATCCGTACCTCGACATATCAGATTTGCAGAATTTAGGAAAAAATAATTCGAACAACCACATTTATCAAATATATAAGTATGCTATTGGACTCTTGAAGTTAGAGATATATTGAAAATATTGTGGAAAAGAGGAGAATTTGCTCCTTAGGAGCAATTTCTCCTCTTTTCCACAATATTTTTTACCTATTGTTTGATGTTCATATTTAGGCAGGGACCAGATTTTCACTTCGAGATAAGCAGTTATTCGAGATAAGCGAGTTCGAGATAGCGAGAGTCAACTGTATATGAAGAATGTCACAAGTGGAAAACATAAGGGGAGTCAATACACTTGGTAGATTTTTTTTCAAAATTTCCGCCAAGGGAGACAGCTATTGGGACTTCCTGTTTGTTTTCCTGCACCCCAAGCCCCATCTAAAAAGGATCCAATTGATAAGGGATCAACAAGTATCTACTCAATAAAGGGAGAATTTGCTCCCTCTGGGAGCAAATTCTTCTTTTATAACGCAGACTACATTTTAGAAGGGGACAAAGACAATATCGATAAAGTTGTACCCCTTGAAAGTGTATTCATTTCTCTGAAATGTAAAAACTCACAAATTTATGATTCCAAAGTTACAGAATGAATATGGAACAAACATAGTTAACATTGTCTTAGATTCAAGTATTATTTTATTTTATTTCATTATCATTCTACTTAATTCATTGTTTCTTATCAGATTTAACAACACCGGTACAGTCTATCAGATGCATGAGCTAAGATTTAGAGTATCTTGGGAACTCTAACAAATAGTCTAACAAATAGTTTGCATTTACGCCATGCTAAATCTTTATCATAGAAAACATGACAAAACTGGTCGATATGTCATATTTTCAACATGCACTACATATACGAGTATCACGTTGTTTGATACCTAATCTATGACAAAGTTCACATTTTAGACTGGTCTCCTTTCATTTGTGCAATAGTATGTTTGTTTCATTAGTTTACTATCACTTTCTATAGCCTTATATGCCCCTTTAATTCAAGTTCACTGTTTTGCTGCAGAAATGACTGCTAAACTCTAACTAAGCCAGTTAGTTCCCTAAATATCTTGCATTTCACTTTCCAAGGGTTTTCTCAGATTTGAAAGATATTTTTTCAAGGATGCTTCATATAAAATTTGAGAGCAATCGCCCCTGTCGTTTTGGAGGTTTTTTATATTCGTAACATACATTGTATATGGTCATAGTGACCAGCTCAATAACTTTCACCTTTGAGTCCCAATAACTTTCATAAATGGAAGCATGTTGTCAAGAATAGCATACGCAATTTGATATCAACTGGCAGCTCGTTTTCTGAGAAGATCATTTGAATGAACATAATTGTTTTAATATTCAAGTCTACATGACTTTATAGTTGCTGTGACAACCAAAATGGTTCTTTCACATAATGTCGATAATGAAAAGTCACACTATCTTTAAACAATTCAACCAAAGTAGCCTTCACATGTGCAGAATGATGTAAATTGCCTCAGCGTTTTTGAGTTATGCAATGGCGTTTTTACCATATACTATATATAGAATTGGCTGCCATCTTGAACATCAGTTTATAAAATCTTTTACAACCTTCAAAGATTTTATATAAAGGATGTTTCACATACAATTCAATGTCAACATGCCTTGTGTCTTTGCAGAAGTTGATTAAAATAGTTCAGCTTATATGATCATTGTGACCATCTTAACATTTACTACTCTCTTGGCTAATTCAGTAGACGACAAATTATTGATATATTTCTTATTTTCCCCAGAAAACAATTTTTGGCATTTAATGCAATTTGTCCACCAGAGACAATTTGCGAGAAATGTCAAAACCTATTTTCTGGTGAAAATAAGAAACATATTTCAATATATCGTTAGTCGAAAATTTTACCCAGAGTCCTAATCGTTTAATTATACTTCTGTATATTGCTTGCAAAGTAGAAAAAAGTCCAAAAGATGCTCCAAATGGAGTTTGAGCTCAGTAGACTGTAGTTCCGGAGAAACAGTTGCGTAGATTTACTATTGTATCATCTAGGCCGCGCCATGCAAAAACGTGTCTTCGAGCATATGCGGACAGCGAATGCCAAGATCAGCCTGCGCATCCGCGCAGTTGATCAGGGCCTTCGGTGTCCATAAACAAAATCATTGGCTAATATAGACTTTCAATGGAGAGCAGATGCCCGAATGGGACTCTTTACATGTGCAGAATGATGTAAGTCCGCATATTTTACGCATGCTCGAAAGCATTTTTCGCATGCCGCGGCTCCATATATGGTTATGGTAGCTATCTTGAAGAATCTGCCAGTATTTTTACAAATTTGAACGATCCTAAGGGTACTTTATAGGCAATCTTCTGAGCTCAATCCGCCTATTGAAGTTAAGGAGAAATATCATTGTAAAGGCTTTACCATTAAGGACACGGTTGCTATTTTGGATGGGGTTTCAAATATTCTTCACAAACTTGAAAGCGTCTGTTCCTAGCTTCATAGACAACTTGAGCTTGATCCACATAAGAAGTGCAGTGAAGAAGTCATTTATAGATATAAAGATATATGACCCCTATCATTTTGGATTTTATTTCCGTTCCCAATTTTTCTCACACTTTTAATGTATCTTACCCCAGGCATGCTTTGTTTGAATTTGTGCTCAATCGGCCAAACAAGGTCGAAAGACGTCGTTCCAGCAGTTTGAAAAAAGAAGTTATTCTAAGGCTCTACCATTTCTGGTCATTGTGCCATCTTGTCAGCCGAATCAAAATATTTTTGCAGCATTTAAAGATCTTGTTTCAGAGTGTTTCATATCATATTGAGCTTAATTGGCATTGCAAAAACAAAATAATAATAATAAAAATAAAAAAGTAAATAAACAAGTAAATAAATAAATAATAATTGTCATTTTTGACACCTAACCCCTGGTAACTTTAGCGGATCATTACTCGTGACTCAGCGATAGTATTCTGGTGTTGATTTCAGTTAATTATTATGATTGAATTAAATTGTCATGTGGTGTAAAAATGTTTCTGTGCCTCTATTTGATCAGGAGATATACCGTAAAATCCTCAAAAAAAGGTAAGAGAAAAGTCCAGGGAGTGCCACAATCACAAACCGCAGCCCTCCCCAGACCCCAAGAGGAAGAGGAAATCGACAAATCCAAACAAGCACAAATCGAACAAACGTACGAAAAGCACCAAGATTAGCTCTCTCTTCCCCAAGCGAGGTAATCGCAATACTAAAAGGACTGAAAAACACAAGAACAAAATGACACACGGAAAGATATACAACAAATCGCCTCGTAGAATAAACCACAAAGCGACAAAGAGTAAGACTAACACCGGGACCACCGCCTTAGAACGGTCAGTAGAGTAAAAAAAGGTAAGAGAAAAGTCCAGGGAGTGCCACAATCACAAACGGCAGCCCTTCCCAGACCCCAAGAGGAAGAGGAAACCGACAAATCTTAACAAGCACAAATCGAACAAACGTACGAAAAGCACTAAGATTAGCTCTCTCTTCCCCAAGCGAGGTAATCGCAATACTAAAAGGACTGAAAAACACAAGAACAAAATGACACACGGAAAGACATACAACAAATCGCCTCGTAGAATAAACCACAAAGCAACAAGGCACTTTTACAGCTAACTAACTTCACCCTGGGTCCCGATGCTACACTTAATACAGAAACACATAAAAATTCGGTTCGCATAAAGGCTCCCAACTCAGTCAATGCATCAAAGCGAAAACATAAAAATCAAATTAATCACTATAATAAACAAAGACGAGTACTCATGGCTAATTCTACTGTATGCCAGAGTAAATGAAAACCAATAGTTGAACCACGGCGGGCCAAGCCAAAGACATATCGTCAAGCCCCAACCCACTGGTTAAAGTTTTACGAAGAGGCCGTCATTGAGTTTGAGGCCCGAACTGCCGTCGTGCAATTAAAGAGTGAAGCATAGCCATCAACAATGATTGGGTTGACAATTAGGCATGCAGTCTGCCGCATAATATCCAGGCTATAGCCAATTCTTTTATAACGGTTAATAAGTTTCCTGAATTGCTCCGAAAAGTTAGATTTACCTACAATTTTTCTTAATCTGTACACTAAGTCACCGTAAAATTCGGGTTCCGATATACCTTGTTGCAGAAGTGTTTTCAGACTGACGCTATATTTTTAGTCGGTGAATTCACGAAGTGAATTCGGAGACTATAGTTATCGTACGATGGCACTCTTAATCTTCCGTCTATTGAATAGTTTTCAACACTATTATAGCTATCGTTCTAGTGCTTCCGCCTTATTACTCAAATCATTATTTTACAGTATGGAAATATTTTGATACAATTTTGATTATAAGGTTAGTAGATGTTTAGGATAATTTATTTTTGGGGTAATCAAATGCAGTATAATTGAAATATAAAAATTACTAAGAAAGCGGTTGGGTACTACATTGTGATAAAAACCGTTCTAACGCGGATGAATACACAGAGGTCAAACCAAAAACTGTGTCAGTACAAAATGTACCTGCGGAAACTTGGTCCAATCATTTATAGTCAGGATCATAGTGCGCTGTCAAAATTAGCTTTTCTGGTGGACAGCATCCAAAAAAAAAATATGTCCAGGAAAAAAAAAAAAAAAAAAAAACATTCAAGAGCGATGACACTATTCTGTGTTTGTGAGTTTTATAACCGAAACAGCCGCCAGCTGTTAACACCTTTTATTTTGTTGACAAATTTACTATCGTGAAGATTGACGACTGTGTAGTAAACCATAGACACGTGTTCAATTCCGCCGCTGGCATTGGCTGATGACAACACGTCATCCTGTAAACAAAAGTGTATCGGATTCTCCTGTATTATTTATAGAACAGCAGCTCTATCAGTGTTTTATTGTTTATTTCTGATTAACGTACATGGGCCAGCATTTTTATAGGTGCCTGGTGTAGCAAGCAATTTTAAACCCTGATCAGGTTCTGAATTTTGCAGCGTCTGATCTGGGATCATCTGGATCTTTAGTAACTAACTTATGTCCGTTTAGAGGACATTGGGCGTGAAAGGTTACTATAACCAATCTAGAGCCTAATATGCTTTTTAAGACATTTTGCCCTTAAAGTGCCTATCACCACTGCAGCAGACGACATTTATATTATTTTAGCAGACGATTCATCTTGTTTCTTTGACGCGTGTGTGTGTGCGCGCGCGCGCATGCGTGTGTGTGTGTGAAATGTCATATTCTAAAAAACTCGCTTGGCGCAAGTAGTATTCATTGCAGTCATAATGTTTACACTGGTGACTATATATAGAAGTACCGTCTAAGCTTAAAGCACCAATTATCACAACTGCAGCGGATGACCGTTTGATTTATGTTTCAAAGAAAGAACAGTCTTGATATTTCTGCTGCAGAGAATTCACATGAAACACCAATACTTGTTTTCTTTGAAAATAATTGGAAAAAAATGTCGTCTGCTACAAATTTTGCTTGGCGCTTTAAGGGTTAAAATAACAAATTGCATGCTACGGTTTTCAATGTACCTGCACAACTGGGGAAGCCCGTGTATTTATACAACAAAAGTTAACGCTTGAATTAGCAAGCGCTCAATGTGATCTAGATTACCAGGGGGTATTTGTTCTGGTAAAATTGGTTTTCTACAGTCCTCGTTCTACGAGGTCATGTGGAGCAGTCAAGATTTTGTCCAGATCTCGTGTAATCAAATTATTGGTCTAATTGCTCTAGATTAGAGAATACCGATCCAATTGCGCAGTTTAATGCTCGTAGTTCAGGATATCTAATAAAAAGGTTAATGTAACCATGTCTGATTGTGTGTCAGTGACAAGTATTAGCTTTTACAAAAAGCATGGTCTGTGCTTACATACAATTATTATGCCCCCAACTTCAAAAGAAGTTGGAGGGGAATATTGCTTCTGGGTTGTTCGTCCGTCCGTCCGTCACGTTTTTTGATGCATTGCATAACTTTAGAACCGTGAATGCTACTGTTTTGAAATTCCTCATGAAAAAAAAGCTGATACGTATTTTTTTTCTTGACAGGATTACGCCCCTTTTCTGAGTTATGGCCCTTTGAAAAAATACGGATGCAATCTTGTCAGCAAAATATCTCAAAAACTATTGAAGCTAGAGCCTTGAAACTTGATGAATATACTGGTAGTGATGAGTAGACAACCTGATTAACTCTGGAAGAAAAATTTTGAAAAATACTTTTTGAGTTATAGCCCTTTGTAATTTTGGGCATTTATACCTTGTCAGCAAAATATCTCAAGAACTGTTTGAGCTAGAGCCTTGAAACTTAGTAAATTGATTTGTAGTGATGAGTAGATGACCTGATTAACTTTTGAAGAAATTCTGAATAATACTACATGAGTAATGGCCCATTGAATTTTGGGCATTTTTACCTTGTCAGCAAACTATCTCAAAAACCGTTGGAGCTAGAAGCTTGAAACTTGATGAATAGACTGGTAGCGATGAGTAGACAACCTGTTAAACTTTGGAAGAAATTTTGAAAAAATACTTCTTGAGTTATGGCCCTTTGTAATTTTGGGCATTTTTACCTTGTCAGCAAAATGTTAAAGCTAGTGTCATGAAACTTAATAAATGTATTTGTAGTGATGAGTAGATGACCTGATTAATTTTTGAAGAAATTCTGAAAAATACGTCATGAGTTATGGCCCTTTGTAATTTTGGGCATTTTACCTTGTTAGCAAAAAGTCTCAAAAAATGTTGAAGTTAGAGCCTTGAAGCTTGATGAATTGACTGGTAGTGATGAGTAGACAACCTGATTAACTTTGGAAGAAATTTTGAAATATACTTCTTGAGTTATGCCCCTTTGTAATTTTGGACATTTTTACCTTGTCAGCAAAATATCTCAAAAACTGTTTGAGCTAGAGCCTTGGAACTTAGTAAATGGATTTGTAGTGATGAGTAGACAACCTAATTAATTTTTGAAGAAATTTTAAAAATATGTCATGATTTATGGCCCTTTGTAATTTTGGGCAATTTTACTTTGTCAGCAAAATATCTGAAAAAGCGTTGGAGCTAGAGCCTTTAAACTTGATGAATAAACTGGTAGTGATGAGTAGACAACCTGATTAACTTCTGAAGAAATTTTGAAAAAATACTTCTTGAGTTATGGCCCTTTGTAATTTTGGGCATTTTACCTTGTCAGCAAAATATCTAAAAACTATTTGAGCTAGAGCTTTGAAAGTTAATAAAATGATTTATAGTGACGAGTAAATGACCTGATTAACTTTTGAAGAAATTTTGAAAAATACTTCATGAGTTATGGCCCTTTGTAATTTTGGGAATTTTTACCTTGTTAGCAAAATATCTCAAAAACCGTTGGAGCTAGAGCCTTGAAACTTGATGACTAGTAGTGATGAGTAGACAACCTGATTAACTTTTGAATAAATTTTGAAAAATACTTGCTGAGTTATGGCCCTATTCGTAATGCCAGTTTGCGTTAGAATTGTTTAATTCACCGACTTTGAGGGCTTTCAGCCCTTTGATTAACAAGGCACTGTGTCTGCGATAAAATTTCAAAAACGCCTTACGAAGTTTAAAATAACGATAGCTCTGCCTAAGAAGTTTGGCAGTAAGGGCTTTATTACGGTAGTTAAAGTCATGAAGATTTGAAGAAGCTCTGGCGAATCTAATAAGATGAGATATGTATATCCCATATGAGGTACGCCGGGGGACATCGCCATCCAGAAAAGGGAAATTGACTATATCAAAATCAAAATCGTCCCGTTTATCATAAAGTCGCAAAACTTTTTTGCTGGATATATGTAACATAGTTCTATCGTGATGCCATCGAAGTTGACTTAGTCAATTACATGACTAAAAATGTGAAATAGGTGTAAGGGTGTGCAAGAGCAACATTATTTTTTCCGTCCGTCCGTCATGCTAATAGCATCAATAGCACAGAGCGTGGGGATTTTGCGATGGCGTGCCATCGACTGCGCAATCTAATTATTATTATTATTATTATTATTATTATTATAATTATGAATACATGAATAATTATCACATGCATTATCATTTTTTTTATTATTCTTATTATTAATTTTGTTGTTTAATGTAAATATGAATGGTCAGTGAATATATACTAGTGTCAAAACTCTAACCTTGAATTCAGCAGGTACAACAAAAAGCATTAGAAGTACAAAATATAACAGACATCGCGTCCTGTGACATAAAAGAAAACTGGCGGAACTTCTGAATTTCTAAAACGCGCATCGAAAGTCAGGAGACATGTAAATTTGCTAATATTTGTAAACAAAATTAACTACAATTAGGGATCCATCCTATCAGAACATACGAGAGCAAAGCAATATGAAACCAGTCTACCTTACTTCTGTTTAAGATCGGCCTTTTCTTTTACTATGCAATTACCCTTTATCAGGACTCATTTGGCCCAACGGTGTTCCAGTACCATAATCCTAGATTGAAGAACTTGGCCTTTTGCGTTAACCCGCTCCTCAGCCACTGCCGTAACTTTTTCATCAGATCGATCGCCGTCAATGTTTATCTTTTTTAAGTTCGTGAAAAAATAGTAATCGCTAGTAGGAACTCAGGCGGGTGAGCGGGATATGGTATTGCTTCATATCCGTTTCGCTTTAAAGCATCCATTGAAGCCTTTCATTGTGGAATCTTGCATTGTATTGCTGAAGAAAAACTACCAAAGAGGGTTTACCGCATCTTTTTTCATGGATTGTGATTCTCAGCTGGTTAAGTAAGTCTGCATACTACCCACCAATTGTTGTACTCCCCTTTAACAAAAAGATCAAATGAATTACTCTTGTGGTGCCCTAAAATACATTGGCCATCATATTACCACCGAGAATTGCGTCTTGAACTGCGTGGGCTTCGGGGAACCAGGTCCTACACACTGGCGACTTTTGTTTTCCGGTCCATAGTAGTGAACACAGGTCTTAGTTACAAGAAGCAAAAGAAAATGATCTCCCTTCGTCCTGAACCGCTTCAACAGGCCGTTGCCTGCCGACACTCTAATTGCCTTTGTTCGTCTCTAAAGGGATCTGGAGACCCAGTGAGATGTTAGGTTGTAATGAATTTGAATAAAACTGCTGTTTTCTGTAATATATTTTCTCAAGATACTATCGGCCTGAACAATTTAGCTTTTTCTCAATGGTATTATATTTTATAATACAAAAGTAAAGTTTTTATATCTTTCGAGACCCAATGTGTAAATACTGAAACAACTGTGGGTAAAATTGTATAAATGTAATAATGCAGTCAGCATTTCTGCAATTATTCTAAGGAAATAACATTCGCTGCCGCTTAATATTTAATCTTTTTATTTGCTAACAGACAACCCAAACGTACTCAACAAATCAATCTTAATGATTGTACTGATTCTTACTTAGGAACGAAAATATAAATAAATGGCTTATAGGTAACAGTCCATGTTCTTTTTGAATTGTTGGAAGCAAAGATATTTTGGTCGTCGTAGTGACCAAAGTGAGCTTAAAATGCAAAATGCGTACACCAAATAGCTTTAGACATAACTCCTCATGACACTGAACAACGAACTGATCATGAGCCGTCATTTAATTTGCTGGCAACAGAAACGTAAAACAAATAAACGAATCTTTTTTTAAAAAAAATCAGTTGAGCAATTTCAGAAAAGCTGATTCAACAAGCTGATTTAAGCAAATAATGTTCCCCATAGTTATCGTAATAGTATTGCATTAGGAACCTGCAATATTAATAGTATCGCAATAGTGCTTTTGGCATTAGAAATAGTATCGCATTAGTCATTTTGGCCTGCAATTGTCAACCCTATCCCTTTTTAGAAGAGGGGCAAAACCATTGTAACAGAGCTGCATCCACTAAAACTGTACCGTTCCACTTAAATTAGTTTTACCCGAACGCAACCTCGCCCTGAATTCTGATGCAGCTCAAAATTACAGACTCAATAAATAATTATTATTCAAAAATTAAACAATAGTAATTATTATTATAGTAATAGTATTGCAATAGTGCTTTTGGCAATAGTAATAGTATCGCATTAGTCATTTTGGCCTGTAATAGTCGACCCTATCCCATTTCAGAAGAGGGGCAAAACCTTTGTAACAGGGTTGCCGCCACTGAAAATGTACCGTTCCACTTAAATTAGTTTTACCCGAACGCAATCTCTCCCTTAATTCTGATGCAGCTCAAAATTACAGTATATGTTTTCAGTCTGTAGGGTCCTCGTCAGTGAAACGTCGCTGTAAAGCACAAAACTGCAATGAAACAAAATAGAAGGCACAGTTGGAACCGTAAACCAGAGCAAAAGAAAACCACAAGCTGGATCTCATTCTGTCAATGGCCTGACTCAGCGCTGTGCAAATAAAGAGAGAAGCAAAGTTTTTAACCATAAGCGTGCTAAGAACCATGTACGCAGTTTTCCGCCTAACGTTCATGTTGTACCCTTTGTTTCTGTAACGACTGACAACCTTTTTCAGTTGGTCCGAAAACCCAGTACTACCAACAATCCTTCTGAATTAATCGACTAATTCGCAATGAAATTCTGATTTCGATAGGCATTTCTATAGAAGTGTTTTCAAGCTAACTCCTGTTTGATGGGACATAATAATACTAGTTGATATTTCATAGATGTAAGTGTATGCTGTAAAAAAGAGTTATAATAAGTCTCATTAACTGAGTCGCAACGTCAGAATACGTACCATACCTTCTGACATGTGCGCCCAACGAGGACCCAAATTATCCTGCGCTACCGCCCCGTCTAATCAGTCTCTGTTATCAGCATGAAGAAACTTTACATCATTATCTTTCAAGAAAAATGCGCCCAGAGAAGATTCTGTTCAGACTGCGCGAATGCGCAGGCTGATCCGAATCTTCGCTGAGTGCATGTCTGAAGGTACGTTTTCTGACGGTACGGCTGATTTTTTTTTTAATGTGACTGAATATAACTTATCGCCTATAATTTGGTCGCATATCTATGCTTAATCAAACTTACAAAGAAAGGTTTCGTATAAAATATGTCTTTGACTTGCACTTTGACCTTTGATAGTATTATACGGCATTTGCGCTTGGAAATCGCTTTGACATTTTCTTACCTCTCCTTATTGTGCTGCATTGAACAGCTTTTATCGTCATTACGAAAACACGCCTATTCAAATATATAGAAAATTTCACCTACAAAAAATTGAAAATATTCAGATAAAAACTCTGATATTTTTCATATTTCTGCTCAAAACATAGATTATGGGTACTCGTTAGAACCGCCTCGTTCTAACGAGTACCCACAATCTATGTTTTTGAACAAAAATAAGAAAAATAATGTTTACTCCTGTAAACCCCAGTTTTACTATATAAAAGTGAGGTTTAAGGGGGTCAAAATTTTATAGGCATGTTTTCGTGTTGTAATCACCCTTATTAATGGGACAGACGGGCCTTAGCAAATAGTGTAAGAACTGAAGAATCGACGCTAAACTTTGCGTCTGATCTGGTTCTACACTGTATGCCTGCCACTTGCATAGTTTTCAGATACATTAACAGGTAGCATTATGGACTTGTTCGAAGTTTAAGAGAAGTATGGGAGAGTTAAGATGTACGAATATACAATCGTGATGTTTTTCCGCAAAAAGACGGCGTTAAGCAAACAAAACGGCATCAGAGCGCTCGAAATTAACTGACTGAGATTAACTCGTGCTTCATGCACGAGCAATCAAGAAAAATACAACTTGGCACGGTCAATCAAAGAATAACATTGGCAGTTTCTACATCTATTTGTCAAGGTCTAAATACTTCCAATTTAAGCGCTACAAAAATATGCAGGGCCTAATTGCAGACAGCAAAAATTGTAACAGACACGGATTGGTCTGGGTATTTCTGCTCGCCAAAGTCAAAGTATATGAAAGTGCACCTTTCTAAGATACTTTTCAGATATTTGCTATTTGTTGGCCTGGGTGAACAGCTTATACTTAAAATTCTCATTAGCGGAAAAAAAAAATAAAAAAGTAAATAAAAAATAAAACAGGCTCTGGCAAGACAGTATTTGTTTGTGTTGAGGTTTTACGGCCCAGTCAACCCAATGGGGTCATGTCGAGCGCGGTCAGTTTACCTAACCACACGTTTACTGGGCAGGCTTAGTCCTCTAAGCGGTTAACCAGTATTGTGCACATTCTTTCGCCTGCACATCTTGAATCAGCGGAAGGGAGAGAATGACCGTAGAAAATATTTCATGATCCATCTCCACGAAAGAATGTTGCCTACCTCGGCGGGGGTTGAATCCGCGACCTCCTGGTCTCCAGTCGGACAGCGCATCCAACTGAGCCACCAATGCCGGCGGCAAGACAGTATGTTATTGTAGATTTATCTTTGCTTCCACTATTCGCTTTTGTGATAATCACTTTTAATTGTGTTGTTTTTGCTGCTGCTGCTGTTTTTGTACGGCTAAAATATGTTTTCTAACCAGATACACATACTGATGGCGAAAACTGTAGGTCTAGCCAGTGTTCTGACTTTGATGGTCGTCTTGGCTACTATGACATTTTCCGACGGTGGCGTCATCGGAGATTGCTGGGACACTTGGAGCAGATGTACTAAATGGAGCTCGGCAGGGACTGGCATTCTCTGGCAATCCTGCAATAATAGGTAAAAACAAATGTGTCACATGTTTTATATCTGCAACGTTATGATATCACTGGGTTATACATGAAGTTTTGCTAACACAAATCTTGCGAATCTGTGCATAATCGCCATCAGCAGCCTTTGTTGGTCCTTGTTATTAAGTTTCCGAACAGGCAGGCCTCAGCAAACAGCGTAGACCCAGATCGGTTCCAAAATGCACTTTTAAAGGGAAGCTACTCATACGCAAATGTTGATTTTGACCCCTTATTCTTTTCCGTAAATGCCATTTCCTTACTCTTGGATAGAATTCCTGGAATTTTTTGCAAATTATGCATAAATGATTGTTCTTAGCTATGATATCAACAATTTATGTGCATATGTAAAAATCCGATGACACATAAAAAATGTTATCTCTATCCTTATTTTTGCCTCTCAGTATAGATTTAAGATATATAATAAACATGCAAATTAAGGCGTATTTTAATTTTAGTCTCAATGATAAAACGTAAAGACTGGTCAATACCTAGCATTTGATCTGGGCGAGGTATCTATCCCACGAAGTATTTTCAGGTACTGTTTGAAGCCAAGTGACCCTACATAACTATTCCTATATATTCGGCGCTGTATTCATGTACCTCGGCTAGCTTATTGCGATACAAAAAAAAAAAAAAAAAAAAAAAAAAACAAGGAAAATTGAGCCGCAGCGTCAGAAAACGTACATATGCGTCCAGCGAATTCAGATTAGCTGCGCATTACGAATACACGCCTATTCAAATATACTGAAAATTTTACCACCAAAAAATGAAAATTTTCAGATGAAAACTTCTGATATTTTTCATATTTCTGCTCAAAACATAGATTGTGGGTACTCGTTAGAACCGCCTCAATGAGGCGGTTCTAACGAGTACCCACAATCTGTATTTTAGAGCGGAAATAAGAAAATAATGTATACCCCTGTAAACCCCAGTTTTACTATATAAAAGTAGGGTTTAAGGGGGTCAAAATTATATAGGCATGTTTTCGTGATGGCATTTTCGGAGTCTCGTTAGAAGCTTCATTGGGCTTCTCGAGATTTAGATAGCCAATAATGCAAAGGTTCTTCATGCGAACAACAAAGACTCTAATCAGACACTGATGCGGATGTGTCTGCTGATTTTAGTCCTCCATCACGAAAACATACCTATATAATTTTGACCCCCTGAAACCCCACTTTTATATATTAAAACTGGGGTTTATTGGGGTATACATTATTTTTCTTGTTTCTGCTCAAAAACATAGATTGTGGGTACTCGTTAGAACCGCCACACCGAGGCGGTTCTAACGAGTACCCACAATCTATGTTTTGAGCAGAAATATGAAAAATATCAGAATTTGTTTATCTGAAGATGTTCATTTTATTGGTGGTAAATTTTTCCGTATATTTGAATAGGCATGTTATCGTAATGGTTGGGCGCACATGCCAGACGGTATGTTTTTTTACATGGAGGATCAATTACTTCGAAATATAATGCTGTTTATCAGTCATGTTCCAGTTGTTTTTGTTACGTCCCAGTTGCTAGTTTACTCGCTCATTGTCACTATTCTTATTCTTTAAGTGTTCAGTATACAGACTATTATTGAAAGAAGAAACGTGTATGTAAAACACTAATGTCCCTAACAATACCCCTAACTGTATACGCGTTTCGATACAAACTGCTAAAGCTGGAACGGGGCATAACTCTGATAAAATCCGATTTTTTTAAGTCGTGATCTTTTCATCATCCCCATTAAGCTCACCAAGTTTCAAGGCCCTAGCTCAAATAGTTTTTTTTTCTGCTCACAATAGTTCATTATGTCCTTTAGGCTTACAATGCACGAATCGAGAAAATGGCATAATTCCGGAACTACAAATCCGATGAAAAAAAAAAAAAAAAAAAAAAAAGAATAAATAAATGAATAAAAAATGCGGGTCCTACAAGTCCGATGGAAAAACATACAAAATGCTGGTCCGATTATTTTCCATCCGTATTTTATATATACAGTTTCATGATACTATCTCTAACTGATATTGACCGTATGCTGAGCGTGATGAACAACTAGACGAACGGACGAACGATCAAGAAGCATCTTCGAACTTAGGCAAAATCAAAATAATAGGAAATATAATTACTATACAGTAAAACTTGTGTAAGAAAGCCACCTTTGAGACTGACTTTAAATAGTGGTTGATATGGAAAAAGTTGTCTGTCTTATAAAGGTACAAGTCATGTAATTTTGCTAGCAAAATTACATGACATGTACCTTTATTAGACAACCACCTTTCCATATCAAACACTAAGGTCAGTTTCAAAGATGGCTCTCTTACACAGGTTTTACTGTACTTCTGTCTTTCAGATGCTATTGTCTAGGATATACAGGTGGAAAGTGCGTACTGACACCATCAACTTGCCCACTCACTACAAAAGCATGGCAGTGCCAGTGTTATGACGCAACCGGGGCGGGATCTAGACCGTTTTGGTGTGGTTTTTTTTGAAGGCAAAAACACGATATGACCACACAGGCATTAACCCTTTCATCCCTGACATTCTGAAGTCGACGCTTCCTTTTTTTTTCCTTTTTATGGACGGTAAATTAAATGCAAAAAGTGTGAATCCTAATGAGACGGCTCTGTTTGCAAAGGTACAGTCGAACCTCGTTATCTCGAACTCGCTTATTTCGAATTACCGCTTATCTCGAAGTGAAAATCTGGTCTCTGTTTTAACATGAAACTATGACAACAGGTAACAAAATAATGTGGAAAAGAGGAGATATTTCTAACTTCGGGAGTCAAATTACATATTCCTTTGTTAAATGTGGTTGTTCAATTTATTGTTTTCCTCACTCTCTCAACTCAGATATGTCGAAGCACGGATATCTCGAATTGTTTCAGTGAGTCCCTTGGAATTCGAGATAACGGGAGTCGACTGTATTTGATTTCGTGTACAGGGATAAATGGGTTAACAAGAATAGCTTACATGCGTAAATGAACATACATGTGTCCATGGTTATAATCTATATAGATAATACAACAAGTCAGCATTCAGGTTTATTTTCCTTACAGCGGATATATTTCAGCCCCTCACCTTAATACCAGTCGCCCTCTAGCTATAAATTTTGTGAAGCTGTTTATGTTTTCTTTTCATGTATTTATCTGTAAGAATTTAAGGGGAACTATTGCGTTGGTAAGCAGGAAAGCAAATTGGAAGCCACAAAAGTTGTCTCTCTTGTACAAAATTGATATACTTCTGCCAAGTGAATCCAGTGCCTTAAAATGTTTCTGTCCTGAAATGTCTAACCTTACAATAAGGTGTGATATATTGGAACCACAGCGTGCCGAGATAAACCACTTTTCAAATATATGGGTAAAGAGGACAAAGATCTGGCAGCTCATGCGTGCAGTCTGATCGGGATCGTCGATGTTCGCTTACTGGTTTTCTAGATATTGTAGAATTTAGCATCGTTCTTTACATTTTACGCCTGAATGTGTTGGCAAATACCGCTATACGCAGTATAGCTTGCGTCGTCGTTATTCTGATATAGTCGACTCAAAGGGTTTTAAATCTACCATATTTTCTTTAATATTTTAGAGTAATTGCACTGATATTGGTACATATTGTCTCCAGTTGGGATATCGAAGGACGCGAGCTTGCGAGCGTCCGTAGATATCCCATCGAGGGGCAATATTCAATAACCCTTTTATTATATAGCTGTGAATATTAATTTCATTTCCCGATGTTCCTAACCTTTAAAACGTTGTTTTAATAATAATAATAATAATAATAAAATGAGAATTCTACCGATGTGGGTGACAAAGTTTGGCGCGGCGTCACTGCATTACGACGTCACCAAAAGCAACGTAATGTAACGGTAATATGAGAAGGCATCCGAGTAAGTATGCAAAATCGATTAAGTGTGCCAATATTGTGTGATATCGGCACGCTAGTTCCTCGGCTTTTATCGCACATTTTAATCATTTAATATTTATAGCTATATAATAATATAGAGTCATTGCACTGATATTGGTGAATATTGTCCCGAGCTGGGATATCGGAGGACGCGAGTTCGAAGGCTATTTTTTATCATTATTATTTAATTCTATCTGTGATCTTTTAGTCATATCGCGACGATGTCTTTTTATGACAGGGAGATAAATATTCACCTTTACAGTGCTGCCTTACTAAAATATCCCGCGCCAGACACATGACGTAACATTCCACTCAGTCACGTTATACCAGGCCGACCATTTCCGTTTGCTCAATGCTGATCGCCAAGCTTAAGAGCAGCTGCAGTAATATCATGTTTAAATTCTTTGGTATGCCTTGGCAGCGGATCGAGCACACAACCTCCGGAACGCAAGGCGGACGTTCTAACAACTTAGCCACTGCGCCGGTAAATTTGTAGGTAATCGGCCTGCTGATTTCGGACGGTTTAACCATACGAGCCAGCGCATGACAAACCCAACAAAATGACTTGGCTACCCAAGGGAGAGTCGGGTTAACATTGATATTCACCTGATGAAACATCAGTCTGACTGCGCACTCGATAAGTTGCTAAGTGTCTACGTGCAGACAGTGAAGACGGATCAGACTGGGCAGATGCACAGGTCACTGCGCGTGGTAAACAGGTCATTTTGTTGATTTTGCCATGCGACGGCTCATATATGCAGAGTTGCCGCTAGGTCCAATTACAGTCGCACCTCAATAGCTCGAACCGATGGTGACTCAGCGGTGTTTGAGATGGTTTGAAGAGTGAGTACGACATACCCTGCTTAAACAACAATTCACTTATATGGACCATAGAGGACAGTAAAAACTCACTTAAATCAAAATATTTATTGCGTAGATTTTTCTATGCAGTTTGAAATAAATGAATTATCCCGTAAAAAAAAAAAAAAAAACGATTCTTAATTACGTATGCCATTACGTTCTCGAACTTTGTTCTTTAATTCGGTTCACACCTTTGTCATTTGTCGTTTACACAAGCATCGCTGCAATGAATAAATTGACTATAACACAACACGGGGAATACCGAACGTTCAGATATATAAATACGCGCTCGTCTATGCTTAAATGACGTCCGATTTATTTACAATGTGCACGTTATCTATTTATAGGTGGTAAATTCGAGAAGCTACTTTGGGAGAATTTGAATAAAGTATTGTCTTTCCCCACAAAAAACTGGAAAACTCATTTAAATTCCGGAAATTAAATATAAAATTTATCAATAAGAACAATATCGTTATTAATTTAAACCAACCAACCGCAGCAGGTTTTTACCGTTTTCTAGTTTTTGAGGCTAATTCGTTCTTTTAGTAGTATAGATAGCTATAAATATTGTTCTCTGGTTTTGCTTCTGATTCTGTATTTTTGTTTAATTTGACGCTGCAAATAGCGTATTTTGTAACAGTACAAAGCTGATATCAGAAGTGATATTATTTTTGCACTAACGGTTGCTGTTTTGCAGCTTATCTACATGTAAAAACAAAACAAATCATTTCAGCAAAAATCAGTTTGTTCACTTGCTACTTTCAAACTTTAAGAGTAATTTATATAATTTTTGATCAAGCTTGACGTCATATTTTACGACGCCAAGTAAAATGACGTAATCAATAGCGTGCTGGTATTGAGAAATATCGGCATCATTGTTCCTCGGATTTTATCGTTCATTTCTAATTATTTCATAGTTATAGCTATATAATAATTGGACATCTAAGCTTCATACCATACATCCCAACTTTTGAGCTTTGCTATCATTTGGTATGTGTTTAACTACAAAAACAAAGATATTTAAGTTTTTAATGAAAGTAGGCCATAGTGAAATGTGATTTTAAACAATGGTCTTTTCTAAAGTGTTCATGATAAATTCCAAACCATGACCACTAGAGCGTATCTGGGGGCTGAGATATGAATTTAACCTAATTGTCTATGGCAGTTGGGCAGATGACCTATAAACTTAAGGGGGCTATATGCACTTAGTAAATATTCCGCCGTTTTTACAAAGGAGATATGTTTTGTGACGTCCTAGTTGCTATCCTGCACATAGTGCTTCTTCTGAAAATGGCTCTAAAAGGAAATAATTTATCACCTCCAACGCCCCATCCACGCCTCCCCACCTCCCACCCTAGATGCCAATTCTTTCCTTTTAAAGTCGGTCCTTTTTTAGATGGGAGAAAAACCGTGACAGAGTTACCTTTCATGACATTGTATTCATTGCCCTTAATTAGTAGCCCCAGTGTTTACAATTCAAGAATGTTAGGAATTTCGGTTAAATAGAGGAGGTCCTTTTCACATCGGAAGCGCAAATGAACCAGTACATGAGAAAAAGGGTACTTATCACATAGGCGACCAGCAAAGGCTCAGGCGAGACTGCGCAGACGCGCAGTCTCGCCAGAGCCTTTTGCTGTTCGCAGACATGTAGTAGAGACCTTGAGGAAGCTTCAGGCAAAAACGAATGTCTGTAGCCCAAATAGGGACTGCACATGTGCATTTGATGAACGACAAAACTATAAGGTCCTTTTTGCAGTGTGCCGTCTCAAATCATTTGGTATTGCTTCGTCGAATTTCTTTGATCATCTGGGTGTGACTGTGGTGCGAATATTTATGCGTTCAATCAAAACCACTATTGCAGGATTGCTGAGCGAGCAAGAAGAGGATTCTAAATTTGTTACCGTGGAGCCCTTCATATTTGCATTTACCGCATTTTCCCAAAATATTCAGACACCACCGTAAACTATAAATAGTTAGCCAGAAAATGTCACAATCATGAAGTACAGCCTTCCCGAGGCAGCAAAATTGGACATGCTTGTCCTTCGAACTGAACAAATAACTTTTGCCATACTTGTCCTCAAATCTGAACAAATACCATTTGCCAAACTTGTCCTCAAATTTGAACAAGTACCATTTGCCATACTTGTCCTCAGATTTGAACAAGTACCATTTGCCATACTTGTCCTAAAATCTGAACAAATAACATTTGCCATACTTGTCCTTAAATCTGAACAAACACTATTTGCCATACTTGTCCACAAATCTGAACAAATACCATTTGCCATACTTGTTCCAAAATCTGAACAAGTATTATGCCATTATCTGCTGATGTGTTGAAAACTCCTGGATGAATGACAAACTGTTTAAACCCTGATCAGACGCCGCGTTCTGTAGCGTCTCATCTGTGTCTTCACAATTTGTTCAGGCCTGTATGTCTGAACACGTAAAGTGATTATAGTACTGTACAGTCGCATTTATTTCGTCTGTGAGGAAGTTGAGCATTGAACCATTCTGGTTTAGTTGTTGTTATATGAATCAGAATTTGCATATGCGCAGGCTGATATGGACCTTCATCACGATAACATGCCTATATATTTTTGACCTCCTTAAAACCCATTGTTATATAGTAAAATTGGGGTTTACAGGGGTATTCATTTTTTTATTTCTGCTCAAAAACGTAGATTATGGGTATTCGTTAGAACCGCCTCGTGAGGCGGTTCTAACAAGTATCCACAGTCTATGTTTTGAGCAGAAATATAAAATATATCTGTCACACGAAAAGCTGGGAACCTGTATTTTTTTTTTTCGACGACTTTCATTAACTGTACGTTACACGCGGGAGTAATAGTTGATTCATATTACAACAACTAAACCAGAATGGTTCAATGCTCAACTTCCTAACAGACGAAATAAATGCGACTGTACAGTACTATATCAGCTTACAGAATATTTGGCTGTTTGTTTAATAGACTGATAACATTCTTTCGTGGAATCGATCATGATCATTCTCTCTCTTCCGCTGATTTAAGAAGGGCAGTTGTCAGTTTTTTTAGCGAAGAATGTGCTCAAGTACTGATTTACCGCCTAGCGGACAAAGCCTGCCTAGAAAAAGTGTGATTAGGTAAACTGACCGGCTCGACATCACCTTCACAGTCTTGACTGGGCCCTAAACTCCAACCCAACCAGCCAACGTCCTTCAACGGTGATATCCGTGTACTTAGGGTTCTAATAATATACATAGCAAGTGAATGATAATGAATGCCATTTTGTCAGTTAACCTATTTAAGACTCAATAAACTCCATCACATTATATGTTGGAAGAGTCCAATTTCAATTTTAGGTATGTCAGGCTTTGTGATTTATTCCTTGAGAAAAATGACTAAACAATTTGCGAACAGATGAGATCCTGATCAGATGCCGCAGTCTGATTTGGGTCTACACTGTTTGTCAAGTTACCTTTTTGGGGTCTCCAGACTGAAATGGATTGATATAATCTTTCTGAACAAACCAACAAAATATTAAATGGTGTAGTAAATTAAACACAAAAGAAAGGCATCCATAGCTCTGCTAACAGTAAAATAAAAACATAAAAGGTTGCCTTTGGAAACAAAAAACACATTACAGATAGAAAATGGGAGTTTCGGTTTTATCGAGACTCTTCATAAGCATTAATGATGTTTGCAACACTGCTTACGCCCTCTAGCGTATACAAGAGAAGAACTCCATTTTCAAAGATACCAGAATTGGATCCAGTGATCTAAAAGGAAATGAAAATGTAATCTGCACCTACGGTGAAGTACGTTCTACGGCAGCCACACGACACTTAACACCAGCGGCAGTGAAGTAAAATAAAAAATCTAAAAGGTAAGTCACCTCTGTGATAGAAGATACCCAGGAAGAGCAACAATTAACAAATACAGCCATAACAAAAAAAAAAAACAAAACAAAAAAAAAAAAAAAAAACACACACAAAAAAAAAAACGCCTATTTAAATATATACAAAATTTCTCCTCCAAAAAAAAAAACTGAAAATTTTCAGTTAAAAAAAACTCTGAAATTTTTCATATTTCTGCTCAAAACATAGACTGTGGGAGCTCGTTAGAACCGCCTCGGCGAGGCGATTCTAACGAGTACCCACAATCTATGTTTTTGAGCAGAAATATGAAAAATAAGGTATACCCCTGTAAACCCCAGTTTTCTCTTTATAAAAGTGAGGTTTTATGGGTCAAAATTATATGAGTATGTTTTCGTGATGCATTCTGGGCCACCAAAAGAAGAGGAGACCACAAATATGCGCGCATACTATAACACGCATGAGCCTTTGCTATAACATGCGACACGCCACACATACAAATAGACAAACACGTGTGAAAGTAAAAATATAAAAGACTGTCTTTGGAAACAAAGGACACATGAAACAAAACGCGAAAGTCACAAATGCAGAGCCACCTTAGAACGACCAGTAGCCGGACTTCTAGGAGTTTAAATTCCGCATTTTACAGGTGCCCAACGCTGTTCTCAAATTCGATGCATATTTTAAACATAAATAATCTTCTAATCCACATAAATAACTCAACAGTACATCGCGCTAATCACATATAAGCCGCTATAAAAAATATCCGGGGTACAGCATTTCCTATACTATTGCATGTGCGCCCAGCGAAGACTCAGATCAGCCTGCGCTATTGCGCAGGCTGATCAGAGTCTTTGCTGTCCGCTTGAAGACGCTTTAGATCCGTAGCTGTCCACAGAATGTCTTGTAAAGACTCTGATTAAGGTGCGCGAATGCGCAGGCTGATCCGAATCTGCACTGGGCGCACATGCAACCTTGCCCTGGCTGATTATTCATTATAATAGCAGAACATACAAAGAGAAGGGAACTATTCAGTGACAAAGGACTTGAACACAAGCTGACCAGAGAAATCGGATATCCACAAGATGGACCACCGTGAGCCCGACAGAAATAAGAAAATATAGTAAGAAAAGCTCGTAACATACCTATGTAATTTAAACTTCTTAAACCCCACTTTTATGTAGTAAAACTGGGGTTTACAGGGGTATACATTACTTTTCGTATTTCTGCTCAAACATTGATTGTGGGAACTTGTTAGAACCGTCTCGGCGAGGCGGTTCTAACGAGTACCCACAATCTATGTTTTGAGCAGAAATATGAAAAATATCAGAATTTTTATCTGAAAATTTTCAGTTTTTGGTGGTGAAATTTTCAATATATTTGAATAGGCGTGTTTTCATTAATGCCGTGGCTGATTGGAACAAGTTTTTGAGTACCTAGGAAATTCTTCCGATAGCTTAGGATAACAAATACAGTCGAACCTCAAAGGCTCGAACATCTTTGGGACCATGGAAATTCGTTCGAGACATGGGTAGTTCGAGCCACTGGGGGTTAATCATGGCACCAGTTCAGGAAGCAAATATCGATAATTTAGGGAAATCTTTTGGATTTTTACACAATGATTGTATGTTGAGTGTACTCATTAGAATCGCCTAAATGAATCGCGCTAAATTCTGAAGGTACGTTTTTCCACGTTGCAGCTCAAATTGATAAAAGAATAAATATTTAAATGTTATACTAATACTGATTGTACAGATAAATTGAGCCACGTCAAACTAAAAATAATATTTAGTCTTATAAACCTTTACCGCTCGCTAAGCAAATTCAGCAGACGACAAATCGATGGTAGCGTTCTTATTTTTACCAGAAAATAGGTTTCCACTACATTAAGGTGAAAAGATCGACTGAAAGCTGAAGTGACAATTATACAAACAAAGTCAATTTTTATAGAAAGGATGTTGCATCTCTAGTAATATTTAAAACCTTTCAACAATGGTGGCTTATTTAAAGGAAAAATATATCAAAGTGAGCGAATATAAAAGATTTTAACCAGTACGAGAGAGAGAGAGTCAGAGAGAGACAGAAAGAAAGAGAGAGGGATTGTTCTATTTAACAGGGAGAGAGAGAGAGAGAGAGAGAGAGAGAGAGAGAGAGAGAGAGAGAGATTGTTCTCTTTAACATTTGTTTTGATAATATCTTTTTTGTGTGCTTCAATTTCTACGGTGTTACTAATTGCGTCATTAGAAACATTGGAAACATACGTTGTTTTGTCAACTCTCTATCCTTGTTTTTTATCTAATCTTTTTCTTTCATATTTTATCTATTTATATATAAGTTTCATACCAGCTAAAAAAAGGCAACTGTTCATTTCGAAAACACGCCTATTCAAATATATTGAAAATTTCACCACCAAAAACTGAAAGTTTTCTGACAAAAAAGCTGATAGTTTTCATATTTCTGCTCAAAACATAGATTGTGGGTACTCGTTAGAACCGCCTCGGCAAGGCGGTTCTAACGAGTACCCACAATCTATGTTTTTGAGCAGAAATAAGAAAATAATGTATACCCCAGTTTTGCTATATAAAAGTGGGGTTTAAGGGGGTCAAATTTTCGTGATGTGTTGGTCGTTAATACAGATAAGCGAAAGACATAAAAACGTAAAACCCGTGCAGCAGCTTAATACAGATATAGGTCTTTTATATATATATATATATAAATCGCAACGTGAGAAAACGTTCATTCGGATAAATGCCCCTCACGAATAAAAACGTTGTCGCATCCGTAAAAATGCTATAGCATCCGGGAAAACATAATACATTAGTGAAAACTTAGTAGCATCAGTGTTAATGTAGCATCAGTGCAAATGTAGTAACATCAATGAAAACGTAGTAGTATCAGCGCAAATGAAGTAACATCAATGAAAAAATAGAAGTATCAGTGAAAATAAAGTAGCATCAGTGAAAACAGAGAAGCATCAGCGCAATTGTGGTAGCATCAATGTAGATGTAGTAGCATCATTAAAAATACAGTAGCATCAGTAAAAATGTTGAATCATTAGTGAAAACATAGCTGCATTAGTAAAAATGAAGTAGCATCAGCGGAAACAAAGTAGAATCAGTTAAAATGTAGTAGAATCAATGCAAATTTAGTAGCATCAGTTAAAATGTAGAAGCATCAGAGTAAATATAGTAGCATCAGTGAAAATGTAGCATCATCAGTTAAAATGCAGTAGCATCAGTAAAATGCAGTAACACAAAACCATTGTAATAGCAGTTGTGAAATGTAGCAGCACGAGTGAAAATGTAGCTGTACCAATGCTAATGTAGTAGCATCAGACAAAATGTAGTAGCATCAGTGAAAATGTAGCATCATAAGTGAAAATGTTGTAGTAGTAGTGAAAATCTAGTAGCATCAGTGCAAATCTAGTAGCATCAGTAAAATGTAGAAGCATCAATAAAAACGTGATAGCATTACTAAAAATAGAGGAGCATCAGTAAAATGTAGTTGCATCAGTGAAAATGTAGTTACATCAGTGCAAATGTAGTATCATAATTGAAACTGTAGTAGCATCAGTGTATATGTAGTACTATCAATAAAAATGTAGTAGCGTAAATGAAAATGTAGTAGCTATATGGAAAATGTTGTAACATCAGTGCAAATGTAGTAGCATCAGTAAAAGTCTAGTAGCACCAGTAAAATGTTGTAACAGCAATGCTGTTATAGTAGCATCAGTGAAAATGTCATAGCATCAGAGAAAATATAGTAGCATCAGAGAAAATATAGCAACATCAGTGAAAATGTACTATCATCAGTGCAAATGTATCAGCATCAGTAAAAATGTAGTAGCACCAGTAAAAATGTAGTACTATCAATGCAAATGTAGTATCATCAATGAAAAAGCAGTAACATCAATACAAATGTAGAAGCATCAATGAAAACATAGAAGCACCCGTGAAAGTTTAGTAAGATCAATGCAAATGTGATAGCATCAGTAAAACTGTAGAAGCAGCATCAGTAAAATGTAGTAGCATCAAAGAAAACGTAGTAACATCAGTAAAAGTGAATTCACATCAGTGCAAATATAGTAGCGTCAGTAAAACTGTAGAAGTATCAGAAAAAAAAGAGACACATTGCTGCAAATGTAGTAGAAAGAGTAAAAATGTAGTAGCAACAGTGAAACCGTAGTAGCACTAGTGAAATGTAGTAACATCAGTGGAAATATACTAGCATCAGTAAAAATGTAGCTGCATCAGTGAAACCATAGCAGTATCAGTGAAAATAAATTAACATCAGTGCAAGTGTAGAAGCATCAATATAAAATGTAGTAGCATCAGTAAAACACATAGTAGCATAACTGATAATATAGTAACATCAGTACCAAGGTAATATCATCTGTGAAAATGTAGTAGTATTAGTACAAACGTATAAGCATCAATAAAAGCATATAAGCATTAGATAAAACGTAGTAGCATCAGTGGAAATGCAGTAGCATTTGTGAATATGTAGTAGCATCAGTGAAAATGTGATAACATCAGTGTCAGTGTAGTAGCATTAGTAAATATGAAGTATCATCAGTGAAAACGTAGTTACATCAATTCCAATGTAATAACAAAAATGCCAGTGTAGCAGCATCAGTAAAATTTTAGAAGCATCAAGGAAAGCGTAGTATTATAAATGAAAAGCTATTAACATCAGTGTAGATGTAGTAGCATCAGTAAAAACGTAGCAGCAATAAAATATAGTAATATCTGTGGAAACATATCAGCATCAGTGAAAATGCAGTAAATCAGTGATAATATAGTAGCAACAATGAAAATGTAGTAATATCTGTGAAAATATAATAGCATCAGAATAAATGTAGTTACATTAGTAAAAACGCAGCGGCACCAGCGAAAATGCAGTTATATTTGCGTAAATACAGACGTATCAGCACAAATCTAGTAGCGTCTATGAAAATTAAGTAGCATTAATGAAAAGGTAGTGACATCAGTCTAAATGTAATGGCATCAGTAAAATGTTACAGCATCAGTGAAATCGCATCAGTAAAATGTAGCAACATCAGTGAAAATATAACATATAGCATCATTGCAAATGTAGTAGCATCAGTTAATTGTAAAAGCATCAGTAAAATGAAGTAGTATCAGTGCACATGTAGTGGAAATAATGAAAAAATAGTGCATCAATGCAAATGTAGTAGCCTTAATGAAACGTAGTAGCATCAGAGAAATGTAGTAGCATCAGTGGAAATATAAGTAGCATCTGTAGCAATGTAGCATCACGAAAACATGCCTATATAATGTTACCCCCTTAAACCCCACTTTTATATAGTAAAACTGGGTTTACAGGGGTATACATTATTTTTCTTATTTCTGCTCAAAAGATAGATTGTGGGTATTCGCCAGAACCGCCTCATCGAGGCGGTTCTAACGAGTACCCACAATCTATATTTTGGCCAGAAATATGAAAAATATTAGAATTTTTTAGCTGAAAAACTTTCAGTTTTTGGTGTGAAATTTTCAAGATATAGGCGTGTTTTCGTAATGGTAACATCAGAGAAAATGCGCATGTTGGAAGGCATTATTTTACGTCGTGTGGCCCCTTGCATTGCGTCTCTGCTGGACAGTAGCATTATGCAAAGGGTTTGTCATGTATAACAGTTCATTCACATGTCTTATTGCTTTGTATTCATTCTTAGAAGTGATTTAAAGAACTTAGATACAAATTACATTGATAGGTCGACACAAAACATTCCAACAAGTTATTGAATTTAAATAGTATAAATGGAAATGATACAAGAAGTTCTGAGCAGGCTTCACAAGTTTTGTTATGTAAAACCAAATTGTTTTGAATGTTATTTTAATCTATACTGTTCTGCATTTTCACTGAATAATCCTGATCTAGACACTGAACAATGGCCTGAAAAATGCCTGGCGATGTCGAGAATGAAGTTTATTTTGATATATAAATGGCGGCACATTATTGCTGTACTGTAACACGTATAAACTTTCAGAAAAGCTTGTTCTACGCTTAGCACACAAAAAAAAAATGTGAAAGCTGAATTTAATACGGAAAAGTCCTGGGTTGTTTACATGCAGATCCTGGCTAAATCGGGCAAATTCCAAAATACAAAAGGTAAATTAGAGAAGTCTAGATGAGATCTCGTTTCGTTGGCCTCACATTAAAAAATAGCATCAGATAAAACGTAGTAGCTTCAGTGAAAATGTAGTAGCATCAGTGCAAATGTAGCAACTTTTATAAAATTTAGTAGCATCAGTAACAAGGAAGCATCAGTGCACATGTAGTAGCATAAGTGAAAATGTAGTGCTTCTATGCAATGTAGTAGTATCAATGAAAGGTAGCATCACCAGAGAAAATGTAGTAACATCAGTAGAAATATAGTATCATCAGTAAAATGAAGTAGCATCAGAGAAATAAAGTAGCATTAGTGAAAACGTAATAGCATCAGTAAAATGCATTGACATCAGTAAAATGCAATAGCATCAGGTAAAACATAGTAGCATCAGTGATAATTTAGTAACACATGTGTAAATGGAGTAGCATCAGAAAATGTAATAACATTAGTGCAAATCTATTAACATCAGTAAAATGTAGTAGCATCAGTGAAAATGTAGTAGTATCAGTAAAAATGTAATTGCATCAGTGAAAATGTGGTAGCTTCAATTCAAATGTAGTGGTATCAATACAAATATAGTAGCATCAGTTAAAATGTAGACGCATTAGTTAAACTGTAGTAGCATCAGAAAATGTAATAACATTAGTGCAAATCTATTAGCATCAGTAAAATGTAGTAGCATCAGTGAAAATGTAGTAGTATCAGTAAAAATGTAGTTGCATCAGTGAAAACGTGGTAGCTTCAATTCAAATGTAGTGGTATCAATACAAATATAGCAGCATCAGTTAAAATGTAGACGCGTTAGTTAAACTGTAGTAGCATCAGTGAAACTGTAGTGCCATCAATGCAAATGTAGTTTCATCAATGGAAACATAGTTGCATCAATGTCAACCTACTAGCATCAGTCAAAATGTAGTAGCATAAATGAAAATGTAGTAACGTCAGTGCACCTTTAGTAGCAACAGTGAGAACATAGCAGCATCAGTATAAACGCAGTAGCATCAGTAAAATGTAGTTGCATCAATAAAAACCTAGTAGCATCAGTACAAAGGTAATAGATTCAGTAAAACATATCAATGCAAGTGTAATAGCATCAGTGTAATTGTAATAGCATCAGTGAAAACGTAGTAGAGACATTGTAGTAGCATCAATGCAATATAACTGGCACAAGTAAAAATGTCGTAGCATCAGAAACAACGTAATAGCATGAATGCAATTGTAATAGCATTGATACAAATGTAGTAGCATTAGAAAACTAAGAAAACTTAGTAGCATCAGTACACGTGTAGTAGCATTAGTAGAAATGTAGTAGAAACAGTAAAATGTAGTAACATTAGTGAAAACGTTATTGATTCAGTGAAAATATAATAACACCAGTGCAAAATTAGTAGCACCAGTAAGAATGTAGTAACATCGGTGCAAACGAAGTAGTATCAGTACAGATGTTGTAACACCAGAGAAAATGTAATAGCGCCAGAGAAAATGTAGTAGCATCAGTGAAAACGTAGTAGCATCAGTAACAATATAATATCTTCAGTGAAAACGTAGTAGCATCAGCAACAATATAATACCTTCAGTGAAAACGTACCAGCATTAGTGAAACTTTAGTAACATAACTGAAAATTTAAAAGCATCCGAGGAAACATAGTAAGATCAGGAAAACGCAGTATCATTAGCGGAAATGGAGTAACAGCATAGTAGCATAAGCGATAGTGGTGGATGTTGGGGTGTCTGTTCATTGTTTGTTACTGCAGCAGGATTGTTAGTGTGATGATCGGTCATCGCTTACGGCTTCAAATGACAATGCTGCTTCTTTGGCAAGCCTTCAACAGCATGTCGGTAGGCTAAAAAACTGCTAACATCTCTGTGTTGATGCTGGCGTTTTAAACTTGACCACGCCCTGCACAATCAGCAGAAAACAGACATTTTCTTATCCCCTTTTTTTTTGATGTGCCATGCAAATTGTATCCTTCGAAGCCAATTTGCAAAGGCGACTATTGTACGTATGAAATTTCAAAGTCTGTTTTCTGGGGAAAATATTACAAAATGTCTTTGTCCGCTGAAAGTTTTAGCCAGGATACCATGCGATAACAGATCGCATGTGCGAACACGAGCCTTAGCATAAGCAGGAGGCTGGCGGTTATTCAAGCTGTATTCATTACGAAAACACGCCTATTCAAATATATAGAAAATTTCACCTCCAAAAACTGAAAATTTTCAGATAAAAAAAACTCTGATATTTTTCATATTTCTGCTCAAAAGATAGATTGTGAGTACTCGTTAGAACCGCCTCGCAGAGGCGGTTCTAACGAGTACCCACAATCTATGTTTTGAGCAGAAATAAGAAAAATAATGTATACCCTTGTAAACTCCAGTTTTACTATATAAAAGTGGGGTTTGAGGGGGTCAAAATTATATAGGCATGTTTTCGTGATGTAACTCAAAGCGCCAAGCAAATGCAGCAGACAATAATACCAATGCTTTTTTTTCAGTTATGTTTTGTTTTTCAAAGAAAATAAGACTGGTCATTTACTGTGAATCATCCCTAGCAGACGCTTCACATGAAACGTCAAATCATATATACTCTGAAAATTAACAAACAAACAAAAAAAAAAAAAAAAAGAACAAACAACAAAAAAAAATAACGTCGTCTGCTGCAGTTGGAATGGTGTTTTATGGGTTTAATTGTAAATGTCATAATCATATTATTGATATTCTGATGGCGTATTAATTTGTTATTAACGTATAATTATCTGTAATTTCTATTTTATCTTCTATTTGATATTATGTATGGTTCAAATATGTAAAGCCCCTGCATCAAATGTATGGAAATGTTAACAACTAGTTCTCAGCTTACCAAACTACTGCATTAGATATAAAAAGCCTTGATCTCGGACTTATTTTTTACAGTTGCGTGTTTTATTTCGTTAAGAAGAGAAGCGGTAAGTAAAAATACTTATTTTTGAAAGTTGTTTACAGGGGAAAAAAATGGGAAAATTCGTACTCGCAAATCTTGGCGAGTGGAGTTTAAATTCACCGGCCGAACCAACTTATCATTCGCCAAAATGCTGAGTGAAAGCTTCAACAATCAAGGAAATTCAAACCAGACGCAACTAATTTAACTAGAAAACTGTTTATGTCTTTTTTTTCTTTTCAGATATATGTGAAAGAAAATGAACAGTTTTCACCTTTCAACATGTTTAAAAGCAAATTGATGATCCAAGCAAAACTCATTTTCTTCACACTGGGTGCTCATCAGTTTTTGCGAGTGACTCTAGGTTTTCATTCGCCAAAAAATTTTTCACCCTGTATTTGACGAGTCGGCGGGTGCTTGTTCTTTCTCTGCGTTTACAATAAAAAAAAAAGAAAAAAAAAAAAAAACGTCATCTTTACAAAACACACTTTTTCATAGATTTTCATACATTCTTATTATATTATTCGAATCTATCGATATATTGTCAAGTTTGTTGTCAACTTCAGAATAAACTTCTCAATCTGTTTGGAGAACATTTATAAAGTAATTTCTTATAAATTCTTAAGGAAAGGTAATTAATTGATGTATGAAGAATACCTGGATGGGGCCATGCGAAACGTGTCTCCGAGTATATGCGGACAGCGAAGACCCAGATCGGCCTGCGCATCCGCAGTCTGATCTGGGCCTTCACTGTCCGCTAACAGAATCATTGGATACTACAGGATGTATTAATAGAGAGCAAAGGCCCGGATGATACTTTGTGCATGCGCAGGATGATCAGAATCTGCACATTTTGCGCATGTTCGAAGGCACCCTTTTTGGCTTGACGCGGCCCATCGTATTGCGTTTCTGCTGGACAGTTGTGTGGTATGTAAAGGGTATGTCATGTATAAAAGTTCATTCACATGTCTGTTTGCTTTATCATCACGAAAACATGCCTATATAATTCTGACCCCCTTAAACCCCACTTTTATATAGTAAAACTGGGGTTTACAGGGGTATACAATATTTTATCTATTTCTGCTCAATTACATACATTGTGGCTACTCGTTAGAACCGCCTCGCCGAGGCGGCTCTAACGAGTACAAACATAGATTGTGGGTACTCGTTAGAACCGCCTCGCCGATGCGGCTTTAACGAGTACTCACTATCTATGTTTTGAGCAGAAATATGAAAACTATCAGAGTTTTTATCTGAAAATTTTCAATTTTTGGAGGTGAAATTTTCTATGTATTCGAATAGGCGTGTTTTCGTAATGATCACTCTCAGAAGTGATACAAGGAACTTAAATACAAAGTTCATTGAAAGGTTCCAAACAGTGAAGTTGACAAACATATTAATGAGTTTATATAGTATAACTGGAAATAATATACATGTAAGAATTTCAGAACAGGTCTCACATGTGTTTTGTAAAACTAAATTGTTTTGAATGTTACTTTAATCTATGCTGTTCTGCATTTTCACTGAATAATCCTGACCTAGACACTGAACAATGACCTGAAAAATGCGTAGCGACGTCGAGAATGAGGTACATTTTAGAACAAAAAAATGCTAGCATAATATTGCTATCCTGTTACAAGTATAAGCTTTCACAAAAAGCTTGGTTTAGACAATAAATTTTAAAGCTGATTTTAATACTGAATATACTTGGGTTCTTTACATGCAAATCTCGGCTGAATCGGCTAAATTCCATAATGCAACATGTGAATTCGAGAGGTCTAAATGAGATCTCGTTCCGTTGGCCTCACATTAAAAAATAATTATAGCTAATTACACTTCGCTTTTAGGCTCACCTCATCGAAACTAAAATAAGTCGTTCAGAAAATCAAATTTTGTCACACTGTCCCGGGAATGCTATAAATTGCGCTTAGCAGTACCAATGCATCCAGTCACGATAAACGTGAAATTGTCAAAACTAATTTTATTATTTATTTAAACAATGTTTAAAGAGGATGACACAATTAGCTATAAATAACTATTCTACCTTGTGGTCCTCTAACTAAAATTTATATACATATATACAACAAGACTTAACTAACAGCTAAGAAATTCATGGGATAAAAGTAGCTTGCAGCGAAGTGAATGCTTGTATAAAGTTTTTATCAAATAAAAGTGCTAACAGGTATGTGCAAGTGATTTAAAACCAAATTTAAATGTTTATCCCATTACCTTTGATTATTTGCTGCAAGAGTAATCTTTTAGAATATCTATATAAATGGGGTGTTCCGTAACAATGCGTGCGAATGGAGAACACATACTGTATATGTGGGTTTTCCAACAAACATTATTCTATTCTATTCTGTTCAGTGCTCCAGCTAGTCCCTGAGTTTAGCTGTAGATAGCACGGATAAGGTCAATGATGCATTGTGGAACAATAATGAACCATTTCCCTCTTGCTCCTCAGCTCTATATAGTTAACGCCCTAGGGCGTAGACAATAAAACCGTGAGGTACAGGGGACTCTCGTTATCTCGAAATCCAAGGGACTCTATGAAACATTTCCAGATATCCGTACTTAGACATATCAGATTTGCGGAACTGAGGAAAACAATTATTAGAACAACAGCCTTTAACAGAATGAATATGTAATTTGACTCCTAAGTTATAGATATATTGAAAATATTGTGGAAAAGAGGAGAAATTGCTCCTAAGGAGCAATTTCTCCTCTTTTCCACAATATTTTGTTGCCTATTGGTAGATCGCTGCGTTAAAACAGGGACCAGATTTTCACTTCGAGATAAGCGTTTATTCGAAATAAGCGAGTTCGAGATAACGAGAGTTGACTGTATTAGCGAACGTGCGAACGTTTTTTTTTTTTTTTTTTTTTTTGGGGGTGGGGGGGGGGGGGGGGGAGGGTAAATAATACGTCATCTGTTTGTCCGAAACAAGCAACGGTCCATGTTGTCATATCAGGTACGAAAACATGGGGACGATGATGAAAAAATGTCATATTTATCATCTGCAATACGTGAAAACAAAAAAACAAAAACGGTTAAACTTTCGGACTTTTAGTTCAGTATATACTGACGTCTAAAAGAAACGCTTCAGTGACACATCATGGGTATAATTCATAAACCAGCATACAAATTCTAAAAATAATGTCATTTAAACAATTTAGGGTAATATAGTGCCGGCTTGGCAATATACAAAACGTTCAATTATCTGCAGTCAGGGCCTGGTAATCTAACGTCAAACACAAGTACCCTCATTGGAATGTTAGTATCGGGTGTGACCGTCTCGTCTAACAATCACTGCATCCAGTCTCCGTCTCATTGAACCTCATGGGTTTCTCAACAGATATCGAGAAATACGAGCCCATTCTTCACGAAGTGCAACGGCCAACTCTCGGACGTTTCTAGGGCTGACCTTGACGTTTACGTAGCCGGCGACCCAGTATGTCCCACATATGTTGAATTGATTACAATCCGGTGAAGACGCAATTATCTGCTTGCGACGCCGGCATATCCGTATGCGGCTATCAGCGCTAAAAATGTTAAAGCGTGACTCGTCACTAAAAACCACATTACGCCAATTACATACACGATTATTTCTTGCCCACTGCTGACGTTCTAGACGATGACGTCGGGTCAATATAGGACCACGGTAAGGCCTGCGGCAGCTGGTCCTACGATCCCTCAATCGATTTCGCACTGTGTTACGACTTATCGTTTTTTCACGACTGCCAACAAAGATATCCGCTGTTGATATCAGGTACCTATCGTGCAAGTGACGTTGACGTATGAAGTAATCCTTCCTCACCGACGTCACACGTGCCACACCGGATTCCTGTAGAATAAACTTCCCGTGACGTTAACACGATTAACTAAACGGGTCACAGTCGACCGCGCCACTTTGAAACGCCTTGCGACGAAATCTTGAGATCGGCCACTTTCCAACATGCCTAAAACCCGAGCCTGATCTTCATTACTAAACCTTGGCATCTTGAAATCTTATAATTGTCCAAATTTCTTTTGAATTCCATGTTGTTAAATCGAATGACAAATAAACGTGTTCAGTTTTGTTTCTGCAATGCCATGTACACTGTCGAGTAAATGCTGTTCGAGTAAATGGTCTGGGCACCGATTTATTGGTGAATGTAATGTAGTGAAGCGAAACATTTGTGTTCAGCTAATGTAAAGGATGTTATGATATAATCATGATGTACGAAGCCCAACAAAAAAGTTACGCCCTGTTTTCGCTGGCGTTTTTTTTTCGACGTCAGTATACAAATGTATATATAATCATTCTCTACATTACGAAACACGCCTATTCAAATATATACTGGAAAATTTCACCTCCAAAAACTGATAATTTCAGTTAAAAAACTGATATTTTTCCCATTTCTGCTCAAAACATAGATTGTGGGTACTCGTTAGAACCGCCTCTAACGAGTACCCACAATCTATGTTTTTAACAGAAATAAGAAAAAATGTATACCCCTGTAAACCCCAGTTTTACTATATGAAAGTGGGGTTTAAGGGGGTCAACATTATATAGGCGTGTTTTCCTGATGATACAGCTCTCTGATGCGAGACCTTGGTACAAATTCCTAAACTGAGTTACGTCCTGTTTTCGCTGAAGCATTTCTTTTTGACGCCAGTATATATATAATCATTCCCGAAACCTGTGTACAACTCTCTGGTGTGAGACCTTGGTACAAATTCCTAGATAACGGACTAAGTAAGTTAATTTGAACATTAACCCATTTTAATCGTAGGGAAACCTCCAAAAGGGTAATTGGCAAATAATGCCAAACCAGATCAGACGCCACAGAACGCGACGTCTAATCAGGGTCTACACTGTTTGTATTAAATACATGCATTTCTATAAAGCATAATAGTAATTAAAATTCACCAGACACCCTGCTATTGGAAATAGACCGGTCCAACGAGTTGTGGTAGCTTGGCAAAATTAGGAATGATGAGCGTGTATAAAGGTGCTGTTAAGATTGTCTGGGCGGGACAGTAGAGGTATTGTCAATAACTCAAATTCGAGCAGTCCACAAGAGAATTCAGTTGAGTAGCTTTTGCACGTTTTTCGCGAGCAGACTGTAATTATGTACGTTTCTTTTGCTATAGACATTCATCGCTGTTAAAATTCACACTACAATTACAGTCTGCCATCGCTGTCCGCATATGCCCGAAGACACGTTTCCGCATGGTGCTGCCAATCTAACTGCGAGTAGTATACAAAACAAGACAAATTCGAACAGTTTATCGTATATTTGTAGGATAGCATGTGCACGCTTTCTACGTGAACTCAACCATTGTACGCGTTTTATAAACACTATAGCGGGGTCAATAACTTTGTCCGATTATACGCCTGGAAAACGTTCCCTGTAAGTTGGGTCGAAACAAAAGTATAGGAAATGTTTCGAAGATTCGACGAGCGTAGACCCAGATCAGTTTGCACATCTGCGCAGTGTTATCATGATATTCACGCTGTTCACTCGTAGTCTTCAGGGTCAATAAGGTATGTCAGCCAATAGCGAGCGGTTTTCCACGGATAAACAATACGTCATTTGTTTGTCCGAAACTTGCAACGGTTTATGAAGTTTGTCATATCAGGTACAAAAGCATGGGGACGATAATAAAAGCTGTAACATTTGTCGTCTGCAATGCGTAAAATAACAGTTAAACTTTCGGACAAACAAAGCTATTTATAGTTCAGTACCTATATAAAATCATTCCCTATTACAGATTACAAAACTGCGAGATGTGCAAGCTGGTCTGGGTCTATATCGTGGTCGAATGTGTTAATCCATTTTAGTCTCCCCCAAAAAGCGTAATTTGCAAACAATGCAGATCCAGATCAGACGCCACAGAACGCGGCGTCCGCTCAGGATCTACACTGTTTGCATTAAATACATAAATTTCTATAAAACATAGTAATTAATTATAATAAAAAAGCTAACCAGACACCCTACTATTGGAAACAGACAAGTCCAAAGAGTTGTGGTAGGAGAGTCCACTCGACGTAAATTCGGTAATCGAATGGACTTGTTCAAACTAAAAGACAAATATGGTAAGAAGTAAAGTATCCCGATTCTTTGGGTAAATACAGTAGTTATGGTGGTGTGCGGTAGGTGATGCACCCTCCTGCTGAAAGTTCCTGGGGATAGCATCGCCGTCATTGGTTTTATGCGGGAGAGTTCTTGTCTCACTCGAAGCAAGTTCAAGAATTGAAGTTGTCTTTCATCTGTCCCATTTTTCAATTCTCTCTCACTCTCATTTGGAGACGGCTCGGCATGACTGAAATATTATTAACAGGACCTTTATACCTCAGCCAAAATAAAATTGTTATGGTTAATTTCACGATATCTCACGATATTTTCTGAATAGTGATATCACCGGAGCAGGGACGGAGATGGCGAATGAATACATACATGATGCTAGGGGAGGGGAGTGTGGCATGGCAGTGCGGGACGAGGTCTCGGTCAGACAGACACATATTGGTCAATGAGACCGAATATCAGATATCATAAACGGTTTGGGTCACCTGACTGACAAAATTCTACCTGCGGGTGCATAAGACATTTAAGTTACTGCTTCTATATAGCTGTTACCGAATCTGTGTAGCAATATCTAGGGTAGATGGAGCTCTCAAGCCCTGGTCGGGCAATTCATCTAGGAGTTGGCAACTCCAAACAAAACACCTTCACATCTGGATTTGCCTGTTCCAGTTATGTAAAGTCTGCTTCGGCAGCTGGGGCGGAGGAAATCACTTATATGATTCAACGGCCCAAACAACGATGCAGCAGCATCGTTGTTTGGGCCGTTGAATCATATAAGTGATTTCCTCCGCCCCAGCTGCCGAAGCAGACTTTGTGGAGCATGGAGAGCATGAAAAAGCACAACAGAAGTCATGGTCATCCACTGCATCCGGACTTAGCTCCAGATTTCCTGACACTGTCTTGCCTCTGGATCCAGCTAGGTCAGGACGAGAGAGTGAGGTTGACTCTGTGCGCCTCTCGCTTACTATAATCCAATTCACAGCGCATGTCATCTTAATCAGCAACACACATTCACAGCAAGCACATATATGCAAGTCATACAAAAGCCCTGTGGCGATGGGCGAGCGGCAAAGCAGCAGCTGAGGAAACGCTGGAAGTTGTAGTTGCTGACCTGCACACAGGCGGCTTGGTGCCAGGAACAGAATGTGGACCTCTACATGACCTTTGTCGACCTTACCAAAGCATCTGAAACAGTCAGTCGTGAGGGACTTTGGAAAATTATGGCGAAGTTTGGCTGTCCTGCTAAATTCATAGCAATGGTGCGGCAGTTCCATGATGGTATGCTTGCAAGGGTCCAAAATGATGGCGAGTTTTCTGATCCATTCCCTGTGACAAATGGAGTTAAACAAGGCTGTGTACTAGCTTCAACACTGTTCAGCATGATGTTTTCTGCCATGCTTACAGATGCTTTCCAGGATGGTAACAATGGTATACCTATTAGGTATCGCTTTGATGGGAAACTTTTCAACCTAAGAAGGTTGCAAGCTAAAGCCAATGTGCAGACAGAGGTGCTAGATGAGTTCCTCTTTGCTGATGACATGGCAAAGGGTGCTCCAACAGAAGAGAAAATGCAAAAAAGGTGGATCAAGTATCTGATTCATGTGACAGCGATGATCTTACAATCAACATCAAAAAGACTGAGGTAGTGTATCAGCCAGCATCTGGAAAGCCTTACAAGGAGCCTACCATCACAGTGAAATGTCAGCGACTGCAAGTGGTAGACAAGTTTACCTACCTTGGAAGCACATTGTCTAGAGTTGTGCACATTCATGATGAAGTCAATGCTAGGATTGCCAAAGCTAGTGCAGCATTTGGCCGGCTACGTGGAAGTATTTGGGACCAAAGTGGAATCAGACGACACAAAGCTGAAAGTATACAGATCGGTGATGCTGCCAACACTATTATACGCATGCGAACTTGGACAGTTTACCAACGGCATGCCAGACGACTGAACCACTCCACACAACTGTCTTAGAAAATTTCTAAAGATCAAGTGGCAAGACAGGATTCCAGACACAGAAGTCCTGAAAAGGGCAGGGATGCAGAGTGTACATACTCTTCTGAAATTGGCACAGTTAAGATAGACAGGCCATGTTACAAGAATGCCTGATGAACGTTTGCCAAAGAAAATCCTCTATGGAGAACTACAAGTTGGAAAACGCTTCCATGGTGGTTAGAAGAAGCGATACAAGAACACCCTCAAAGCCTCCCTTAAAGACTTCAACATACTAACAGAATCGTTGGAACAGATTGCAGAGGATCGAACAAAGTAGCGAGGTCTCATAAGAAGGGGTGCTGGTGAATACGAAGCAAAAAGAATCAGCGAAGCCGAGCAGAAACGTGCACAGCAGTTAGCCAGAGCTAAGGCATCACCAACAGAGCTTTCTTCCTCAGACCTCTCTTGTTCTACATGTATCTGCAACAGGCAGTTTAGAGCTAAGATTGGTTTCATCAGCCATCTTAGAACACACAAATAATAACATATCACACAGTTGATTAGGATTGGTCATTGTCAGTAATGACAGACGAACGGTTTCACCTGCGGGTGACAACAAGTAAACAAAACATATATATGGCTGTTGAAAATAGCATTTAAAGATCAGCTCAGCAGACCGAAAACCTTTTTTTCTTTCTTTATTTATTTTTTTATTTTATTTTTTTTTTTTGTTTATTTATTTTTCATTTTATTTTATTATTGTTATTTTTTTTGCAAACAGTATAGATCCTAATGAGACGACCGTCCCATCAGGATCTACACTGTTTGCCATTCTCTTTTCAGTTTTGATTTAAATTCCTATTTGGAACATTTTTTTTCTGACCAGATTCTGACCAGATGCAAAGATGGATAAGTCCACTTCAGAAACTGAGGGTTGAAAGGGTTAGATAAAGCATTTCAAAATAAATGATACTGTTCTTTGTTTTCCTTCAACGCACTGCGCTCTTTACGCACTCGGAGAAGACGTTGGTAAATTTCATATGACATTTGCAGATTTATCATGTAATATCTTGCAAACGAATGCAAATTTTGGAGAGACATTTTCAGTGTTCGTTTACAAATTATTGCATAAAAAGCAGTGTCGCACGTTATTAACAGCGAAAAGCCGTCTGTTAATAAGGTAATTCACGCGCTATTAATGCACGGCTACGCCACTTTCAATATGGTCATACCGGGACCACAGATATGCTGCCGTGACGAGATGTGTACTGCCGGCCCTAGAACGAGCATAGTCCGTGAAAATTGCGTTCGCGAGACATCGGTGAAAAGGCGAAACAAAATAGTGCAAGAAATAACGCGAAATGTAGCAAACGTTTTCTGTTTTTATGCAATAAAAGCGATCGAACATGGTTTTTCAATGCATTAACATTCGCCAGGTCCCTTGGGAGGTGTTGAAAACCGCGGCCTTCGGCCTCGGTTTTCAACACCTCTCACGGGACCTAGCGAGTGTTAATGCATAAAAAACCATGTTTGATCCCTATATTAGTCCCCTCCTGATATGTAGTGTTTTCGTATAAATGTCGAAAATTTTGATGAAGATAAGTGTTCGTTTACATATTAATCCCCTCCTGATAATTTTATGAAGATATTACCGATAAAAATATCCGCATTTCCAACGCTTTCTTATAGGCATCTGGCAATGTTTTCTCCAAGTGATTTAGCAAAGCTGTTCAAATTAATACAGTTCTACAATATAACCTGATGACGAAAACACAGAATATCAAGTAGTTATGCAATAAAAGATGCTGTTTTTTTCTCGTGTATGTCTACCGTTTTTTTTCTACACGTGGTGTTCAATACTGGGACAACTGGACATTGATTGACCTTGTACATACATGTATAGGTTTTTCTCAGGTGAGTAGATAAGACTCATTATATGGTTAGTCGGATATCCCACCACTCGTTTGGTTGGCAAGCTACAGACTGATAGACAGTATAAGTTCTTTTCATTGTTATACCTGAGGGCGATCGGGAACGCAGTGCACATAATCCTGAATTGGTAAATCCGCCTGTTTTATCGTTTTAAGGTACTATGAAATAAGTATGGGATAATTGTGAATTCATATTATCACATATTTAAAAGGGAGGGAGAAGAAAAAAAATATATTTCATCATTTGATCATTTCAAGGAATAGCATATTACTGGTAGCGGAATAGTAGCGGAATGTAGACATTTTGGTAAGACTTTATTTATTAGATACACATATGGGGCGCGGTCTGACAAAAGGGACCTTAGGCAGATTTTGATATGTAAATTTATATATAATTTGACAAATCCATTTTATAGAATCATTTCTAAAAAGTTTTATGAGTATAATGTCATAAAATATCACAGAGATATGTGCTTTTAAGTTGTGCTAGGGTGTCAAGGCAGAGAAGCCCAATTCCAAACTTTAGTTTCAAGATAAAAGAAACGACATGACTGTACAAAATCATAACTTTAATATATGGATAGCTCTGCGCTTCCTTAATTTGTTAATTTCATTATGGCTAATTATTTCTGCAACTTGAATATAAGTTGTTCCTATGACAACTCAAGAATATTATAAGTACGGGTATATCAGTAATATGGTTGCTATGGCAACAATCACGCGATTTTTGAATACCGCGAGTGTCTCCAAAGTTAATAGGCAGGATGTGCTACTTACCATTGCTTATAAACAAAACTATTTGAAGACGATGAAAAAAAATTATTATTCAAGTTTGACAGTCAAAAACATATACTGTTCAAAACATTCCCAGCTAGCATTCTACATAAATCTATAGCGGGCCGTTATCGGCCCGTCAGCTACCCTGACGGGCCGTTAACGGCCCGCTATAGATTTATGTAGAATGCTTACTGGGTTGTAGAATGTTTTTGTCAGCCGGGGGCTCATGCATAAACTAATCAAGATTAAAATGTACTATCGCATAATAAACAAAGCAGACCAAGATTCGCTTTTGCTAGCACATTACGAAAACACGCCTATTCAAATATATAGAACATTTCATCTCCAAAAACGGAAAATTTTCAGATAAAAAACTCCGATATTTTTCATATTTCTGCTTAAAACATAGATTGTGGGTACTCGTTAGAACCGCCTCATCGAGGCGGTTCTAACGAGTACCTACAATCTATGTTTTGAGCAGAAATAAGAAAAATAATGTATACCCCTGTAAACCCCAGTTTCACTATATAAAAGTGGGGTTTCAGGGGGTCAAAATTATATAGGCATGTTTTCGTGATGAGCCACCGATTCATGCTTATACCGACTGCCGGTCACCACAATAAGCAACATTACGAAAACACACCTATTCAAATATATTGAAAATTTCACCACCAAAAACTGGATGTTTTCAGATAAAATTTCTGATATTTTTCATATCTCTGCTCAAAACATAATCTATGTTTTTGAGCAGAAATAGGAAAAATAATTAAACCCCTGTAAACCCAGTTTGACTTTATAAAAGTGGGGTTTAAGGTGTTCGAAATTATATAGGTATATTTTCGTGATGGGTCCGCTTATATATAGTATAACCTAATTACATTGCCTGTTTCTAAAGTTGTTTTTGCCTGTCTTGATGCCAGAATTGGTCAAAGTGACAAAATCAGGCAATTCTGCTATTGATATCAGCAAACTTGTAGATTTATTTACTTGGTGGTTGCTTTGAAAATGAAAGTAGAAAATCATTTGGGGTACAAATAACATAACCTACTATTCTGTTTCTTGTTTTGGAAATTTAAGAGGGACTGCTGTCAGGCAAGTACCAAGTATTGACCATTTGAACTTAAAACAAAAACGTTTTTGTCTGTAGATCATTTGCAATAATGTATAAAATATATATGGAAGAACAATGGTAGTGTAAAACATTATATTTTGCAGTCATTTTATGTTGATGCTATTGGCGGTTAAGGAAAAAAACGCCAATAAAGATCAAAGAGAGCAAATAGCGCAAGAGAAGAATAACAAACTGGCAAAAATTATATTCCAAATACACATCGCAGGTATTATGTAGGGCAATACAACGTCAAGGGCATTACCCGTGACAAAAAGGTGTATGTTGTCTACGCCTCATTTACTTCTATAGCGCTTGTTTAGACTGGAGCCAGACTAGCATTTGTTTACCACCTGAAAAAAAAAAGAAAAAATAGGATAAGCCGGCTCAACAGGGCTGAATAAAAGCAAATACACCTTGACAGGTCTGAAAATTTGTCATATGAAATGAGTATTTAATGTCAAATAAAATGTATAGTTTTGTGTTGTTCAGTAGTCGATGTCTAAATATACTAATTAATGCATTTCATCGTTGAAATTCAGCTTTAATGTGAAAAGATTAAAATATGCTGTGCAAACGAATCTCAGCCCTCAAAGATAAGGTCGACCTTAACTTGAGGAATGATTGTAAACCTGGGTCCAGATTTGTATTCACTCACACAAACAAGAACAATGCAATGTGGAAAACAGTTGAAAATCGACCGATGCATGACTTGCAAATCACCGCGTAGAAACCGCATATGCGGCACATACATATGTAGGGCTACGTCAGAAATCACGGATTTTTTTTTTCGGAAATTGAAAATCTACCAAAATATAAATCCGCCTGATGGTCCACTCATAAAACAGCCAAATTTTGCTGCCGCCAATTTAAAGAGTTTTATAGAAGTCTTTAGCCTGGCGCTGCCTCTATGTGACTCAGTTGCCTGGTAGTGTTAAAAATCTGATGTCAGTCAGTCTTTAGCCTAAAGTAACAGTTTGATCAGGATCTACATACAGTTGACTCTCGTTATCTCGAACTCGCTTATCTCGAATAATCGCTTATCTCGAAGTGAAAATCTGGTCCCTGCCTAAGCATGATAATCTACATCAGGAAAAAATATTGTGGAAAAGAGGAGAAATTGCTCCTAAGGAGCAATTTCTCCTCTTTTCCACAATATTTTCAATATATCTCTAACTTCAAGAGACCAATTACACATATATTTGTCAAATGTGGTTGTTCGAATTATTTTTTTCCTCAATTCTGCAAATCTGATATGTCGAGGTACGGATATCTCGAAGTATTTCAGAGAGTCCCTTGGAATTCGAGATAACGGGAGTCGACTGTAATTTGCTCCAAAATTAGAAGTTGTATCAGGACTTACCACGTTTGCTTGCGATTTTGGAGTATATTGTTAATCGAGCCATTGTATACTCCCTAAAGTTGTTGTTCACGTGACCGTCATTGACCAATGGAATCAAACTGCGCGTTTGTACGAAATCCAGGTAAGGTCGCTGTGGCGTCAGAGTATAGTGTATAGAGGGTTATCTTTAAAACCATGATTGGGACATTGGCAAACAGTGCAGACCCAGATCAGACGCCGCAAAAGGCGGCGTCTGATTAGGGTCTGCACTTTTTGCTTAAATTTAAAGAAAGTTAAGGTTAAATGAAACCTTTGTAGTCTCCATTCAAAAGCATTTTCCAAACGTACACTCAGAGGCAATCGATCCACCAGTGTTCTCAGTACTTTGATTCCTGTAGTTTTTAGAAACATTATCAGGTAATGAAACAGGCACGCAGCACCTTACCCCGTTTACCTTAATTGTCCTAAAATTGAGCATTATCAAGGGCGGATCAAGGATGATTACTGAGAGGGTTCCATTTGATCAAATTACCTTACTTACTCTTCATATGCGGACAGCCAGGCCCGAGCAAATAGTGTAGACTCAGATCAGACGCCACAGAACGCGGCGTCTAATCAGGGTCTACACTGTTTGCCACTTACCCAGCAATTTTACATACCTTCACAGGTAGTGCAATGGACTTGTTGAAGAGAAGTAAAAGGTGATAAGAAATAGGATGTGAATATTTAGGCTAAATAAGGTACACTAAGGTATCAATTTTATCCAAACTTTCCCATGAAAATGAAATTTTGAGATAATGGTGATTCGACTGAACTCCACGACTCCCTCTGAAGCCACCCCTAATTATGCACAATTTTAGGACAAGTACCGTAAAGGTTTAAGGTGTCCGAATATTTAGGGTAAATATGGTAAGCATATTCGCCGGCTAATTTAAGGGTGTTTTTTTTTTTTTCAGCATAAGCGCTATTTCTCCCACCTTTGCCTATGTGAGATAGGTCTTTTGCCGATGTGAGAAACTTCTATCCCATATGACAACGCTGGTCCTAGAAACAGTCCACTTAAAGGTGGAAGAAAAAGAATTCCTCATGAGCCCGTCCATGCAGGTTAGGGAATTTCACCCTCGGGGTAGGAATTTCAACCAGGAAACGGCAAGCCTCGTCCCTGGTTGAAATTCCTACCCCTCGGGTTAAATTTCCCTGTCCTGCATGGACATTCATGATGCATTCTTATATACCCATGTTTGTGTTACCCGACTCAAATACCTGTTTGCTCCTTTTAACAGATAATAAAGCATAGCTATGGCAAACGTAGTCTGTCTTGCCGGTTTGTTTACTTTGATGGTGATTTTGGCTACTGCGAGTGCCTCGGAACATTGTTACAAATCCTGGTCTAGCTGTTCTGCACCTGACCCATCTGCGACGGGCAACCTCAGATTGTCATGCCATGAAAGGTAAAAACAAAATAACTATCACGAAAACACGCCTATATAATTTTAACCCCCTTAAACCCCATTTTTATATAGTAAAACTGGGGTTTACAAGGGTATACATTATTTTTCTTATTTCTGCTGAAAAAGACATAGATTGTGGGTACTCGTTAGAACCGCCTCGCCGAGGCGGTTCTAACGAGTACCCACAATCTATGTTTTGAGCAGAAATATGAAAAATATCAGAATGTTTATCTGAAAACTTAGTTTTTGGTGGTGAGATTTTCTATATATTTGAATAGGCGTGTTTTCGTAATGCTGAGTCTGTCTAAATGAAAACTGATCATATGACATATGCGACCAGTGTAGACCCAGGTCAGGGTTTACGCTGTTTGGTAATAGACTGAGCCGCGTCGCGGGGTAAGCACTCTTCAGACCTTCTATCGGACTTTCCATTAAGTCAGTCTTTCAATGATTTGATACTGATGCCTTTTTCTACACTGTATCTACATATATATTATACAAACATCACGAAAATTCGCCTATATAGTTTTGCCCACCACCTTAAACCACAGTTTTATACAATAAACTGGGGTTTACGGTATAAATTACTTTTCTTATTTCTGCTCAAAACATAGATTGTGGGTACTCGTTAGAACCGCCTCGCCGAGGCGGTTCTAACAAGTACCCACAATCTATATTTAGAGCAGAAATATGAAAACTACCAGAATATTTCATCTGAAAGTTTTCATTGTTTGGCGGTAAAATTCTCAATAAACTAGAATATGCGTGTTTTCGTAATGTAAAATAATTTTTTCAAGACTGTCTATCAGTGCGCATGCCTGGTCTCTTAGCAAGGCCAAAGGCCTGGCTCTTTGCCGTGCTGAAGTTTTCCATTCGTCTACCGCTTACACGAGCGAACATCATAGGTTCTGGCGAGACTGTACGGGTGTGCAGGCCGGCCTCGGTGGCTCAGTTGGATGCGGCGTCCGACTGGAGACCAGGAGGTCGCGGGTTCAACCCCCGCCGAGGTCGGCAACATTCTTTCGTAGAGATTGATCATGAAATATTTTCTACGGTCATTCTCTCCCTTCCGCTGATACAAGAAGGGCAGTTGTAAGTTTCTGGCGAAAGAATGTACACAATACTGGTTAACCGCTTAGAGGACTAAGCCTGCCCAGTAAACGTGTGGTTAGGTAAACTGACCGCGCTCGACATGACCACATTGGGTTGACTGGGCCGTAAAACCTTAATACAAACAAACAAACGGGTGTGCAGACCTTAACTGTTAACATACACTGTGCATAACGATTCTTTTCTATGACGCAGCTCGAATCCGTATGGTCCGTACATTCTAGCAGGCGACCAGCTTAGACTCTGATCAGACTGCGCTGATTCACGGGTTGATGCGAGTCTGCGCTGGTCGCACATGTTATAAGGTCTTTTTCTACAGTAAAACCTGTGTAAGACAGCCACCTTTGAAATTGACCTTAGTGGTTGATGTAGAAAGGTGGTTGTCTTATAAAGGTACATGTCATGTAATTTTGCTAGCAAAATTACATGACCTGTGCCTTTATAAGACAGACAACTTTTTCCACATCAACCACTATTTAAAGTCAATCTCGAAAGTGGCTCTCTTACACAGGTTTTACTGTATTTGGACAAACTCATAGGCGTAGCGCTCATTAATCACATTACGCATGCGCGTAACATGCGTGAGAAAACTACTTATACTAATGTAGCATTGACATAAAATATTTTGCATCTTTACCAAAGGGGCTGCTCTTAAAGGAAAGAATTTGCTCCCTCTGTAGGCAAATTCTTTCCTTTAAGGGTAGCTCCTATTTTGGTAGCGATTCTAGGCTTATGAAAAATTAGTTTCAGTTGATTCTTTACGTACAAATAATGCATTTTTATGCAATCATTGTTTAATTCAATAGACTGATGCCAGTCGAGTGAGACCCACGTGTTACAAAAACAACATAATAAGTGCTACGTCGTTTTTGATCTCCGGCCTCAGTGGCTCAGTTGGATGCGCCGTCCGACTGGAGACCAGGGGGTCGCGGGTTCAACCCCGCCGAGGTCGGCAACATTCTTTCGTGGAGATTGATCATGAAATATTTTCTACGGTCATTCTCTCCCTTCCGCTGATTCAAGAAGGGCAGTTGTCAGTTTCTGGCGAAAGAATGTACACAATACTGGTTAACCGCTTAGAGGACTAAGCCTGCCCAGTAAACATGTGGTTAGGTAAACTGACCGCGCTCGACATGACCGCATTGGGTTGACTGAGCCGTAAAACCTCAACACAAACAAACAAACGGGTGTGCAGACCTTAACTGTTAACATATACTGCGCATAACGTTTCTTTTCTATGACGCAGCTCGAATCCGTATGGTCCATACATTCTATCAGGCGACCAGACTGCGCTGATTCACTTGTTGATGCGAGTCTGCGCTGGTCGCACATGTTATAAGGTCTTTTTCTACAGTGAAACCTGTGTAAGACAGCCACCTTTGAAATTGACCTTAGTGGTTGTTGTGAAAAGGTGGTTGTCTCATAAAGGCACATGTCATGTAATTTTGTTAGCAAAATTACATGACATGTGCCTTTATAAGACAGACAACTTTTTCCACATCAACCACTATTTAAAGTCAATCTCGAAAGTGGCTCTCTTACACAGGTTTTACTGTATTTAGACACTCATAGGTGTAGCGCTCATTAATCACATTACGCATGCGCGTAACATGCGTAAGAAAACTATTTATAATAAAGTTGCATTGACATAAAATATTTTGCATCTTTACCAAAGGGGCTGCTCTTAAAGGAAAGAATTTGCTCCCTCTGGAGCAAATAAAACCAAAATAATATTATGATTATGGATGCTGGTCACTAGATTTGAATAGTACCAGAAGAGAAAATAAAAGAGAAAAATTTAGTTTCAGTTGATTCTATACGTACAAATAATGCATTTTTATGCAGTCATTGTTTAATTCAATAGACTGATGCCAGTCGAGTGAAACTCATGTGTTACAAAAACAACATTATAAGTGCTACGTCAAGTTTTTGGTCTTGATCAGTCGCGAAAATCGCAGTCATACCATCTTGCTTATGCGCAATTTCATCCGACTTAATTTCCTTCGTTGAAACAGTAAGCGAAGCCGGAGTCAAGCAGACAGGATTTGCTCAGATCAGACTCATCACAAAAAAAAAACATACCTATATAATTTTAATATAGTAAAACTAGGGTTTACAGTGGTATACATTAGTATTCTTATGTTTGCTCAAAAACATTGTGAGTGCTCGTTTGAACCGCCTCGCCAAGTCAACCACCAAGGCGGTTCTAACGAGTACCCACAATCTATGTTTTGAGCAGAAATATGAAAAATATCAGATTTTTTTTATCTGAAATGTTCAGTTTTCTTGGGGTGAAATTTTCGGCGTGTTTTCGTAATGGCGAAAATCAGAGTAAAAGCAATGATAATATCTGAATTATCTTCTCTGATATTTAAATCAATTAACCTTAATATTCTCTAGGCAAATTCAGCAGATGACAAATATTGGTATTTTTCTTTTTACCCAGAAAACAGGATTAGACATTTCATACAAATTGTCTCATGAAATGCCAAAATCCTGTTTCCTGGGAAAAAGAATATTTAAAAATATCGTCTGCTGATAATTTTACCCAGAGTACTAAGCGTTAAATGAATATAAATGTCGATTTTAAAGACATGTACTGAAAACCTCTACATGTACCAATAAAAAGACAATGACCGGCTAACGCTGACCTGATCAACTCTTGCCGGCGGCTTATCTAAGATCGTATCATCGTTTAACTGAATTTCTACAGAAAATATTAGAAAATATTGAAACTTGCTGTGGCTCAAATTATCTTCCAAATTTAACCTTTGTCCTGCTGAACCCGGATATACACAGCTTTTGCATACAGTGTAGATCAAGATCAGCTTGCTTCTAAAGAACCAACTGATCTGGATTTGCGCTGTTTGTCATTATTTGAATTTGTATTAACAACCTAAATCAAATAATCTGATTGGCTGAAAATTAGAAGTGGGCGTGACAATTTATTCAGCATGACAAGGGTTAATTGGTTGAATGAAATGTTTTACACTTCTATTAGTCGAGAGCAGGAATAGTTGGATCGGTCTCAAAAGACTGGCAGTTTTGGTAACATTTTGATTACAGAGCAGTAATCTGCCGGATCTATTTTCCTTCCGCGGTCTCAAAAGATTGGCATTTTTAGTAACATGTTGATGACAAAGTTGGAATAATAAGGAATGAAGTGTTATTTTGTGAATTTTATCGACATGTAAACTCCCGACGAATTCGGCCGAGTTTACACATCGACAAAATCCACAAAATGAAATTCATTTCTATCTTAATTGCTTTATGACATTTCTATTGTCGCAAAGAAAACGATATTGAACGCGTGGGATTACTATCAAAGAAAAACAAATCACTGATTGTTATGCTGCAGGTTTTGACTTTGAAAAAAAAAGAATAATAGTAATGATATAGCTCTAAATGAAGCGCCTTTTTTCAACCTTTTAGTACTTATATTCTTCTTATTTCTCCACGAAAACATGAAAACATTGTGGTACTCATTAGAAGCGTCTAGCCAAGGCGCTTCTAATTAGTGCCCACAACATATGTTTTCATGAAGAAATGAAGTATCGGAATTTTTGAGCGATTTTTTGTCCCGGGCGTATGGGGTTCAACAATTTCTGTTTAGTGATAAATAATGCGTTTTTTTTTTTTTTTTTGGTGGAGGGGGGGGGGGGGGTGGGGGGGTGGGGGGGGTTGGGGGGTTCAGTAAGGACGGTCACGTTGGTCAGAGTGCTAAACTTATGATAATACATCACATATTAGTATGTTTTTACAAGACTCTACGAAAAGCTAGACATAGCAATGTTTTTAATATAATTATGGCTTATGGGAAAGGCTACCACTTATGGACCAATTACCCCCTACGAGTCCTAAACTAAAAATAGAAAAATCATTTCGAAAGTCTCCTTTATAGCCTGCGCAGTTGGTATCCCATGGGCTGCGGTGTCGAAATGTAGGCACATGTCAGACCCCATTAATGCGAGGACTGATCTGGGTCTTCCCTGGTCTCACATACCACTCAATCGATTTGCTATGTCTAGGTTTCCGTAGGGTCTGAACAGCGTGCTAATCTTAAACAATGTATTATCTTAAGTTTATCACCCTGACCAACTTCATCGTCCTTGATTT